>VXAU01005646.1:1180972-1382269 GCA_013399695.1 Formicarius rufipectus
GGAGCGGGGTGGGCAAGAGAGGCGAGGGGGCAGCGGTGTGGGCAAGACAGGGGAGGGGGGCGGTGGACCGCGGCTCACGGTGCCTGTCTGTACCTTCCCGCAGCGCTCGTGGTGCGGTTCCTCACCCGGAGGTTCATCGGCGACTACGAGCGGAACGCAGGTAGGAGAGTGTCAGGGCGGCTTTGCTCCCGCCGGGTGGGGTCGGGGGATGCTAGCGGGGAGCGGGGCCCGTTCGCTTCGCCGCCGGGCGGTGCCTCCCGGGGGTGCCCGGGCGGGGCAGGATCGCGCCTGGGGAGCGGGTGCGCGGAGCCCAGCGCAGAGTCGCGGGTGGGAGAGGAAGGGCGGACTCGCCCCCGGAGCTGGGGGACCACCCGCCGGGGGCTCTTGTCGGCCCAAACCTCCGCGTGGTCTCAGCGCTGAGAGCTGTTCGCTCCCCTGTCCCGTCTGCTCCCAATGCCCTCGGAAAGTGGCACGCCGAGCACAGCCACGCGTGGTTTGTGACCGCAGCAACCCTAGAGAGGGGTTGCACTGCAGCTGTGGTCTCGGACAGAGTTCACTTTGTGAGGCGAAAGCTCCCCTTTTGGAAGGAGTCTTTTATCTAAAACGAGAAAACGTTCTGTAAACCTATTGTTGTGTTGTTCTTTGCAAACTGAGTGGCAGGAGCCACACGGGCTAGGCAGGGCCAGCTTAAAGGGGAAAATGGAGAGATGATGTTACATACTTCAGTGAGTACAGTGGAGAGTATAATGTCACTGTAAAATATGCAGCATTCTGTTGAGGAGATTACTTGAAGAAGCCTAACAAATGAAAAACAAACCAACCCAGAGAACCTTGCAAACCAACCAGCAGGGAGCTTCACTAAAGTATGTAAATACTAAATAACAATCAAACTGCTCTCCAAATAGTAAAAACTGGGTATTTAGTACACTAACCTTTATCATCCAAGCTAAGGTAGTCTTTAAGAATTAAGTTCTAGGTTGCACACTTATTAAATACCATACTTCAAAATAAGTCAATGCAAGATTTAATCCCAGGCTTCTAGTAACATCCTAAGGATTGTTAACACAGATAAAAGCTTACAACACTAGTTTCTTGCTTCATGAGTGGCGATACAACTTTCTCCAGACAACTAATGGGCAGTGGAAGCAACATTTGTCTGCAGAGTGATGGCTGTAGTTGTGACCCTGTTGCTGTTCTTGTCAGGCAATCTGTACAGCAGGCACATCCAGATAGATGGAGAGATGTTGGCCATCCAAGTGCAAGATACTCCAGGAGTTCAGGTGAGGTAGATACAACCACAAAGTTTACCAGGGTAGCTTTAATTGTTTGTGTGATTGTGTGCCTGCATCCTTCTGTGCAACATCTTGTTATGGTCTCTCTAGAAAATACTTTGCTGTCCATTTCAGAGTTTGGTGTTCTGTGTGGGAGAGGTGGTGACTTGCATTTTAACCAGTCAAGCCAGCTGTGTTAAGTACCTGCAGTGTGCTGGTAGTAAAAGAAAACAACTCACTGTTTCGATGAATCATTTGTTCATTGGAGGCCCATTACTTCTGAGTGGCTGAATTACTGAAGTGTCTTGTTCCTGTATACTGGGAGCATTAGGCACAAACCCAGAAATAATTTTGTGCAAGTAAGGTACATATGGAAAAAAATGTCATGACCACTGCCCAACAAGCTTCATAAATGTGTATGACAGAAAGCAGTCGGCTACATTGTGGCTGTGCTCATTAGGGTGTCACAAGTTAAAGTTTTGAATATATAGGCCTGAGTAATGCTGGATTGTTGCCTTTTTGAACTGGGCAACACTCCAGGTCTAAATGCTTCCAGCTCATATCTTTGCTTCCCCAGACTTACTGTCTAGCCAGTTAATTTCCCATTCTGTGGAACTACAAAGTCTTTCTCTGCATGCAGAACTACTCAGGTCAATTTTCCATTTGAGTGTAGCAAACTCCAGTGTTAAATTCCAACTTTTTGCAGCTGAATCAACATCTGCATTTATTCGCTATGCTCAGATTAAGTTCATACTTACAATGTGAAATGCAAATATATGTGTCTGGAGCTGTAAAATGTTACTTGACCTTACAGATTCTTGAAGACAGGTTCCTTTAATCATTTACAACTGCAGCTATCTAATTTGAGACCATTCATTTTTCAGATCCATGAACACAGTCTGGATTGTAATGAGCAGCTGAACAGATGCATTCGCTGGGCAGATGCCCTAGTGATTGTCTTCTCCATTACAGACTACAAGAGCTTTGAACTACTCAGTCACCTTTACCATCAAGTTCGACAGCTGCATCCAGGGAACATGGTCCCTGTTGTCATCGTGGCAAACAAAGCTGATCTCTTGCATATCAAAGAGGTGGAGCCTCAGCAGGGACTTCAGCTGGCCAATATGCTGGGCTGTACTTTCTATGAAGTATCTGTCAGTGAAAACTATAACAATGTCTTCAATGCCTTCCACCTCCTCTGTAAAGAAGTCAGTAAACAGCAAATAACCAGCACCCCTGAGAGGAGGAGAACCTCTCTTATTCCAAGGCCAAAATCACCCAACATGCAGGATCTGAAGAGAAGGTTCAAGCAAGCTTTGTCTGCCAAAGTGAGGACTGTCACTTCTGTTTGACAGCAGAGCCCTTGATCTACCTGATGTTTGGCCTGAGATTGAAACCTGGGGTGTTTTAACACTGGCACATCTAGAGCATTGTGAAAGAAGGATAGTTTGAGTAGCCTGTTGCATGGCTGTAGAAGTCTTTAAGCAGTTGCTTAAAAAAGGAACAATGTTAGATCAGAAAAGAAAAAAAAAAACTAAACTCCAAACACTCTTGAAAAATAGTTATTGGATATGACTTGCAGAACAGGTATTTTCATTTGGAAAAGGAACTTTTCAGTAAATGAAACTGTTTGTCTTTTCCCCGGTTGGAGAGTTTTGGCTTTCATTTGTGCAGAAACAACCTTTTAGCTGTAACTCAACTTGTACTTGAGCAGGGAAATGCCCGGAAGCTCAGATCACTGTTCAGAAGTAACCACTTGAGTCTTGTTCTCACAGGGATGAAGGACACAGCATGATGTATGTGTTTAATTTTATTGCACAGTAGAACTGTTCCCCCTCACCCCCTGTATTTCATAACAAATAGGCAAACATGAAATTGTTCTGTAAAAAGAAGTGTAAAATAAGCGGACAGGGCTGAACACAAAGACTGTAAATGATGGTCCTTTATTTTTATTTTTTTTTTTAACTAGCCAGGTTATTGCTGACAACTTGACCAGACTTTGTATGTAAAACTATTGACCGCAGGGTGTAAGCATATCTAATTACAAACAACTTTTTTACTGTCTGAAAAAAGTGCTCCAGACTACATGGTCCAACAGGGGTCTTCTGAGGAATGAGTATGGAGCTGGAGTGATAGTATATCACAGAAGCCATTGTAAGACCTCTCTCCTGTGTGCAGCATGGCTAGCTCCAGGCAATGAACCTGGAGGCTTTTTCTGAGCTGAGCCAGACTTCTTCATTCTTAAACACATGGCAGATTTATATAAAGTTTTGGTTTTTTGCTGGTTTTTCTTTTTTTAATATTGAGTCAATGGAGTTCACAGCCTAAGGGCCTTATACACATGCACTTTAAAAAGCCAGTTGTGCTTTTGTTTAAACTGTAACTTATTTATTTTGTGTACAATTACTCCTCCTAGGGAGTGGACTTCTCATTCTAACTGCCTGTTCCAACATTAAATTTTTGAGTTGCGTATTTCCTTGTGTGTTGCTTGTGGATGAGAAACAGTGGGTAACAACTCGTGAAATGTTGAGATAAAGTAATTGCAGAAACAGTAAGGTGGCCTTTCCTGCTTATATTGTTGCTTTATTAGCTTAAACCACAGGGGAATTAGCTTTCACAACTGCTTTACAACTTCCTTTTAAGAATTTCTTTTAGGAGAGGAACTGAATAAGGCAGGCACCTTTCAAATGAAATGGAATTCTTCATTTCCCCGTGTCAAAAATACTTCAGTATTTCTCCAGTGAGAAAGGAATGGTGTGAGGAAGGTCAAAATCTGGAAGAACACAAATTCTAAGTGACTGCCACTTCTGTGAAAAACAAAAGTATACATTAAGCTATATCACAATGAAGAACTTAATCAAATTGCAAGTATTCAACTACCTTATTCATGTGCAAAGTAGATTTACTGAGAGCCTTCCTTGGGGGGATGTCTGTGCTGGGATCAGGCAGGACTGCTGTACTCACCTGTTCAGTACACAACTGTAATAAGTGATGCAGGGAAACTTGGACAGGGCCATGGTGATGATAATTTGGGTGATGAGCTACTAGCCAAAGTGAATTAGGACTGGAGTTGCAAACAGAACTAAGCTCACCCTTCCAGTCTGAGCTTATACCAAATACTGCTTAGCTTTGTAATATAGTAGGAAACCCATTTGCTAAGGGTGGCTTTATGTTTTTTCCTACTTTTACCTATTGATTATTGTTTGGTGTTACATGCAGATGGCTTTGACACTCCTTGCTGTGGTCTTGCACTTGCCCAAGCAAATATCTTCTGTATTGTTCCTACCCACATGAAACTGGCAGATTTCTCATCCCCTGGCCTATTCCTTGAGCACAGGCTATGTGTAGCCACTACAGTTATTTCCTATAAATAAGGAGCTTACTATTACACTAGGGTCCTGGAAAGCCTCCAGTGCAGTTTTGGTCTAGAAGTACTTGAGTATGACGTGGTGGAATTCCAGCATCAACTGCCATAGTTGTGGCCTCCCTGGCTGAGAAGATCCCTCCATAGTGTGTGTAGACCTGGAAAACTAGCCTTTGCTTCAGTCAAAGGTGTTACTTGACCCATAGGAAATACAAAATCACCAGTGTGTGCTTAGACTCACTTCCTGCCTTATCAATACAGAGTATCTTTAGATGGCTGAGTCAGAGGCCTGAGAGCACCCGGTGAAAGAGAGGTGAGGGAGTGAAGACTCCAACAGACAGTCTCAAACATCGCAGGAAAGCAGCAGAATCTCAGAGGGGTGGGAATCTGAGCTCACTGGCCAGCCTTTTTGCTACAAAGCCTTTCTGTGAGCCGAGTGTGGAAAACATTCTAGGACACCTACCAAGGTGGAAGGTCTAGATTCCTAGAGGCAATCAAATACTGCAAAAGTAAGAGAGAGGGGTTGCAGGAATATGCAGTTCTGACATGTGTAGCTCTGCATACTAGGAGAAAAAGAGAAGGTGAATCAGGTTTGCCATTTTTAAGAGCATTGCTTTATTAATTACAGGATTTACAAAACAACCATACTCTAGGATTAAACAGTACAGAATGACAGAAAAGAAATCAAGAGAGTGGCTATTTGCTTTCCAGTTGGTCTGTTCAAGCTATTCATCAAAATTTTAATATTGCAGTCTCATACCATTTCTCTTTTTTTTATAGCATAAAGTTTCCTTCTATAGTCATTCTTATAAATTTCACTTCCATAGAGGCAACATCGTCTATGCTTTATAATCGGTCCATTGTTTCCTTCCAACTACTCAAATATGAACTTAACCCAAAATGCACCCTTTTCTGAAGACCATTATAAACACTAATGCTAGCTCATAAATAAAATGTAAAAAGCTATTTCCCATTTAAATTACTCTTTGGCATAATAAAGAATGCTATGATAGAGTGAATGCCACTTATAATTTCACATTCTCATCTCATTGTAAGCTGTAGTTGTAGCATTCCTTTGATGAAGAAAGATGATGCAGCTTTAGAACTCCACCATTCCATGCTGCAATTTGGAAATCTCAGTGCTATATGCAACTACAATTTGTATTGGCTGCTGCTTTTTATCACATATTGTAGCAAAATTTTATAAAGAAAAATTACAAAACAATTTGATTGCATCCCTTTCATGTTCATAAAATAAAAATAAAAGCTGTTCTCTAATCAAGCTGTTCAGAAATCTAACTCAAGAAACAATCTGTGCTGTGGCCTCTTGAAAATGGGATCATGCCTTTTTTGTCTCTCTCTTTTTTTAAATGCCTGTGAGGGGAGGACTCTTCCAGGGTTATCATTAAACTAACACAGCCCATATGCCCTCCTGCATAAATCTAGAGATGTGTGCCATAAGAACCAGTCTTTTCTCCTGGGACTGTGGGTGGAGAAACTAGCAGAAAGCTGAGGGAGAAGCAGCCATGTAACCCAGCCCTTGAGTCTGGCTTTCTGCTTTCCTGCCCCTATCAGTCCTGCTAGGGGAGCACCACTGGATTAGGAGCTGCTGTGCCAGCTAAATCAGGGCTGTGCTCCGTGGTGTCTCTGCAGTGAGGGATGAAGTAAGAACAGAGGCTGTTAACACTGTAAAAGGCACACATGTTTTGCAAGGTAGCATGACAAAGAGTGGCTTTTGCTAGCCTTTCACTTCCTCAGCAGCATTTCCCACCAGACATAACCCCAGCAAAACCATCAGGAATGCTCAGCAAAAAAAAAGTACTGCTTATTGGGGAGTGAAAATTCAGCATCACTTGGTCCTCAGCTTCTCTTTTTCTAGGGAATTACTACAATCACCCTCAACATGTTGAATGGGGGTGGGAGTTATTCAGACTGCATAGTGCTGTTGTTAAGGACGGGGGACTTGTTGCTGGACAACTGGACCATTTCGAAGAGCTGTACATAAGCTGCACATGTTCCCTTGCTGCCAGATACCCAGTTGTTTCAACTGGAGCTATAGCTGCAGGAGGTGACATGTCAGTTTTTGGAGGGCTATTGAGAGGAGTGACAGACCAGGAATTTGATGTTTTCTGGGTGAGATGGTCACTCATCTTCTCCACAGATCCTCCTGTGTCAGATATCAGTGTCAGGCTGGGGACGGTCTGTGGCAAACAACAACTCAACAGCACTGTGTGGTGTCAGGAGTGCAGAGGAGAGCACGATCACCTGAAAGAAGGGGAACAAGAAACAAGTCAGACTGAAGGCAACTGAGACATTGCTAATAAGCCATGGATATGAACTGTTTGCTTGTAGACAGGCTCTGTGTTTCTGGTGTTTACTGACACGGCAATACAGTTTGTCCAGTGAAACTGTCTGCTCACTAATAACTGTAGTTAAATCACTCTAAGGAGCATAATGACTGGTAGCACTGTACTCTTAATGAATGTGTGCTTTGACATATTTCTACCCACATCTTACCCAGTGATTTGTTGTGACTGCCACTGTGTTTAGTGTGAGGCACCAGCTGATGAAGCAGTGGTTTTCTCTCCTAGAGCACGGATCTGAGTGACACCTGCTTCCTCTCAGTTGAAGGCAAGATAAGCACCACAGAAGTGCTATTGGTCTGCTGCAGTCCCTCTTCAGACCAGACACACGTTCTGCACATCAGGCTCAACCTCAAGAATTGTCAGATGCTACTGCACTTGTTTCTTCTAGTTTTTAATACCAGACAGGTGTGATGAAAGAAATTATTGCTCACTACAGCCATGATATGCATCCTGCTAGATGCAGGTACCTGTTTTGCTTATGTGAAAACTAGTATATAATTGCCTACTGTGAAGGCTTCTCTGCAGGGTAAAGCTGTCAGCAAGGAGCGAGTGCATACACTCTTGCTGTGTGGAGCTAACCCGGGGTCAAAGTCATGGGACATTGCCCTCACAGGGTCAGGGCTGCAGGCAGGGATGTGGGGGCAGATTTAATCACACTAGCCTACTTGAAAATGAACTTGCTTCTTCAGTGCAAATCCAAGGAGAGGAAGCACAAAAATCAACAACAATGTCTGTGTATCTGTCTACTGCAGTAGTTATCAAACCACTTGTGCTGTCCATCACATGGCTTAAGTGTGTGGTAATGCTGCATTTCAACTTTTTTATCGTTATTTCCTTCATGTTTTCACTTCAGATACTGAAGGGATCTCTGCTGTACTGGTGATAGTCTCCCCCTCACTTCTCCTCTTCCCTTGTCCTCCCACACAGTCTGAAGCAAACTGACACTGATTATCTCTTCCTTCCTAAGCCTGAAAAACTCTGTAATTTGCAGATGCCAAAGGCTGACACTGTCTTACTTAAGTTACATGAGAATCAGACTATAGCACAGTATGTGCTGATCTTGTTATCACGCAGCTTAACTCTGAAAAGCATGAAGGGACGCGTTACCAAAATTTTTTGAGTGTACAAGCCAAACATCAACAATAGCCACTGACAGATAAAAGCTATTTCTTCTTGGAGTCCTACCACAGAACCCTGAGGGGATTGGTGCAACTAAAAGCAAGCCCAGAAAGAAAAAAAGATTTGCAACTCCAACATCTCAGAAAGGATGCTGCCAAATAGAGTGGGACTTCTTTCCTCCAGTGTCTCTGAGAGCTCACTGAGGAGGATAAATGTGAAGGTTTGTTCTTTCAGTTTTATGGAGAAGGGGGGAATTGTCCAGACAAGTAATGTCCATCTCTTCTCCAGTCAGCTCTCTTAAGGACAGTACTTTGCAAACCCCTTTGTTCTGTATAGCATGCCTGTCTTTCATCCTTCACCTGAAGGGCTACCCCTCCTGGTGGCAGCCTAGGTGGAAGAGCCAGGAGTTCCCATCCTGACCCACTGAGCTCCAATAGACAGTTTCCCCCCAGCAGAGGGCAGGGAAGGATGCAGCTAGCATCTGCTGGTGCATCTGGAGGGGTTTATCTGTCTGCCTGTCTCATCCACAACCATGTAGATGGTTGTGCATGTTGGGAGAAGTGAAACTTCCTCTTATGTTCTTTCTCCTTTATTACTCTCCTGTTCAAAGCAGAAAAAAAGAAGTAATTTCTTCATTTGAAAGTAAGGTACTTCTCTCTAGGTATAGGGAGCCATTTACCACCATCCAAAAAACTCCAATATGTAGGAAACACTCTATGTATGTTTCCTATGTGTTTTTCCATGAGAAATAAAATTGTCATTTATATTCAGATGCAGAGCAGTTCTGTGGATGGAAACGTGTCCTTTTCCAGATTCAAATGTCATTTGCCTCAACTCCAAACAATTGCTGAAGTAAACACTGTCAGTTTTTCTTCAGTCACTTTCCTCAATTTTTGTACTCACACATTTCTTCATTTCTCCAAGAGCCAATATGAGTATAAATGTTAGTGCTTTGTTTGACTGGAAGGAACTTGGAAAGCCAGTGTTCCTCTGATGCCTGAACCTGATTGCCCAAACAGCACAAAAAAGCTCTGTTAAACTCTGGCTTGACTTAGATAAATGCCTGGCTTCTTGAAAAGAGAATAATCCTAAACAGGTGGTGCATATTCACAGCTATAGTGCAGAAATCCAGGTAAATCCAACAAACTTATAAACTTTTTTAATGTGAGAGACTTGCACAACTGCTTCTTTTCTTCTTTCTCTTCCTCCTCCCACCTCTCCCCCAAAGTCCTTTCACCTCTAACACAGCACATTTGCACAAAGGGCAAGATGCAGAAAAGCTTGAAATGCTTTAGGAATCTGCCTCAGAGGGTGACCTGCTGCCAGGGTTAAGCCAAAGCAAAGCAACACCAGATCCAATGTCACCACTGTCAAGCCTTAAGTCCCTCCAGAAAGCCAGCTGAAAATCTCCCTGCATAGTTCTCAAACAACTCAGATGTTAACCCTCTGTTTATCTTTCAGGGTGTCTTAATACATTTTGTGTGTGGATTAACTTGTCCATCAGTGTGTCACAACTCAATTCCTCTCCAAGAGGGAAAAGAATTTAATTCACTGTTGTGAGGAGATTAGCAATTGGCTAATGGGGGAGAAACACGTTATCAGATGAAAAAAACATCACTAAAAATGGTACTCCATCTTCCAAAATGCTGCTTGAGACTGCTCTGCAGAGATAACTAAAACATGAAAAACACATGCCAAATCGAGGGGCTGTTCTGCCTTTAGTTGGCTCCATATTGCTAATGATTTCTCACTAATCAAAACTGCATTCCATAGGAATTGAAAACAAGATAGATGTTTACAAGCCATCCTGGAAACTAGAGTTATGTTTATGATGCATTTGGTTACACAGCACTTTGGAGTTTTTCTATCACCCTTTGCATCTGCAGTACTCAACAGACACCGGATTACTTCTCCATAATTAATGATGTTTTTTAACATCTCGGGTGCCACCAGAGCTCATCCATCCTGCTCTTCTTCTCCCTCCCTTCTCTACCTAGATGACAGCTACTGTAGTCAAGTTCTGCTGCCAAAGAATGAACGAGGCAAAGACCAGCCACATGGATGCTATGGAAGTTTCACTGTGGGATCCATCCTCCTTCCATGAGTCCAATGGCACATTCAAAGGATGCAGAGACTTGGGGATTTCTCCACATTACCCACTTCAGGCTACTTAAGGTCTAGTGGCCAGGTATCTTTCAGAGATAGATACAGACACAGAAACAGTACAGCTGTATCTAGGCTAACTTATTTTGCTTCTCAGCAATGCCAATTGGCTTGCCTGCAGGATCACCACTAAGAAGTCACTAGGTGGTAAACAGACTCCTTCTGAGTATCTCTACACTATGTCCTGTAGATGGACTGCCAGGGAGCCTGTAACCTTTTGGACAGCAAGTGTTTCTGTTTATAAAGAATACAAATAAACTAATCATTTGAGACATGATGAAAGCTCCTTCAAATTAATGCCAGTCTGTTCTGAACTCTCCAACCTGAGTTTGAACTTTTGTTGCTGACTATAACAGACCCTTGGCACTTGAACTCTTGTTGCCTACAGGTGTTTCACAGCAAAGTCCTAACACCATTTCTGTCCATGTGGCAGTGGCTTTCTGAAGGTTTCATACCAGTACGACAGGAAACATTATTTGATGATTTTTCTTCATTTTTGTTTAGATAAGAACTGTATGTTTAGAACTGTCTTTACCTGGGTACCAGGTTTGCGTGTTGCTACCAAATCCTTCACCATTTTGACCTCAGAGATTGACACTCCACCAACCATAAAGATGATCAGGAGAGGATGATCACCAGGGTGAGGGCGATTCACCTGTAAAATGAAGGCAAGCATTATTTGTAGTTTCTTCATCCAGGCCTAAACCTATGAACTATCAGTGACTGCAGTCAGGCAGTGACCTATGCCTGAGATGCTAGAGGAACACCAGAGAGGAAGCTCAGAAAGAAATACTCATGGAATGCTGGTTTCTGTAGCAGCTGAGAGGGAAGTCAATGAAGATGACACCCAGTTAAAACTAATTAACTGTTTTCACAGAAATAAAGTCTCCACTGAAACCTAGGGGAGTTTCTCATGAAGCCTGAGGGCTTCTCCCTCCATTCCTTCTTCCTTACTTTCC
Organism: Formicarius rufipectus; assembly: GCA_013399695.1. Classification (NCBI taxonomy): domain Eukaryota; kingdom Metazoa; phylum Chordata; class Aves; order Passeriformes; family Formicariidae; genus Formicarius; species Formicarius rufipectus. The sequence continues at coordinate 1,192,215 of VXAU01005646.1, forward strand.
TCCCTTTCCCTGAGTGGGAGGAGAGTACTTGGGTGGAACATGTATACCCTGGATACACATATGCATGAGGCTTTAAGGAATGAAGGGTAAATTACTACCCAGTAGAAGCAAGGAGTCCAGCCCAAACATGCTAGAATCCCTGCCTGAGGTTAGCAAGGGAAAGAATTTTATGCAATGTGTTTTCACCAGGGCAGCAAATAATCTTTTACAATTCATCCAATAAAAATAAGTCAAGTCCATTGTAGTATAAAATCAGTTTCTAGCTTGTTTCACTTCAGAATTTTCAATACCTCTATAACTGCCTCATAACTAATATAGAGAAACCTTACCTCAAAGAAAATACTTGTTTCATTTTTCCCCAATCATCTCTAAAATGGCACAAACATGCCACTTCAGTTAAAGCTTTATAAAACTGCATTTTAATTTTAAATGTGAAGGTGATGCTTTACATCAGATTCCTCTTAACCACTTCTAAAAGTTTGATGACTTTGCTGTTTCCTAGCGAACTCTCTCTTGCCTGAGAAAACATACTCCACTGACAATGCCTTGCTCCACTCTTGGGAGCAATGTCAATGGAGCCCATGTAATTGCTCTTGTCACATCACTCTGGAGTATGAAACACTCCAAATGTTTGCCTTTGAAAACTGAAAGAACAGTTTAATTCCTTTTTAGATTTCCATGTCCCATCCCTCCACAAGTGTAGGTTTTTAACAGCATTCACTCAACATAATGAGAGTGGTCATCAACTCGTGTTTGGGCAGAGTGTTGTTCCTTTGCTTTCACCACCACAGCAGGTCTCTGATCCTTGTGGCTGCAGCTCCTGAGGGTACAGCTCTCCTTCTTTTCCTTATTGTGGCTTTCCTATACATAGTCTTTGGGCAGTTTTTCATCCTGTAGGTCTGTCAGGCTTTCTGCCTGGCAACATTCAACAATGACTCTTCCCTTTGAAACCAGCACAGAGAGATGGCATGCTCTCTCTTCAGGCTAGCTGGCTTTGATTACGCTGGACTCCCTGTTCAATGCTGCTCCTCAGGCAAGGAGCTCTTGAAATCCCAGGAGTCTGAAAGCAGTACAAAAAGCCTCAGATAGATGTATTAGTGAGCTGAGTATTTGTGTAATGGATGTTTATCTTCTTACTCACCCCCACTTTGCCAGCCATCTTCCTTGAGCTGATGGCAGAGATAGCATATATACTACAACTGCAGGCTGTCCTGAAATTCTGGTACAATATTGAGCAATTTTGCATTTACACAAACAAACCAATTAAATGAATACACCAGAGCTTACAAAGACTTGCTTTATGAACTTTTCCACTTCCCACTTCTTACTATCAGCATTCAACATACTGTCAACCTCAAATGAAAAGAATTCATTTCTACTACAAACACCATTAGGAGTGTAAGACCTAAATATTTACTTACAAATCAGGCCAAATAGAACTATTACTTGATAAAATACTAGAGTATTTCATGCAGTAATTGCTGAAGGCATTTATACAAAGTTAAAGAAATAATCTGCTATGGCACTTTCAGGTACTACAGAATTACCTTTTTTTTTCTTTTCATGGCTCTTTATTCTTCTGAACCATGTAGTCAGAGCAAACAGCTTCACTCCATCTCACGAACCTTCTGAATGACTCAAGAAGGGTCATTCAAAGAATGTAAACTTCAAAGACTTGCTATTGAACAAAGTCTCTATTTCTTGAAGGCATGAAGTTGTGCCAGGTGAGGTTTAGGTTAGGTATTGAAAAAAAAAGGTTCTTCCCCCAGAGGGTGGTTTGAGCCCTAGAACAGGCTCCCCAGGGAAGTGGACACAGCACCAAGGCTGACAGAGTTCAAGAAGTGTTTGGACAACGCTCTCAGACACATGGTGTGATTCTTGAGGTGTCCTGTGCAGGGCCAGGAGTTGAACTCAATGATCCTTGTGGATCCCTTCCAACTCAGAACATTCTGTAATTCTTAATGCCTTTCCTAGCGACAACCAACCCATAACAAACATATATGCAGAAGAAGGGGCACACTGAAAGAACACCCAGTATAAGAACATTAATTGGAAAACATAAGCTTTCAGGGCAATGCTAAAGAGAAAATGTCTTGACAAATCATTTCCTTCAATCAAAATAAACCTAGATCCAAACACATGGTGCCTATATAAAACTTATTATTTTTCAGAAGACTAAAGTTCAAACCACAAATTCCAGAAATGTGTATTAAAAATACTATTAGGCATGCAAACTCTAAATTAAATTAAAATTGAAATGAAAGGGGTCTTGGAATCTGTGATTTTGTTATGCTATGCATAAGTGTTTTGAAGGAGGACAATACTTTGGATACAAAATATTTGGCTGTGTTAAGAATGCAAGTTTCTGCCAATTTTTTTCTTCTTTGTTTGATAATACAACCACCCAAGGCTCTCGCTTTTGAAGAAACTGGCTGCATGCAGCTAAACACATTTCAGTCATACAGAAGAAGAACTGAAATGGACTGCAACAAAAGCAACGTGTGTCCTCTGGGATCCTTCTAAAGTTCAGTTGATTTGGGACATTTACATGGCCTCTGAATTTACTGTGAACTCTGAATTTTATAAAAATTCTCAAGAGAAATTCACTTTCAGCTCAAAATTCCATGCACCAACAATAATTTGAAGAGTGACCTTGGGCAATTAGAAAGACTGACCAAAAACCCCTCAACACCATAACACTGAAGTGAAAGAGCCCAGAGGAAGGTGGCGTGGTGTCCTGTGTCAGCAGTGTCCCAGTGGGACATCAGTGCCTTCTGTCCAGCTCTGAGCCCACCATACTGGATGTCTTGGTGGAGAAAGGGCTCTTTGCTGGTGCACGACCTCATGGAGGAGAGGGAGGAAGGTGGGAAAACAAGGTGGCAGTGGTCAATAAAACTCTAAAACTGAAGCAGAAAGGGGTTGGAGGACAGGTTTGTTCTCATGGCTCATGGCAGCTCATGAAACATAGCTTTTTGCTCTGAGGAAAGTCAGCAGAAACTTTCCTGTCCTGCAGGTGATGACTCTGCCAATAAAGCAGCACTGATGATTCTGGTATTTGTGACTGACCAGAAATCAATTAATTTAGATTAAAAACTGGAAAAAGGAAAACACGTCAATCACCACAAGCTAGGCTGTTGCGCAGGGCACTTGGTATCAATGATAGCAAGCTCAGATCATCATAAAACACACATGGTAGAGAGTAGCAGTCAAAACAGGAGTACTTGAGGCAGGGAGGCCACTCCCCTTCACCCTCCCTTAGCTTCAAAACAAACCATCTGCCAGAGAAACAATTTCTGGATCAGAGATATCATTAAAAGTCTGCCCTGAATTAATACACCTGAGGCAATCACTTGCCAAAACGTTTAATGTGAGTTGGCATTGAGGAAGAAACAAAAATACAAGGAAGCTCACAATATAATCACTGTGCTGATGGTGTGATTGTGTCAGAAATACAGGCTGGTCAGAAACTCATCCATGCAATAGTTGAGCACGTGCCAAGAAGCCAGGCTACAAACTAAAGAGCAAGCACAGACACATATTTGTGAGGTATGTGACGATGCCTATGAAATATTCATCCTACACAAAGTTCACTTGTTTGTCTCTGAAGTATTCTTTATAGTAGGATATTTATCTTACTAGCAGAGATGCAGATACCTACAGGTACATATTGTCATAGTATCCTTATGTCTCACACACATTATTAGAGGTGTCAAGGTCTCCATCTAAGTATTTAGGCCTTTGGGAGTCCTTTTTTTTTTTTTTTTTTGTTCGTTTGTTTGTTTGTTTGTTTGTTTGTTTTGTTTTGTTTTTTTTGTTTTTGTTTTGTTTTTTGTTTTGTTTTGTTTTGTTTTTAAGGATAAGCTGTATTCCTGCTTAAAAATTTGCATTAACCAAATACAATGAAATGAATGCAATTTTGAGAGTTACTGGTAAATAAAATCAATCATTTAAAAAAGCAGCTTCTTTACTTTGTTTCACAGTGGAACATGTGACATTCTACTATTTTTGGAGCGTTGGTAGAAGTTTTTTCAGTTCTGATACATGAATGGAAAGAGTATTGCGTCACTGTTTTTACAGCTATTCTCTTTTGCCTTGGGACTTTATCTTAAGCTATGAAGAGCTGAGAATTTAGATTCAGGAATCTAACTGAATACACTTTGGAAATCTATTTCAACTGTGGAAGGAGATTCCTGAAAACAAGCACTGGGTTTTAGGCATATTTGATTTTGTGCTCATTACTAACTTTCTCTGAAATAACAGAAAAATAACTTTCTTATTCTGATAGTGGGTTTTAGAATACTACTAACACAAAAGTCAGAACTGTTTTTGTCACTTGCTTTTAAAAGCAGGTCTAGCAGCCATTTGCACAAAAGAGAAAAAACCTTTTTTCTTTTCTATTATCATAGAAGCACAGAACAATCAATTCAAGTTGGGAGGAATATTTGTAGCATATCTAGTTCACTTCCCTGTACAAAGCAGGGCCAACTTCAAAATTGTATCAGATTGCTCAGGGCATTGTTTGGCCAACCTTTCAATATCTCAGAGATGGAGAATTCACAACCTCTCCAGCCTTAATCACTCTTACAGTGCATGTTTTTTTCTGTATATGCAACTGGAATTTCCCTTGCTGCAACTTGTGCCCACTGCCTCACATAGTTTGCTGATGGCTCTTCCATGCTGAGGGGGTGGTGGTGGCAAAGCTGGAAGCAGAACACTGGGCATGGTACAGAAAATGTACTGTATTCATAACCATAGTATTGATGTGGTTTGATGTAAATTTGGGGTTGCTTTCAGTGGAGAATTCAGGATATACAGTAAGACAAAGCTGGAGGTACAGCATGCTAGCTACTCTACACTTCATGTCTGTAAATATTTAGTGAACACTTAGCACAGGCTAATTTGCAAAGCAGAGTAAATTCTTGTAGAATGACTGTCTTAAAACATGCTAAGAGCATCCACAAAAGCAATTCTAACTAGTAGGCTTCCTTCGTCCCTTCTGCAAATTGAACCATATCAAAGGCACTAAATATAGAAAAGGCACTAAATTATGAAGTACCTCCTGCACCCACTGTGAGACCAAATTGTTCATCCTTCTTTCCTATCTCAAGGCTGCTTGGTGTCTTTAAAATCCTTTGATGAGGTGCCTTGTGGAATGCCTTTTGGAAATCCAGGTAGGTTAAATGAACTGGCACTCACTTATCAATTTGCTTGTTGGGTATCCCTGAAGAGCTCTAAAAGCCATCTGAGTTAGGATTCCCTTCAGCAAAGCCACATTGCCTCCTCCCAAACATAGCATCCTTATTTAAGTGTCCAGCATCACCCTTATTTAGATGTTCGGTCTGCTCCATTCCTCCTGGTTTGTTCAGCAGGCACTACCTGTCTGCATTGTACCTGCAAAGTGGTGCCCCAAGCCCCTAGTTCTCCTGCAAGGATTTAACTGTCCTAACTTCCCCTTAAGTTCTGCTGAAAAATATCGACTCATATACATAATATCAGCTACTGCTGTATGATGCCCTGAACTCAAGAGAATCTTACAGATCAGCTTTGGAAGGCTGGCTTACCTTCATGAACATGCTGAATCCAGTTTTAAGGAGGTCGGTGAGGCCTGATGACATATGTTCAATATCAACAGCGTCTGGTCGATCAGGATTACAGATCTCTTCCACTACCTGTTTCAGCAGTGGATTGTAAGAAGCCTGCACAGAAAGAACAGGGCATTGTGAATAAACCTGTCTAGACTTGGTGCAACTGTTTTTCTCAACATTTTACTTCTATTAAAGGTTACAAAAATAATTACTCTATAAAGGAGACCATTCAGAGTTTGTGACCTTGACTGCAAATGGTGTGCAACAGCACAGTATAAAACTGTAAAGACTGAAAGACAGCCACACATTTACTCTGCACAATGTGTATTGAATCAGTAAGGGAGGCAAGGAAGAAAGGGGGACTGCTAGTTTCTCTGGAATCTTTTTGGAGGAAATACGCAAATGGATAACAGTAGGGATGAGACTCTGTTGCCCATTGCGCACCCAGATCTCATTCCCTTCATAATGATCTCAAAAACACTTAAACAGAGACTTTTAGGAGGGATGGCTTACTGACCACTCCTGCCTTCCCACAGGTGTCATGTCCCCACTGAAGTCTGAATATCAGCTGGGAAGAGGCCAGCCTGCCTATTTGTCCCTCATGGGACAGCAGAGCTAAGGAGTCACTATGAGTCCTTTGGCTTCTATGGCCATGGCATTCCATGTAATACTTTCACCTGTAGAAAACTTTGAGAAAAACAGGCCAAACAACCCTATCATTACTATGCATGTCAGATCTTCAGAGAAGCTAGGGGCCTGGAAAAGTGGAAAATCTAATAGTACAAACGGGCAGCATGCTGGGTGATCAACACCCACAGCATCAACCCTGCATCCTCTTCAGGGTCCACAAGCCCAGGCTGAATATGAATTAGTAGCCAAGTAATTTCCACATTTCTGTACAAAAGTTTAAACCACTCTGCTATCCTGAGAGAGTTTTTAAGATAAAACTTTAAGAGACTTCTTTAATGAAAATTCAAGCTCACTTGGTTTACAGATGGAGCTTTGTTTTGCTGCTTTTAATTTTGCCCCAAATGCAACAGAACCACAATCATTTTGGTAAGTGCAACTGTCTTAGAAAATTAGCAGCTTTCAAATTAGCACATTTGTTTTCCTTTGGGACTAGCCCAGGTATATATCATACCCTAGATTTCTTATAGGAATCAAACGTAACATCATTAATTTTGTAAAGATGATATCTACAAGAGGCATCTTGCAAAATTAAAATATAAATGGATGGAAAATAAAGAAGTAAACCACTTGGCTTGAAACTAAGATTTTCTGGAGTCATTAAAGAAATGCTTTTCATCCAACACTTTACAGTGAGAAACAAAACTTACAGTTTTTGAATATAATCCTGTCAACAAAGATTTATACAACTCATTTAGTTCTCACAACATGTGCATAATTTTTAGTTGAGCCAACAAAGCAAATTACAGCAGACATGAGCTGCAGGATCTTTTAGAACATGTCAAGATTTCTGTCAAATCTAGTCACGCAATAAACAACTGTGTGAAAATACACATGAAGGAATGAAATCCTATGTATAAAAATCTGTTTTATATCTTCATAGATGAGGAACAGAAAAACATTAGGAATGAAACATTTTTGAGAAGAGATCAAATCACAGTTTAACAGAGAGGCTTACTGCACAAAATTAAAGGAAAAGTATCATCTGGCTTCAGAAAAAGCTATGTACGCAAAAGACATTAAAAATGTGCTATGATTTTGCATGTTTGAATCATCAGCACCAAAATTCAGTGCCCTTCAAAACAATTCAGTCAGGCTATGCAGATATTAAAATAGAGGTAGTATGATCCCTTACATGTTTTTAACTACGATAGTTTCAAATATTGCTAAAATCTTTTTTGACTTGAAATTAATCTATTAAATATTTAAGGAGTTTTTATTTTTGTATAATCCCCAATAGCTGCATTAATTTCTATCTCATAATGAAACTTTTATCAACATTAAATTTTGTTTAAAATACCTGTTAAAAACCTCAGTGGCTACACCTGAGACAAGATTATAAAGAGAAGAGCGAGAAAAAGAGAGTGAAAGAAAAAGAAGAGTGAGGGATGGAAGAAGGAACAGAGATAGGGATGGAGGATGGGAGAAATATACCTAGATTAAGATGAAATTAGTTTCAATAACAGGCAAAAGAAATACCCTCTTCTTGCATGGTCACTACATGAACTACCTTGAAAACCTGATGAAAACATCTATTGTTTTATGTAAGACATACAAACCTCAGTGCTATAAAAAGTTCTCCGAAGATGCTCTCCAGTTCCCACTTGCTTATTTATAGAAATCTTTTTGCAAGTCTTAAGAAGACATAGAGGCTTCTCACCTTCTAACAGATGAAGTGAATAAAGTGCATATATGCTAAACCCATTCCCATAGCATTAAGCAGAGCTGGGAATGAGTATGGCCACAGGACGGGCACCACTACTTCAGAGGAGCTAAACTGATCATACACAACCTGTGTGTTTAACATCTGCCAATCAACAGAGGCCCATTTGTAGAGAACATTATGTATGACAGACTACCACACACTACCTGCTTATTTCTAGTATTATAAACCTCCTGGACTTCCCTCAGCAGAAGGTTCATCCTATTCAAGCAGTTAAATCTATTGTAAGGCCATATTAAGGGGCTACAAGGTGTTAATATACCCCTTGCTCTGTTCCAGCACTTAAGACTAAGCAGACAACCTGGATTACATGCAAAGAACATACTGATGGTAACTGCATTTCCAGGAAGCTTTTATCATCTCACTGCTCTTACATTGACCTATGTTAAATGTTTGACAGTTTTCCCCATTTCAGACACCAGACTGGTCCTAGCTTCTAGGAGATTTCATGACCAGGTCTTCTCCACCTTAGATTTCCAGAGGTATTTTACAACAGTCATGATTACCGTTCTTACAAAACAATGCTTAATCTGAACTACTTCCCTTTGCTGAGCCACAGCACTGTTAGGAGTTTTGAAGGATTTTTTCTGGCTCAAGGCTAAAATCAAGTTTTATGGTCTCTCTCTAAATCACTGTTTTCTGTTAAAAAACCCCTCTAATTAAAAACTCTATTTTAAACTAAAATAGGTAAAACACATTGGGGGAGACAGAAAGAAAAATACTATTAGTCCTGATGATCTAAAATAATATCATAGTTCATCTGTTCCTATTTTAGAAACAGAAGCTGCATTTCACCTATTTACAAACAGGTCTGCCTCTCACATTTGCAGGGATGAAAGAGAAAATATATGGGAATATAGCAGCTGTATGGATGTGGACATACTGCTCAGCTATGCCATGAGAGGTCTTAGTGAGGAACTACCTTGACCAAGCCTTGCCTTTCACAGGCATTTTATGTTGTATCACAGTGCTGCAGAGCAAAGCCCAGATTTCTTCCTCAGGTAATTTTTTGTTGACATTGACATGGATGTGCCTAAATTTGGCCAAAGGAATCGAGGAAGTTCTTGATGATTAGGTCAATTATAAAATCTATACCTAAGTATCTTCTACATAGGCAGAATGCGTATGGGATTTGTACATCAGCAAAATTATTGTTGCAACTTTGACAGTATGCTAGAGAAATAACATACACAGAAAAAAGAAAGATCCACTTGCCTGGTGGGTGTTGCTGCCTGGGTTATGTATGGAATTAAATTGTTTCATGTGCATTCGAACTCTTGCAATATCCCTGAGCGACCGAAAGATACTGTTCACTGCATCTGTGGCTTTCTGAGATGTCAGGTTCAGTGACGAGTCACAGCCTAAAGAAATAAACAAACAACTGAGTAAGTGAAAAACTTTCACATGTTTTGATAATATGCAGTAGGAAAAGGATAATTGGAAGGAAATTTTAAATTAATTTCATCATGTTATATTCCAGAAACTCAGGGGCTTGTTACACTGCGTGTGACGAGTCTCTGCAGCTTAGCAAGAGGGTAAATAACCAAACAGCACACAGACTGAACAGCACCTCTCCAGTATTTGTAACCTCAATCACACAGCATTTTCATCTGCACAGGGTATGTTTTGCTCTCCGCAGCAAACAAAAGGCCCCACGCTAGCAAATCCCGAAGAAGAGCGCCCCCACCGTGTAGCAAAGAGCCAGCTGGTTCGCTGGTCTCCTTGGGCAAAAGAGCCATGAAGGAGGGGACTGCTCCTCAGTCATCGCACCTGGGCCCTCGCTGGCAGCCTGCTGACTCCAAATACATTTCCTACCTTTGCGACAAAAGAAATGGGAAGAGTCAGTGCTAAATACGGCAGAAATGACAGCCACACATTTGGAAGGGGCCATATTACCATAAAAAAAGTCCTTATTCCTCAAAGTGGCAGTTACTAGTTCTAATAATTTTTTCCAAAGCACTTCTGCTAAAGTATATTGCTTATTACCTTCTCTGAGGCCAAACTCCAACTACAGGAGCATGTAAAAGGTCCCTCCAGGTGGCCAGGCTGTGCCTTGGCAAAGAGAAATTATTAGTCTTGACTCCATCCCCTTCACCACAGGACATATACCTCACAGAAGCATCGAAAAAATGTTTTCTCAGTTGACCTGCTGATGAGAATTAGCCAAGTGAGAGCTAAATGGGTCACCTGCTATTTTTATTGCCTTGTCAACACGGCCCTATTCCTTTTGACATCTCTGACTCTCTTCTCATTTGACTCCTCATTCCCGTGGCAGAAGCTCCATCACAAAACAACTCTTCTTGCCACATACTCACAGCAACACACTCGCTCCTGCTTATTGCTATTGTCTTCTTCAGGGATGCTGCTATAGTGGCTTGTGTGTCAACCCTCCATTTCTACAACTGATCCTGCACCAGCGAACCTCTATGTCTACACAGAATCCCATGGAGAGGACAGGGTCTCCCTGCAGGTCCAGTGTCTGCTGGCTTACATTGTGCTGTGCCTGTGGAGCCTGGCACTGGAAACAGGCATCCAGACTGCCAAGAAGGCACCTGGATTTTTGGGTAGAAGGACTCTGAACAAAAATTTCCTCTACAACCAATTAAGGACAGAATCCTTAAGAACTAAAGAAACAATAAAAAAGGTGGTATTTTAAAACATACAGGGCATTTTTTAACAGCTAACTGGACCACTCTTTCATATCTGCATTCTGCACAGCAGAATACATACATAATATATATGCATATATATGTACACTTATAGAAGTCTGAAACTATTCCTACAAGATGGTGATGAGACACTGAGCTTTCATTTGTCTGAATATTGTTTGTTGTGAAGCTCCAAGCTGCATCCCCAGCTGGTGCAGCAGAATAGATAAACAACTGCTGCAGGGCTACATCAAACCAAGCTGCTGAGGATTTATGTCATGATAACCCACAACAAAGCAAGCATGAACTGGACCTCAGTGACTCCCACATCATAATTCTAAGGCAGACATTCATATATTTTTGGACAGGCTCTTGAAATTATTAATATTTTTTTAATGAGTGCAAAATAACTTATAGCAGTACTTTTTGTTGTAATGTATGTGCCAGATCTGCATACTCTGATACTCTGACCAAAATTTGTTTCAAACCAGCTTGTCACTTGTCACTTCTGAAACTGCAGGGCAGTTTGCAGCTGACATGGTCTGCCTTTGGAGCTGGAAACCCAAGAGATGTTCCTCACCTTGCCTGGCCCAGCACATCCCACTTTGCTTCTTGTTACAGGATCATTCTTCTCTTGAGCAATTTCTCAGTGAAGCGCAGCCTCTTTATTGTCATTCATCACTTGAACCTCATTGCCAGGGAAATGCTGTCTGAAACTTGGGCTTTCCTTCACAGCTTGTGCTAACACACTGATGGGCTGGAGGAGGTCATGAAGTCACTCACCCTCACCACCTGGCTGACAGGCCACATGATTTCATTAATCAATATGAGAAGTGTGAGAGCCTTAGAGCACTGGGCTGGGTTCAACCATGTCTTCTGGCAAAACAGAACCTATCTTGAGGAGCACCAGAGTAGAGGGGGGCCCAATGTCTGTTTCCAGTCCCCACATCAAAAAGTTTGAACAGTGCCTTGTAAGGAACCAATTCCTCTTTCTTCTGCGTCAATAAAGCCAAATGTTGTGGGATTAAGTTAGAATGAACTCAATCTAATACACTGCCTCCACACAAGGAATTACTGGTGGAAAAAGAAATCTGGAGGACTTTCTTTACTATCCTGACCCTGTTCTTGAGGGAATAGTGACCTGTATGCCCTCACTCCACAGGGAGAAATCCCTCCCACACTCCCTGTCCCTGTTTACAGGTGACAGCAGAGCTGCTGGACCCAATCTGGAGCCCTAGGGGGGCACCGGAGTTGAAGATCCTTCTACCAGTTTAAGATTCAGTCCAGCACCAGTTTAAGGCTGACCAGACAGGGGGGAAAGACATGTAATTTCAAAGGTTTCTCTAATATGGGGCTTCCTCGAGACTTTCAATCCAGAAGTATCATGTCCAGGGAAATCACAGATCTCTTTTTCCAGCCTGACATCCAGTACTTCTTTTTTAAAATGTAAATTCAAAATTAATTTTCTTTGCAATCCCTTATTGTTGAAATTAAAATCACCGAGGGCTGCTGTCTACCTGTTACAGTGCAGCAGGGTTGTAGAGGGAAGCTGGGTTTCATTGCAGCCTGGAGAACAACAAAAGCTTGTTCTGTACAAGTGGCAGGAGGCTGCAAATCACCTCCCGTTCACACCTTCCCCGTGAATGGGGCTGTAAGGCATATGGAGAACAGAGCACAACCCCTCTTCTCTGCTCGCTTCATGCTACCAAGAAATCTGCTTCTTTCACAACAGTGAAGAGGTGGAATACATTAGCTGCTGCACAGCTCATGTACTAATTAAAACAACTCCTCCTGTTACTGTTTTTTCTTGAGAAGTTAAATGCTACCCAGAGAGAATGCTGAATGAAATCCTTTGAATCCCAAGTCCTATTATATATGGGAAAAGGCATTTAAATGAAATTTAGGGATTTCCTGTCAGACTTGAAGAAGCCCAGGTATGGAAAGAAAGAAAATCAGCACTAACTTGTTCAGGACTAAGGATTTTAAAGCACATATCTGAGATCTTGAAGATATCCCAAGAAGAACACAATCTAGTTCTGCAGTAAGTGGCACCCAGCCTCACTGAGGCTGCTTCTTTTCTGCTCCCATCTACTTGTGCTGAATTTGAGGACAACCAGACTCTCAGGACCTGTATTTATTGCCTATGAGGATGAGTCTACTGACCCTTATTTTTCACATAGTTTTGAATTTTATAGTCAGAGAAAGTATATCTCCTCTTAAGCTACACATTTGTACAACCATTAGTACCACAAGATGCTCGAAAAAAAGAAGAATGAATGGAGATGCTTTGCTCTACAGTATGGAGTCACCCAGAAACCCAACAGGACCAGTTTTTCTACTGATTTCTGACACTGGAAGAAAGATGTTCTAAGAAGAGAACACAGATATTGTGAACCCGTGAGATCTCTAATTATAGAGCAGCATGTGACTGATTATGCCCCTTCTCTATCCAAATGTAACAACTGAGAACTTCAGACATATGTATCTGAAAACTTTTCACTGTGCTTAGTGTCTTGGCACATGGTCCAGGTATTATAAACAAACTTATTCTTCCTCTAAAGCAGTATGATAATTACTAACACTGCGTGAAAACTTTGATAATTCCGAGACATCATTAAGCCTATGATTCTTACAAAGTTAGAGAAAGCTAAAAGTTTACCACTCTACTCTGTTTTATTCATATTAACTTAAGCTCTGTCCACCTTAGGCTTTCTCTATAGCCCATGTACAGAAATAAGCCAATGTAAACCCTGCAAACCATGAAACAGAGCCAGCAAAATAACCAAGCCAATTTAGAATCACATACTGAATCATGGGTTAAACCAGAAAACTTCCACTTTGAAGAAAAGAAAATCCAGCATCAGGATTACATCATGCAGGATTTCATGATTTTCTAGATATTAATTTGCTTGCCAGTGAAAGACAGAGGAACAACAGAGATACTGGGTGCCTTGAGGGTCAGAACTCAAAATACAGAACTATGATATTAAGCTAATGAAATTCTTCCATTTTTATACTTTAGATAATAGCACAACAATGGGGGGACCTTCTTTTAAAAGATAAATCTAAAAAAATACATATGTATACAGAGAACCATATGTTTTATAACAGGTTTTTATATATTTGTGTATTAAGATTTTTTATGAAAAAGTAGGTACAAATGTGTATGGTGACACAGACCATTGGAGGTTTTTCCAAGGTAAAAAAAAAGCGTAAACTCCAAAATCAGGATGTAATTTCAGTGATTCTCCTCTCACTTTTCTTCCCTATGGATTCTCTAAATGCATGTGAATCTTTATTTTAAAATCTGATTTGTATTAAATTGTTCTCTTTGGTGCATCTGAAAAGGGAAGCTGCTAAGTGAGTGTGACACTGTGGGACAAGAAAGGACAGGCCAGAACACATGACACCAGTCACTTTCAAATAGTTACATCAGCAGAGGGTGAAAAATCAGAATTGATTCCATTTCAGTTTGGGGAATTTCATAAGAAAGCTGTGTTCTACAGCCCTTGAAGAGAGCATCCAGAGGGGACAGGCACAGCAGTGCTTGTGACAGCTTCCCTGCAGCACATCCACTGGGAAAGGGTCTGCTCTGCACTCACTCTGTCCTCTGCATCCCCAGACAGAGCTTGTGTGCTGCTGGCTGAGCAGCCATGTCTGTGTTGCTGGTAGCTTCCATTATAAAAAAATCCCACAGGATCCTTTTGCTAAAGGCCTAGGAAAGAAGCACGTTGGTGTCGCTGGCAGAGGGCAAGGAGCTCATCAGCTGGAGAACAGGTAGGCACAGAGGTACAGAGATAACCCGTCCCTGTCCATAGCCTTGGGACGCTCTTGTCCCATCTCCTACCAGCAACCACAGCAGATTTCTAAGCTTTCATCCCAATTCAATCCCTTTTCTCACCCTCCCATTTCCTTCTGCCTTCTGCAATGGCCCCTTGCCCCAGTCATGCCTCAGTCCTTTGTTGCATCTGGGAGGCTGAACTCAGCTTCGACCACACTGCTGCAAAACCACACCAGCCCTATGAATGGCAAGTTATTTGCCCACCACAAGTGAAGAGGCTGAAACTCCTCTGAGGTGTCCAAGAGATTAACATCACTGCCAGAGTTGGAACTCGGGATTTCTCAGTCCTGGGCTTGATCAGCCCTTCTACCAGTCCACACAGCACAGAGTCATAGAATCATAGAATGTAAAAGGGTTGAAATGGACCCTAAAAATCATCTAGTCCCAACCCCTCCTGCCATGGGCAGGGACTCCTCCCACTAGACAAGGTTGCTCAAGGCTTTATCCAACCTGGCTTTGAACACTGCCAGGGTTGGGGCATCCACAACTTTCCTGGGCGACCCTTTTCAGCACCTAATCTCCGTCACAGTAAAGAGTCTCTTCCTAATATGTAATCTAAATTTCCCCTCTTTCAATTTGTATCCATTACTCCTTGTGCTATCACTACAGTTCCTGATGAAGATTCCCTCTCCAGCTTTCTTGTAGGCCCCTTTTGGATACTGGGTTGCTATGAAGTCTCCATACAATCTTCTCTTCTCCAGGTTGAACAGCCCCAACCCTTGCAGCCTGTCTTTGTAGGTGAGGTGCTCCTATTCTCTTATCAACTTTGTGGCCCTCCTTTGGACTTACTCCAACAGTTCCACATCCTTCTTACGCTGGGGACACCAGAACTGTACATACACAGTTCTGCAGGTGGGGTCTCACAAGAGCAGAGGAGAGGGATAGAATAACGTCCTTCAACCTGCTGGCCATGCTCCTTTTGATGCAGCCCAAGATTCATACTGCAAATGCTAGCAGGCAGAAAGATAAACAGAGCGCAGAAAGAAAGCACAGAACAGCAGCATATGGGAAAAACATTAGTAGAGGGATGGAAAACGTACATGATGTAAAAAATGAAAGCTCTGTGTTTCTATAAATGTTATTTATGATATGATTGGTACATGGAGAATGAAAACACAGTGGTGTGTAGGGATGCTCTGGGGCAGTTACCAGCACCATGCAGTGCAAGTGATGGTATGGATGTGGTATCTGTGATAGGAGGAGTGTGGCTCCGATCCACTGCCAAGGAAACCACAGAAGCCAGCATTGTGACCAACACAACAAACATCATCCACTGAAAACATCACCCAGAGAAAAGTTAAGGATGTTTTTTAAGAGTTTACTAAATTTAGAATCCTAAATCTCCACTTTGGCTTTTAAATACGTATACTTCAGCAGTACTGAGCATCCAGGAATCACACATGTATGACTCCAAGGACATTTCAGCACATATCTGATGTTTATTATACAGGGACACATCCTGAAAGCTCTGGAGTTCACTGAGAAGGCCTGGCAAGGGCCAGCCGTGTGCTTGGAAAGGTTGTTCTTGGCATCATGTCTTTGAACCCTCTTCTGGAAACTGCTCTTTGATGTGCAAGGGATGCACAGACCACATGGCTAAGTACTTTGCTGGATCTCAAGCTTGAAAACTGCACACATAAAGATCTGGTCTGACCTGTGTGATTAAATATGGATTTAAGAGATATCTTTGGAGAGTTTTCTGATTGCTTTGTTTGGGTTTTGTTTGTTTGTTTGTTTTTTGTTGTTTGGTTGGTTTTAATTTTGGCCTTAATATCTGTCATTTGGATTTTTCTATTTTACAGAAATATTTTACTGCCTTCTTGTTGCCAACATCCAACAGCACAACATGCAATATCAACTTTTATGAAGGACTATAAGTTTGGTACTGCAGGTTCTCATGTTACATGACATTAAATCTGTCAATTCAGCTAACAATTACATGGAAAAACTACTGCACTAACTGGAATAAATTACATAAATTAATTGCAGGAGGAATTTAAGTTAGGCTCAGATGTGCTTTCTGAAGGAAATTATTGTAATTCATTAGGGAACCATTCAGTTGCTCCCTCAAGTCATCCATATCTTAATTAAAAACTCACAGATGTTAATAAAGCTATGGTAAACGGTCTGTAAGTCTAACAAGGCCTCCCAATAATGTTCTTACAAGAACTCAGTAAAACTCCAGGTTTTGCTAAACAATATAGAGCTTTATGAACATGTATCGCAGGACCCATACAATCAAATGTTCTGTCTTTTGCAGATTATTCTCGGATACTCTCCTTCTGTCTTCATACTGATGGCTGCACTGTGGCAAGGACAGATTTTTTACCCCATCAAGGACTTTCTTGCTACTCACACATCAGTCAGCACCTTTCAGTGATGCTCTGAAGTTTCACCTTTGGATGTACTGCCGCCACAAGGTACTCTGAGAGGTACCAAGTATGTGAAGGACAAACAGTGCATGGGGATGAGGGATGAGGTTTGTGCTCAGGTAGCAGCAGGTGAGGCAGTAAATATTACTGGTCCCAGTATGGCACAGCCTCCTTGACCAGAAGAAGTCTGTGGGAGTCAAGATGCAATACCCATGGGAGTCTAGATGCTTTACCCACTCAGACTTGGAGGGGAACACCAGGAAAACATGGCAAGATCTGCAATTTTTTTTTTTTTCCAAAACTTTTCTTCTTTCTGTTGGTTACAATGAATCATACTTTTAAAACAACAAAGTAAAACAAGTCTTAAGTATTTTTGTTTGAATTTTCCATCTTTTTTTTTTTTTCTTGGACAATGGAAATGAATACGACCAATGTTTTTTGCATTCACAGTCCAATTTGTTCATATAGCCCTCAAACTACCAAGTTAGGCTTGCAGACTTGATTGGAAAATGCTTCCTTCTGAGAACAACAGTCCTACCCAGAATTCTTAAAAATGCATGAAACTGTTTCAACTCATGGACCTACAGGTGTCCATATTCTGCAGGCAGGTGAACACTGAAGCACAGCCCTCCTGAACACTTCCATCACAACCAGTGGAGATCATGGCAAGGAGCATGTGTGTTTTAATCCACGCACAACATCCACTCTGTGTTACCAGCTCAACTGCATTGCATGTTGTGCAAACAACAGACCCTTTGGAGACAAAGCCCCATCCCTGGTGAGTCATTGGATTTGATCCACTGAATAAATGACGTAATACAACATTACTGTGTTTCAGATCTCTCTCTGCAGAATACACAGAGAACTGCCACCATTGGTACGACTGTCTGTCTGTAAAGCACATCATACACATGAACTTGGGTTGTCTGAGGCAATTTTTGAAGTTATGAATCACAAACAGTACAATTCCAGCATAAAAGCAAGCTGTATTGTCCGCTACCTACCAGAGTCTGATAATAGAATGCTTTGCATTTAGGTAAAAAGGTACATGATAATTTATCCTCCAGCATATGTGATTATATTATTTGGAATACCCATTTTGTCTCTGACAAGATTAGGAGAACCGTATTTCGCAGAGGCATTTGCTCTTCATGAATCTCCTGGAAATATTTAAGCAAAACTGGTATTGCATTTGGAGTTGGAAATAAAACAGGAGAGGTCTTGGCAAATTTCTCTCTTCAGCTTTGGATTAAGTGCTTGTTTATGTTTTTCATTACCTGCTGTAAAACTATTTAATTTTCAGTCGTTGCTGCCTCAAAAGATAACTCCTCTTCTTTTTCCTCAGTGAGGATAACATCCTATAAAAAGTACCTTCACAGAAGACTTTTTTTCTTCATAGAAGCATAAATGATTTAAAAGTCATCCTATGTTCACTGACTCTCATAATCCACTGAAACTGCACTGCACTTTGCAGAGATCCTAAGAACACAGCCCAGTCCAAACACCTAACAATATGTGGATGATCAAGAAAAAGCAAGCAAGTTAAAAGCAAGGGCAAAAAGAGCAATAACAAAGTAATAAAAAATGCAAGTTAGAAAGAAAGCATGGCATGAATTAGCCCATGCCAATTTTTAAGTTGAAACTACAATTGAAATGCAACAGACAAGACACAGGGAGCATAAAGCATACTTTGGATCAAACACAAAATAAAATAAGCGACACTGTGGAAAGGATGTGAAGAGAAGGACCCCAGCTATGGGAAGATGGACCATCTTTTTTCCCAAAGGATGAACAGCACAATGTGCCAAGTTGCCCCTTCCTCTGAGTACATGGGTGTTGCAGTTGACCACTTCCAAGGCATGGCAGATCTCTGACTATCAGTAACACAAAACTGTACACTTAATGCTCACTTTTATTCTTTTTTTGTCTATTAACTGTAGAGCACACAGAGTGTAGATGCTAAGTATCAGTCAATGAACAGAACAATCAGCAGTACAAGCCTCAAGTGCATGTATAAAGGCAGGAAATATCCTAGAGAATTAAGTGGAATGAACTCTTCTTCATAAAACAAATAATAATTCACAGTATGTGCAATAAATAAAAAAAAGATGCTGGCAGAGGTCTCAGTTTAGCAGAAAACATAAACACACATTCAGCCTAGAAGGTGTGACTGGATGGAGTTAGGCCAGTGGTTAAGTGCCTTTTTGAATAAGGGCTAAACCCTCTAGCTTAAATTCAGAAAGAATTGTGCTATTTTAATTCAAAAAACTACTGAATGGCTTGTAGAATTGGTGTAGAATGTTTCATTAGCACTCAAGAATTAGGATTTTTTTCCTTTAAAACAAACTGAAAATGTTATATGCATTGATGAAAATACAGCTTTTAACAGAGGCTTGAAGAGACAGTAACTGACAGAAAATGGCTGCTATCTGTAGTCTTTTCCATTTAGTATAAATTGTTAATGACTTCAGGAAAGAGAAATAATGAAAAACACTCATAATCTTGAATCTTGTAGTCAAGTTTCAACACCTGTTTATTTATTGTGGCCAAAAGAATAAAGAGAACATGATTTGTGCTTCAAGCACATGGCAGAAGCATAGGGATTTTTTTTCCTTTAAATTGTGCCTGCCTAAGAATGAAGACATGCAATTTCAGAATTAACTGTATATTTTTGTTATTGATGTTGTTTAGGAGACAAAGAATTAGTAAGCCCAAGCAACCAGTCAAATCTGACAGGCTGACAGTGTAAGTTTTGCCATGAGGCTGATTTGTGGCAGTGCAATGCTGTTTGCTACGCTGGGACTGGGCAAGTGCAGGGTGATCATCATCCAACGGCAACTGCATAACTGCAATATAAAAATTTAAAACAATATATCTAAGCTAATAGGTACTCGAATGATCAGTAGATACAGATGCACTTCCATGGATATGTACCACATGTAATGGAGGAGAAGATAGTGCCTAGACTCCTACCATAACCATATTTCATTTCAGATGGAGAAAATGCTGACTAATTCTGTTCAAGAGTTTATATGGAAGCATGTTACCGAACAGTGGGAGGCCACTCTCAAAACCTTTCCCTGTGCTGTTTGGAGGACACCCTTTGCTCATTCCTTCTCCTTTCTCCTGCCATGAGAAGACACCACACATGCACAGGGAGCTGCAGAGGCTATGCACTCTAGAGAGGCTCAGTCCCACTCAGTGTTCCCTCCAGAGCAGTTTCCTCAATGTTCATCGCTTCCACCCTCCCAACAGTGACGTGTGGCAGTGCTAGCAAGCAATGGGGCAAATGTCACTGAACCATCATGGAGGAAGAAAACATTTATATGTCCAATCAATGAAAAGTATTAAAGGAGAAAGTTTCCCCATACACTTTATTACTGTTTTTTTTTTTTTTCTCAGATAACCAGTGTTTCTTACTGCACATTCCGTGCAACATTACAGTCTTGGACAATGTCATGGTGATGTTCTATGTCATTTCATTCAGCAAGTTTTTACCATCCTCAGATGTAAAACTGTAACAGCTTCCATTATTGTTTTATGTTGATTATTGACCATTTAAAAATATTCTAAAGTGTGATTAATCTCTAACAATTACCCATCTGAAAAAGAGAAATCTACTCCACACTCATTATCTCATCCCAGAAAATCTCCTGGAAAGGCCAATCTACCTGCACTGATTATAGGTACTCTGTGGGAGAACACCCAAGCAACGAGGATTGGAAGAAATAAATGAAGACCAGGACAACAGATGCCTGAACCTTGTTAAATTAGAGACTTTTTAGAAACTGCGTTCTTCGTATGAGTTCCCTTTAATAGGTATCCACCAAATGAAACTGTTACAAGTTACCTCACCTGAGCTGGACTGCCCAGCCAGCCCCGCCCCTGTCCTGACCCCATTGATTGTGTCCCCTGTCCCTTCCCAGTCTCTGGGGGCCTGTCAGTCTGTGACCCTTCCCTGCCCCCATTGGCTAACTGGGTTCCCTAGCCACCCCCACGCCCTGAGGTCTATATAACCTGCTTGTTACCTTGAAAAAAGGTATTTCACCACGCCAGTTTCAGAGGACCCACGTGTATCTGCACCATCATCAGCACAGGGGTTTCTACCACTGGCCCCTGTCCAGAGAAGCAGTGAGGAGCCAGTCCCCATGGTCAAACCCCTGTTAGTAGTCTAGAAAGTTTCATCTGCTAACATCAAACTCTGTGAAATAATTCTCACTTTCAATCAAAGGCCCAAGTTGTTAACATGGAATAAGCAAAAGCAATATAAATCTAGATAAGATAAAAGAAAAAGGGTTAATCTGTGGACCAGAAGAATTATGACAAACATAATAAGGCATGTGTTGTTTGTCTAAAGAACAACTATGAATAGATGCTACCATCAGCCCCCAGCACATTTAAAGTCAGAAACGCTTACTCTGCAGATATAAATAAACTGTCCTACTTTCTGTTTCCACCAGCACAACAGAAGGGAAGAAGTACAGAGATATCAGCTAGAATCTATCTTATCCTGGGAATGATAAATGGAATACAATCAATTTCTGAGGAGTCTTTAATATGTATAATCCTTGCTTAATTTATTTGGGTTTTTTAAACACGATCTTTTTCATAGCTCCTCCAGAGTGCTCCACCGAAGACAAAATTCAGGGTCTGGCCTTGGCAAAGATTGCCTCAACCAACTCTTGCAAACAACGAGAGATGAGTGAAGGCACAGTGAGAATGTCTCTAATCAAACCACTGACTGAACACAAAAGCAGTAGGACTCAAAGCTCCAGTGTGTGCAGCCAAAATGGACACAGGTTGGTTTAAAAGTCTGAGAATATTTTCACAGAGGTGCCAGCTAGAAAAATGCACTTACAGTTGTAAGTTGAGCAAACTTGATATGAGTCACAGTGGCTGTAAACATGCAACCCCCACAGAGCTGTTTGTAAGTTGTTTCTCTGCATATACCCACTTGTGTTCACTCAAAGACTGAATAACTGAGTAACTGCAGAACACCAAATACAGTATATAACATAAGGAAAGAGGGAAAATGACCCAGGCAACTGCAACCTGGTCACTTGCCTAACAAATAAGCATAAAGTTCAAACAGCTTTTGAATAGAAAAACCAAGTGTTAAAAATGAATGAGGAAAAAGGACAGAAGCTGACAAATGCAGGTGATAAACAGACTTGCCATACATATTTCTGGGTGAGAAAATTGACTCTTCAGCTGACAGAAGTCTGGTAGATGACTGTTCTGATTTCAGTGAAACATTTGAGACAATACCACCTTAGTGGTGGAATTAGTTTGGAGTGAAGAGATGGAACGTAATAATAGAATTGTAAGGAACGGGCTAAAGAAGCGACAATGATGGCCTGGGCTAGACAGAGTCCTAGCAATGTTCCTTGAGGACAGGCCTTACTATGTTTATTGATGACTTTTGCACAAAAAATAGGAGTGTTGATGACAGAACTATGAGGTATTGTCAGAGGTAGTAGGAGCCTAAAATATTACACAAGGTATAAGTTCTGAAGCACCAGAAATGAGACAAAGGAGATTAGTACAGCAACACAAAATAAGACAAACCTCACCAAGGCCATCAATTTAGTGGGCAATAATAGGAAATCTCTCCATCAGCTGGGACTCCTCAATCAAAAACAAGAGGAAGATAAGAATCTAAGTGGTATTAGTTGATTCAGGGATAACTCTGAGCTACTAGCACTGCATGAGACATGCAAAACTTATCAGATAAGACAGTTCCTGTAGATACACAGACATGCTAGTTCTGTGCTAAAAATGGTCAAACTGCCACAGAAACCATTCTGGTCACTGATGCTTGAGATACCTGAATACAAACTGCAACAGACTTAAAGAAGATAAGTGAGTATGACTACAGAAATAAGAAATCATTTTTATCTGAAAAAATGCGGCTTGTTCAGCTCAGCAACAGGTACTTTGAAGATACATAAGCTAGAAAGTAGAAAAAAGTACCAAATATCAAAGGAACAAGGTTTAGAAAGAGCCTTTGTGTGAGAGCAGCTGGATGCGGCTGGAAATAAAAGCAGTTTCAAGATGGATTTTGGTAAGTTTATAAATGAGATTATATGATACGCTTGCCTGGGAAGGAGCAGGGCGTCTGGTTTGGTGGTGAGGGAAGCTCTGTTTTTCCACATACATTGATGATCATTTCAGACAACTTTTGTATTTCAGAGACTTAATATTACATCTACAAGAAAAACCATACAATTGCTCAAGCTCTCTATAAACATTCTCATAAATGCTAATGTAGGATTTTGACTATTAAAAGTGCGGCAATGTCTGGCAGCCTTTCTAAAAGCCTGGTTCAGTCTAGCTGCAGGCTGCCGGTGAGCAATTTCACCAGGCACATTTTTCTGCCCTGACAAATGGCTCAGCAGACAGCTATGGGACAGGCTGTCTGAGAGGTTTACAACCCACTAATGACAAACTGCTCAAAGCCGAGAATCAGTCTCTAATAGAAATGAAAATATTTTTCCCCGCAGAAAGTTATTACAATTCTCCTTCCTCTCTCAAAACATAAATTTTGAGAAAGTTTGCCTAGACATCGGAAAAGACTGGTAGGAATAGTAAAGCCAACAGAGAACACAGATGTGTAACTCTTTAACTTCCCTAATGAACCAAACTGCCTCTGCATTGAAAAAGTGTGGAAAGATCATCAGAGAGGTGAAGTAATGAAATAGCCAAGGCTGAAAGGAAAGCAGAGAGCTGTATGTGTTATGTTTCTAAAAGGCAGGAAAAGAAAGAGGTTTTGTGGTGTGCATGGGCAAGCAAATGGGATTCTGTAGGATCTGCAATTTATTCTTGCAGTAAAGGACTTGCATCATGTACTTCTCAGTAGCATGGCAAGGCAGACTGCCTGCCTTGCTATTAGAAAGCTTAGCTGAATGGAGAGAAGCAAGGGTTATGTCTGTTAAAAAGTATATTTTAAACACCTCCTGCAGCCTGTACTCCAGAGAAAGAACAGGGAGGTGGCATTCTGCAACTGCCTCATTCTGCAGCCAGGGACATGCATTTCCTTGCTCCTCTGAAAGTCTGCTCCAGTCTGGGTGAGCTGTAAACCTTTTAAAGATCATTGCTCACACATGCTCAGCTAAGCCTTGCTGGATTTTCACCATTAAGATGTCTGAGGATGTTCTTGCCAAACATACTCCAGTCTTTCACAGGACATAGTGCTAACAGAGCAGTCCATCCATCATTGCTAAAGGGCAGCAAGCTGTGATCTGTTACTTCCCAGCCTCTAACCGTGATCAG
Organism: Formicarius rufipectus; assembly: GCA_013399695.1. Classification (NCBI taxonomy): domain Eukaryota; kingdom Metazoa; phylum Chordata; class Aves; order Passeriformes; family Formicariidae; genus Formicarius; species Formicarius rufipectus. The sequence continues at coordinate 1,216,343 of VXAU01005646.1, forward strand.
ACAGCAAAAAATGTGTCATTTTCACAAAACACCATGAGCCTGCCCCACTTTCTGGGTTTTACCCAGACCAAGGCTGCTCAGCCCCTGTGCTGGTGCCATTGGGTTAGATCCACTGCTGCAGCATGGGGCAGGCTACTGAAGGCACCCAATGATGAGGCTCTGTCAAGAGATAAAGTCCATATTGAAAATGAGTTGTAGAAACAGTATTTATCTTTTTTTTTTTTTAAACATGTTTAGTAAACTGTTAAATTACAGAGGAATTTAACAAAAAAAATCCCTATGCTTGTCAATAAATTTGTGATGCTAACATCTATTTATTTTACTAAACCTATTCCTTGCCAGGTTAGCTTCACAGAATTCAGCATCCTGTTTTTATACAAGACTCAGGAAAAAAGAGATTCATACTTGAGATGCCTAAAGGGCGCCAATCAGGCACTTCATATTAAGTAAGAATGTAAACAAAATGACATGACCTGAGTAGGAATCATTGACTCCATACTTTTTACAAAGGACAATAAACATATGGAAGGAATTACACAAAGAGAGTCAGTAAAGAAGACTAGTTCATCACAGAAATGGTTTGTATTAAAAAAGAAGTGAGAAAAAGTAGGTAAGCACAGAAAACTGGGTCAAGGGTGAGGCATAGTACTCTTCTTTTGGAAAATGTTTCTTGATGTTCTTGATGAAGTTTTAATAGCAGTTGTTACATGAATATATAATCAGATGTCAGGAAGCAACAGTTTGTTATTTGAAAGGAAGGAATTTTATCAGGTTCATTTCAGGGAGTGTTAAAATACTATAAAGGGAAAAAAAATCACAAAAACCCATTTAAAACTAACGGATGATTATAGACTCACAAACCAGAAATGACTAGGAATATTGTATCTATTATGGCTGAGGTTTATTACAAAGCATTGCAGAGGAATCAGAGGCAGCGTACCTAAGTGTACCTGCCAGTAAGCACTGAGGAAGAGATCAGGATGGGACGGGGAACTTTGTGCTGCTTGGAGATCCTGCTCAACATGAAAAGTTTCCCAGTGAGAGGATCTGCTCCCAGGCCCTCAGAATGGAGAATGCAGAAATGATCAAAATCAAAGACACTGTGTACACCACAAACAACACAAATAGGCTGAAAAGCCCAAATCCTCATGGGTCTGTGTCCCTGTCAGCTCCTTGGATTTTAGAGATGACTCAGTGACTTGTAGCTAGACTTCCAGTTCAGTGGGAGTACAGTTAGGGAAGAGGCATTGAACACTACCAGATGAAACCTCGGAATACTGCACAGCTGTGGGACATCATGAACTTGGTTTTCATTGGAGAATAATAATTTGGTTTAGCTGACAATCCTTTTGGTAGCCTGTAAGTTAGAATGTTGTTTTTACATCTTTATGAGGGAAAAAATCCACACAAAGTTACTGAAAAAGCAGTATTTGAAAGTGACATCACTGTGGCTATCTTAAAAGGTGATTATCAGTAAATTTGGGCAAAAGTTTTGAGAACCAGAGGCTCTAGGAATATTAGTCACAGTTTAAACACAAATTAATTAGGCTCAAAATATTGCACTAATGAGTTCTGAAAATATGGGCTTAAAAACTGTTTCAGAAAGACTCCTTTGGCTAGTGGAGATGTGGGAGATGAGGGCCTTGACTTCTAGACAAGAGTTCTGAAGACCCTTGTGTGGCAAAACTGCCTTTCTTCAAGCAATCACTGAGTCTTAGCACAAGCCTGTTCATAGAAGAACCACAATTCAAGTGATTTGAGCTGACAGACCCTTTTTGCTTTTATGGACATCAGCAAAATGTCCATATAGACCAAAATACAACACCAAAGCCAGACTGAATAAAATAAAAAAGATTGAGCTGGCACAAAAAATAGCCTGGATCTTCCAGGGATGCTGGGAATCATAATGAAGGTTGAGCTGCTGCCGCCTTAGGTTCCTCTGCTTTGTGTTAAAACCAGTTAACCAAAAAATTAGTTTGCCTGACTGTCACATGTAGCTCCAATAGCCACCATATTTATTTCACAAATTGGGAAGACCATCTGCAAACACCACATACAGTTCCAACAGGAATTTCACTGCTGAAATCTCTAGGTACTATTACAATGATTTTAAGAAGTTAACTGGATGGGCTACCCTCTGTTTCTAGTGAAAATGCATTTTGTCCTTTGCTTCACCAGGAGAAACACTGAAGCAAAACTGAGTCCCACTGAAAATCCCATTATAGCTATGTTAATACAAATCAGAGATGTTGAAATTGTATTTTGCATCCAGCATATTCTCAACTAGCAATCAAAAATGTTATCATAGATGACAGCAAGACAGGTGTCCAAATTAATTTTTTCCATCTCTAAGCACTAAATTTAGCTTGTTTTTCTTAAGAGGACTGCCAGCCTGCTGTATGAGTGGAGAACCTGAATGCACAGGGCTGATCACTGAGTTCTGCACTGTGAATAGCTGGTTAAGCCTCTTTGTATCAATGGTTACAGCCTGGTCTACCTAGACAGGTAGACAGACGTATTTAACCAATGGAGCATACACTTAATACCAGATCAGAGTGCTAAACACAAACTAAAATAGGCAGTGGGTCAAATTCTTCTGAAGAGTACACCAGTATCCCTCTGGATCATTCAGGAGTGATAGCCCAGTAATAATACATAGGAGTCACTGTTCTAAAAAACTTTGGCAGTCTTTTTAAAGGCAAGATTTCTTCCCTTCACTTTAAGATCCCTCTGTTATAAGATGATGGGTGAATTATTTCAGCTTTGGTCAGTCTACTATAATGCAAGCAGGAGAAAGAAAAGACAGGTCAATGAATTGGCCCAGTATTAAAGTACTCTACACTGTATTAAGGTATGTAAAAGCACTGCTTTAAGGCATAATTTCAGTTCAAAATTATATATATAAGATACTCTAAACAACCCTGAAACAGAGCCTGAAGTCTAATTTGCCAACAAACTCTGAAGCTCAGCAGGGAGGCTCACACTTTCTTCACTGTTGGAATCACTCCTCAACAGTGACAGCCTTTGTACCTCCACCTCTAGATTGCATCTTAACCCTCCAGTAACTGCAACAACTGCTCAACTGTTAAGTGACTTAAAAAAACACTGAACACATTTTAATCATCTTTTCAGGGCAGTTAGAAGCTACAAGTAAGAAAGGGATACTTGTGTGGTGTGATCAGACAGCTCTTGGCAAAATGTAAGTAAAGGCTGTTTGGTCACTGCTTCGGTACAGGCAGCCCAGGCTTTTCCCAAGTTCTCTTCTCTTCTTTCTTTAGAGAAATCCTTTGGTAATTCAATACTGCAATATCTTTCAAATCAAAGGAGTTAAGCCAATTGCTCTGACAGACTTCTAGGAGACTCCCCACCCTAAGGACGAAAGCATGAATTTTAGCACAAGTCAGTGTGAAAAAGCTACTTCAAAGAAATAGCAATACAACCCACAATTCTATAAACCACTTAAAAAGATCCCTCTACACATTCATTAGACTGAAAAGGGGCATGCCATTGTATACAACCACTCCTGGCCTTAACGCTCCCGCTCCCGGCCTCTGATGTTCAAGGCATGGCCTCAGGGAAAACAGAAAAACTTAGAAAAGAGCAGCAGACTTTTCAAAGGTAGCTGCCTACTCAGTCATCTTCCCTTGGGTATTAGCATGAGTCTCATCAACTTCTATTTGTTACTTACAAAGAGGTTTTGCAACAGAGAGGCTAATAAAAAAACAATAAATAAATTTACATATTTATTAGGAAGAACCAAGAACTGTGTTTAGTAGGGTAGAAAAGAGCTAGAAGAGATCATATGAGGAAAGATGAGTGCACGAAATTATCTGTTAGTTGGTAGTGCTTCAGCATATACTCATCTGTGCTTTTAAGAAATTAAAGGGCTTCCTCGAGTCAAGAACTTAAATTTGTCAAATTGTGTTGCATCACTTCAAGAGAGCTTTTTTTCCCACTTGCAGTAGGGTGTACTCATGTAGTATACCCAGCAGTAAATCTGTGTAAGTTGAAAAGAGGTCAGTGATGTGCATGCACATTTTTAATGTTCATAAATCTACCTGGTAAGAGAGCTTGAGATTTGATTTTTGATTCCCAATGCTTGAGCCTGAACATTTTAGAAATCAAATGAAGATAAGGCTCTTGTCATATTCCTATACACCCCACCCCCGACAAGGTTTATTTCTAATATATCTATAAATACATTTACCAGCTCTATTGTCTTTAAAAGAAAATACTTTATGTAAAACAAGTTCTATACAAAAAAACTTATGCTACTCAAACTCCAAGCCTAAGAACATCTAACAGACCTAAATTATATGAAAAACAATAAATCACACAAGCAACTAGCTAAGCTAGAAGAGACCTTTGGTGGTGGTGCCACTCCAGTTATCCATGCATGATCATGTTTAAAGCCAACTGTACGTTCCATTAAAAAATGCATGCAGAGAAGCTGTGAAGTAATTCTGACTCACTTTCAAAAGTACCTTTATGGTGTAGGCATTAAATTCCATTAGTTACATCTATATTAAATTTTCTTTCGGATTAGGAGTTTTTATGAGAATCTTTCCCTAGTTCCCATTTGCTGTGCTTGGATTTGCATTAGAGAGTAACCTTAGAGTGCACAAACTGAATTCCTTCCCACCGAAACTAAACCAAAAATGCCCTCTGATGACTAATTCATATCACAGGATTGGAGAGAACAAGTCTCCAGTTCATCAAGCTGGTTCCACAGCATCAGCTGTGACAGTGTGTAGGAGAATAAGCAGAAGGGAGACAAAGTTACTTCACTCAAAGAGAAAATGTATGCTATACACACTAAGCTCAGTGATTTAATAAAAGTAACATTAATAGGCAGCAAAGACATGCAAAACTGCAATGAAACCTTCTGCTGTTTGAAAAGCTCTAAAAATAACAAATGATCATGTTGCTAAGTTCCGTAAAAGATAATGGGGTGGAAGTAAACATTTCAGAATTGTTAGGATAAAAAAGGGAGGAGATTCTTAGAGGATGTCTCTGAAAAGGAAAAAGAAAGAATGAAAGAAAAAAAAAATCTGAGTGAATCTAGGTCATCCTTTTTCCACAAGGCTGTACAACACAGAGCAAACATGCTCAAGGAATCACTCATATCATGAAGGTCAGTCTTTAAACAAATTACTTTTTTTTTCTTTTTGGTTGAGTTCCTCTCTACACCTCTCTTCAAAAAACAAAACCAAAAACCCAACAAAACAAACAAACAGACAAACAAAAAAAATTGCCTGCTTTTTATTTCCACACACTTACTGCTTGTGAGGTTTTCATTCAGCTATGTGAATGGAAAAGACCCATTATCAGTTCACCAAGTTCACCAAAACAAACACAGCAGCTGATGTATACTGGGTCAGTACAGTTCTTCTCTGTGCTGTATCTGTGGGTTTGGGTCTTCAAAACCCACGTGGTACAACTGGGTTGAGGCATGCAGTGCTAAGACGAACTCTCCTGCTGACTTCTATGCCAGTGCTTGGCACACAGTAGTTAGAAGGGACCTAAGGAGCAGAAGTTTCTCTCTTGCTTGTACTGACAACTGCTTCTATAGCATCAGGTGGCACAGTGATCCCTACGAGACCTGTGTTACCTTAAATGATATCAGGTCTTTTCTAACAGGTTCTTCAAACCAAGTAGTAGAAGATAATTGTATCCTTCTGTGTCACGCTAGTATAATGCTTCCATAGTTCAAGAAGTAAGGGGATTTTTAGGAAGACTGTGACACCTGAATCAACTTCTGAAGACTAAAAAAAAGCTGTAGCTCAATTGACCTATTTGTTTTACACTGGTCCAGTATGCCTTCAGTGTCAAGACCAGACTGCCAAATTTCCACTCCTACCAGTTTGCTGGCCTTGTGCTTTTTGTGTTTCCACTCTTTTGTAGAGTAGGGATTTTCTCCTGTCTGGGTGATCACCTTCTTCTTCCTCTGCCTACAATCACCCCAGTCATCTTGTAGGAGATTGTTTTGGTGAGGAGGCAAAGAAAGGCAAAGTTCACAGGGTGATCCCTCTTCCAGGAGAGGTGGGGAAATTAGGACGGCAGGATGCACAGCAACACTGGATGCTCATTCGTGTGCTTGTTGAGTTGTACGTCATTGTGGAGACATTACAGCTCCATTGTTCTGTGAAAGAATTGCTCTTAAAGGCTCAATTGCTGTCCTGTGTCAGAGGGCAAAACTGTCTCTCAGTTCACGGCACATGCTTGGAGTGCCTCTGGATTAAGCAGTGCCTCAGCACATTCCCCCTGCTCAGCCACACCACAAATCCCAACTCACACAACTGGATGCAGAGATGCAATCCCCATGAAACACTGATTTTACTGCAGCACGGGAAAGACACCTGAATACATGTGTCTAATACCCCAGATTATCCTTAGATGAAACAAAAGTTGCCGCCTTCCTTTTTCAGTCCCCACAAGAAATTATGCTCTCTTATCACAAAAAAGAAACCCAACATGTCAAATGATACCATACTCTAGTTTTAACCACTAAACAATTCTGAATGTCATTTACAGTGTGTCTGTGATACAAAAACATTTATTGGAAGAAAGCAAATGGAATTATAAAAGCTTCTGTCTTGTTCCCAATGAAAACAAAACACACCTCCTGAATGCTTGTATCCCCATTCATCCTATTTTTCTCTGACAGTTCAGGTGCTCAGACACTACTGTACTGCCCTCTCCTGTTGCAGCTTCAGTCTGCTGGGTTTGGACAGAAAATTAGCAGCAGGAAAACCAAGCAAGCAACAGCTTATTGTTTTTTTCCCTGTAAGGTAAGAAAAAGTTGAGTTTTGATATCAGTTGTCAGAACAAAGCTAGATTTGATTTTACAGTTACAAGGATAGAATTTTAAAATACGCATGGTAGGCAATATGGCATGGAATGCACTGAAGACTGAAAGAAACTGCTTGAATAGATAAAAAGTTTGTTGCAATTTCTCTTTGTTCCCCAGTCTTTCATCTCTCCTGTGTCTCCTGTTGAAACTCCACTTTCAATGCTAACGAGGGTCACCTGAAAGATGCTGCATGAGAGCTACACAGGGACCAACACATATTTCCTGACATCTCAGAGGATAGTGTCAAGTTTATCACTCTCAAAACTGCAGCTTTCTAGTGAGACATACATATGATAATAAACGATCCTAGTCTGTTCTGGCAAATTACAAATGTCACTAAAAGGCTGTTTGGTATTCTAGGGAGAAGGCTGAAACCTGTCCAAACAGGGACTATTGTTGCACACCCTCCTGTCCTCTGAGTGACTGAAATCAAAGGGTGGAGTCTCCAATCCCAAATCCTTTTTAATAACTTTTTCAAATGAATGGCAGTGAGAATTCAGAGTATTCCTCTTAAATGCAGATTTCATATTTACTACTGGCCAAAGATGTTCTTTTTAACTACAAAAAAAAGAATGTGAATTAGAAATTCCTTTATAGAGGATGAAAGACACTGCTATTGTCAGCCAAGGATTGAAATATCCCAAGTGCCTCCTGATTTTACCCACTTCTTTCCTAATGAGCACACTGACCTCTGCTGTCTTGGGAAAGAGCCTGCTCAGAAACACAGCAAGAATTTCCCCGCCTTCCTCTGCTTCACCTATTCCCTGCCTTACTCGGTGAATAAAGCAGTATACATTTATCTTAGTGCTCTTTACGTTAAAAGCAAGAGAGAATCCTTCTTAATGTCTATCTGTCTGAGCAGCAGAAAATCTTTGGGAAACTCTGCTCTGGGTGGGCATCACCAGCACATCCCAGAGGTGGTTTTGCTGTCCTTTGCTTTTGTTCAAAGAATGAAGTGTTTATCTGAAGGTTCCCTAAAATAAAGCTATGATTCACTTACTGTCCTGTAGGATATAGGGATTTTTTTTTTAAAATCAACTGCAACAATGTCAACAGCTTCTCACAGTAGAGGAAGGACTGGTATCCATTTAAATCCATTCTAGGAATCATAAACAGCTTGTTGACAGAGGTCACATCCACAGGGGAGCTTGCAGTTGATTAGTTCTCCTTCACAGAGCTTTTGCAGGCAGCGTGACTTGCACTCCAGGAGAGGATTTAAGACAGAGACGCACTGAACAAACCAGAAGCAATTTAGAAAAATTGTGTTGTGTCTGCCAAGGTGCCTAAATAAATGGGAAATGAGAACAGCCATGAATTTTTAACTAGCTTTGCTACTTTTGCATGTGTTGTATCTCTGCAGTTTTGATGTATCAGCTATTGTTCCCTATGCTGTGTTACAATGAATTTACATCTTCTAACTCCATAAAAATGCCTCCAAGATATTAACATGAAAATGCTTCCCATCACATTAGTAGGTTTGAACTACAAAAGTGCAAGGAGGGGAGAAAAGATTTTGACACTTGAGATACGAAATTATAGGAAAGCAAATTCAGCAGTTGTGCTGTATTTATTCCCTCCATCCAACCATTTTATTGCATGATCTTCTTCTTAATTTCCTTTACAATTATTTCCACTGGATAGTATTGACTGAATTTCTACTTGCTTGCTGTTTTCTTCTTATAGATGTATATTCGCAAAACTCTCAAAAAAGAAACAAAATGAATGATAACGTGCATGACATTCTAAATAAATAAAACCCCTAATATCATATACAACATAAATGTTCTACTGCATTAAAATTGATGAATCAAACATATTCTACATTCACTATTTTCCTAGACTATTTACACCAGCTGGAGTTTATTACTAGTATAAGACAATGTCCTTGCCAATTATATTTTATACCTTCACCTATATTGTTCTGAGTGATTGTCACTTCTCTGTTAAATCCCGGTTCTTTAACCTCCACTCTAGTGGCCCTGTCCCCAAGATAGACCTCAAAGTTTGCCCCACTGCCAAGCTTTCATTGACATAACAGACAATTCTTGCTTGGCACACAATATTTTTATCTCCAACTCCTTGTCCAAAGCATCTCAATTATCAGAATTCTGAATAAAAGATATTTTGCAAATATTTGTCCATATATTTTCATAGCTGTTAGCATACAACTCTAAACAATATTTCTGCTTGCCTAGTACTTTTTATGTATGTCTATTACAATTCCTTTAAATAGCTTTACAGTTCTGCTTAATATATTTCCCAAAGATGAGTATAAGGGGATGTTGGGCACTCTCAACAAGTTTGCAAATGATACCAAGTTGGGTGAGAGTGTTGATCTGCTGAAGGTCAGGAAGGATTTCCAGAGGTATCCAGACAGGCTGGATCGATGGGCCAAGGCCAATTGTATGAGGTTTAACAGGGCCAAGTGCTGGGTCTCACACTTGGGTCACAACAACCCCCTGCAGCACTGCAGGTTGGGGAAGAGTGGCTGGAAAGGACCTGCTGAGCATGAGCCAGCGTGTGCCCAGGTGGGCAGCAAGGCTAATGACATCCTGACCTGTATCAAGCACTGTGTGCCCAGCATGACCAGGGCAGTGATTGTCCCCCTGTACTCGGCACTGGTGAGGCTGCACCTCAAGTGCTGTGTCCAGTTCTGGGCCTCTCATTTCAAAAGGGACACTGAGGTGCTGTAGTGTGTCCAGAGAAGGGCAGTGGAGCTGGTGAGGGGTCTGGAGCATGTGTCCTGTGAGGAGCAACTGAGGGAGCTGGGATTGTTTAGCCTGGAGAAAAAGAAGGCTCAGGGGGCAGCTTATCACTCTCTACAACTATCTGAAAGGACTTTGTAACAAGTTAGGGGTTGGCCTCTTTTCCCAGGTAACAAGTGATAGGGTGAAAAGAAATGGCTAAAGTTGTGCCAGGCTAGGTTTAGATTGCATATTAGGAAAAAATTCTTGATTGAAAAGATGGTCAAGCATTGGAACAGGCTGCCAAGGGAAATGAGAAGCAAAGACGTTTCACAGAGTGTTATAAAAGCTGATATTTCTTAATATCAGTGGACAAAGATTTTAATGGCTGTACCATTAATGACAGCAAAGGAGAAATATTGGCATTTCGTAGACTTTCCCCACTATCAGTGTAACAGTAGTGAAGTATCATATTTAAAAAGAACTTCTGTTAATGCTTCTACAACTGCATATTGTTTCATAAAAAGTCCAAACAGGATAAGACCTCAACCCATGAAACAGAAAGGGGTATTGAAGGCATATACAATCCTACTGCCTTAAGTAAGACTGTACACACCTGAGCTAACCCGTAGTCACATTTCCCATATCAGGTCTTGGTACAAGTCAGTGCATCATACTTTTGAAGACACTAGGGTCTGGACTTCAAAATTTTACCATGTAATGAATCTTTACATTTGCATGAAATGGGATGTTTCATTATGGCTGGAGCCACCAGAGACAGTTCTAGTTGAAGGTTGCTGATTACATGCAAAAGTCCTTCAGATTCTCACAATTCTGTCAAAACAGCGTATTTTTTTTATCCAATTTCTCCTCAAAAAGTAGATGTGCTTATAGGGTAGAAGTAAAAACAGTCCATCTGCTTCTGGGAACAAAGAGAGGAGAAATTCCTTGTCATTTAAAATATTTCCAGCAGCTCTTTTGCTTATCTTTGCTTTAACACCTAGAAGTAGCTGGGAAGTTTAAATCCAGGTTTGAGATTAGGTAGGTATATATTTTACTGTGTCTGCTCAACATCCATTTTGATATGGCCAAGTCTTAAGTGTTTTTAAAGCACACAGCTGTACCTTATGAATAATGGCACCTGGAACACTTATGAGTATCTCAGAGAGCCCAGAACTGTTAAGCTCAAATCACTGTAAGTAGGTCCCTCCTTAGGGTATTTTTACTGCTTATGCACAACCCAGGTAAACTGAGGCAGGCAGCAATGACATACCCTGCCCCAGACCTCACAGTAATTCACAGCAGCCCTCTGAGAAGATGCAGCTCTCATGCCCACGCTGCAGCCTGGAGGAGCTGCCCCCGCTGAGTGCTGGGCAAGGATGCAGCCTTCCTCAGACAGAAGGAATTTATATTCCCATGGCTGCCTTCTGCCAGGGCCTAGCAAGGAGGAAACACAGGCTCCTGCCTTGAATGAGAATGGTTCATTTCCTGCAGATTTCGTAAATAATGGGAGAAAGCATTTTAAGTGTCAGCAAGGAAAATGCAGTTTCTGCCTATACTAACCAAGAGTGCAGAGGAGATGAGTGGCATCTCCTGCCAAGCCCCATTTCCATCCACTCAGAAAGCAGAGACAATGTCATCTTGTCTCTGTTCTTTCCCGTTTCATTACTAGACATAATGCCACACAACATGCTTCAAAACCTCTGCTCAGCTCATGGAAGGCTCAGGCTTCCCCAAAAGGCTAGGGGGGAGGGGGGAAAGAAGAAGAAAGGAAAAAAGGAAAATAAAAGAAAAAAAGAAGATTAACTAATTGAGCCCAGCTCAGGAGACAGATTTGTGAGTTATTACATTTCTGACCCCCATAGCAATGCAAATCCTAGGACGTGCCAAGAACAAATTAGGCTGTCTACAGTTGGGATTTCTCCCCAGTAAAAAAGCCTTTTTTTCTAGACATAAAAAACAAGCAACTTTGCCAATGCTGGAGAACACACAGATAAAGAGTCCCTCCTGAAAGTCTCATTTGGAAAATTCAAGGCTTTACCAGAATGAAGGTATTACAATTTTATTTTTTTTTTGGTATAGGGCGGTCTTAAAGCAACTACACACCAAAAATAACAACCTGAACTTCCACTGAGTTCATGGTCTTCCATTTCCATCACTGTGTGTCAAACACATGCTCCTAGGGACTCCATAATGCTTTAAAACAAGAGGTGCTCCTACCTTGACAGCACCCAGGTGCTCATGGGTGCTGGTTGGAGAGAGCAATTTTAACATCGCTCTAGAGTGTCCTGCTAATTTTCCAGCCTCATGTTGTCTGCTAGATACGACTTTGCTTTCTCCTTACAGAGCAAAATGAGATATAAGTAAACAGAGAATGTGGGATGTGAGTTTTCCTTCCAAAAGCGGTACTTTAGCACAATGAATCAGAGGCAAAATATTAAGTCCCAGAAGCCATTTGTCCCAGAGCTGCTTGGAGATCCTTTAGAAGGGAGATGAAATAAGTTTTTCAAACATACACTTTTCTGTAAAGTGCTAAGAAAGCACTTATCTTCAGCATAAATTGAGTGAAAACTAAAATTTCATCCCTCAGCAGACTTCCAATTGTAAAGAAAGAAAATCATGAGTTGTGAAGTGATGGTACTTTTAACTTCTGTGATTTGTCTCAAACAGTAACGAAGATGCAAAATACTCAGTTTTACCAAGTTAATCTCTCTGTGTTGCTCTACAAGCACATTGATGATCCCCTAATTCCTTTGTGCTGCTCCAGTATAATTCTTCAGGATGGTTACTCTTGAGTAAGCTGTGCTCTGCTAGGGGAAGTTCACTTGAGCACAGATAGCTCATGTTAATTCAGCTGTCAAAATACAGCCAAAGAAATCTGAGAGCAGTGGTGCAATTTCCTAATATTATCTTCCTCACTCATGTTTCATTCACTCCTGGGACTGTAATTGAATTCCTGCTCAGTGTAAACCCTTTGCTCTACAGTCCAAATGGGAGAGAAGTGGCAAAGACAATCAGTAATATCACACTTCACCATGCCAGGAGAAACTGAGACACACTGTCTGAGGCTATTTTTGGTACCCTGCTTGTGGCTTTTTAAAAGTGTCTTCATTTGTAACTGGTTAATTACCTCTAAGTGAATTTTCCATACTGACACATGACCATTCAGTTCATGCAAAAGCCCTGGGTGACAGCTGTGGATGAAATGCAAGCGTATTATCTGGAGGGTCTTAACCATAGACAGTTGACTGCTGGCTCCTTCCTTACTCTAACTGCTGAGCACTCATGTGTCAGAGTTAATGCTGCAGAAGCCACATCACCTCTTGTCTCTGGCATGGCTGATGCAGACACTGGTTCGTTAACTCCCGTCTGCTACAGGGCATTACACCTACAAAGCAGACCAATATCAACAGAAATTGCTCAAGGCTGAATGCAACCAGAATTTTCTTTCAAGAGTTTTAACATCTGATGAGAAGAAAATTTTTGAAGGAAGTTTGTTTATGAGATGATAATTTGTTAAGAAAATAGTAGTGTGCTTTGGAGAAATGCTCAGTTAAAGAGTAACTGTCAAAAATGGAATATGAAAAATTAACTTACTAAATCTGACAGTTCTGATTAATCTGAGGGACAGAAAAATTAAGGAATTATTTAGCACATTGAGAAATAAGCGTGAAGAAAGGACTTCCACCTTCCACAAGGATATCACTTGTTTGAAGCCTTTCATTTTACCCATGAAATAGCCAATCGCTGACTACAGCTGAATAGTTCCCTTCACTTAACTATTTTTAGCTCCAAACTCTCTGCAGTTAAATACATAACAGTAAATTATTAATCAATTAAGCAAATAACAGGGTTTTGCATTGCTTGATGCTGGCAGCAATGATTGTCTGCACAATTTGATTAGTTTGAGTTATTCAGTTATTTCTGAATTAGCATTCAGAAAATGGGAAAAAGGCTTCAAAAAACCATGAGCAACTTAAATTTTGAATTTTCTTTGTTAGCCTTGACACATCCCAGATTCACATTTTCAGCCTCTCCCCCAGACACAAGGGATAGCAACTTATTTTTCATCTCAGGTAGCAGTTCAAACTCAGCAGCTGGAATTTAAAGCAAAAGACAAAAACCTGACAGATGCGGATGTGGGGCAAGTGGAAGAGGGTTGAACCAGGGAAGAATCATAAAGGACACTGATCCTGCCTGTACCAGCACTGAGTGGGCACCAGGCTCATTTTTCCCAACAGCTTGGACTTGAGAAAGGTGGATAGAAAAAAGTCTCAATTTCTTGCCCAGAATATTAATCAAGTAATTTCTTTCCACATTGCTCTCTTATTTCTTTCTGTTTCAGATCCTATTTTGCCAAAGCTATGGAGTAGATGTCAGAGCACCAGGACTGTTTCTGCCCAGTGAAGACTGCTCCAGCAGCTGAATGTTATTTGTGTCCACACATGCCCTTCATTCACACTTGCACTGAAGCAAAACCATCTTGCAGTTCCTGTTGTGCACTGTGCAAGGTTCCACAAGTCATGGCCAAGGCGTCCCCTTCATACATTCAAGGAAAAACGCCCCCAAGATTTTTACAGTATGTAAGATGATCTCTTTCCTCTGAGAGTGGCAAGCCTGCAGCTATTCAATTCCACCCAATAAATGGAAACCATATGACCATAAGTCGAGGGAAAGTGCAGCTAGTTTACACTGCAGCTTTACTCCCAAACACCTCTCCAAACTTTACATGGGGAAAGCTTCTTCTGTGGTTGTCAGACCTGTTCAGGGCTTGGGATATAGCCAGTAGAGATGTGGTTGGCCCTTTTTGTAGGTCCCAGCACAGCTGTCAAATTTCTCTTTTACTCTGTCCTCTTTCCCCTGGTTTCTGTACCTTTTATATGCATTTGCCCTCTCAGCCTTTCCTAAAAGTGTACTTGTCTTTCTGTGAATTTTGCCATTTCTCCCAGTGCTGGCTCCTAATCAAGTTTAAGGCATCTGAATTCTTCTACTTCAAGGAATGCCAATCCCCCTGTCACTGTTCTTTAGGGAAACCACATGTTTCTAAGAGACCTAAAGCCAACCAGAAGGTAGAATCTAACACTACCTTGCAACATGTGAGCTGCAAACTAGATAGAAACTGAGGAAAGCAGCCACTAGCCCTAAGAGATATGCCTCAAATTGCTCACACAACAGTGACAGAGGAAAGATGTTTAGAGCAACTTTTTCAGTCACTGACCTTGAAAGAGGTGCCCTACAGTACATCTAACTGAAGTACATCTGTTAACTTGCAGACCTGTTAACATAAATAAAATGGGCGATGCTATGCCTGGAGCTCAGATTTCAACTGTTTGCACACAGGTCCTCAATGTTCTAAAACGCAGATAATACCCAAATTACTGGCTTAGAGAAGTTGGGATGATGTACCAAAGGGTGTACTGTGCTTTTTCTTTAATCCTCTACAGGAAACAGACTGCCAGGATAGCGAGATCTTTGCTCTTACCCTACACAACCACACTTACGTTGTTAGTTAATTTTCAGCTGTTCTTACAGCTTTAGCTGGCAAGATACAATGCTGTATCTTGGAATCACTGGATCCTGGAATCACTGTTATTTCTACTGCCTTCACCAAAAGGTGTTGCTGGCTGAGCTGTGCACTGTCCAGGAACTGGAGATGAGACACGCCTCTCCCATCAAGCCAGGGAGAGACAACCTTTAAATAAGGAATCTGTAGGCAATTGTCTTTCCTGATTTGCATGGTTGTCATCTTTCTCATTGTGTTTTCATATGCTGGTCCTCACCAGAGAAAAGGTCTGCTCTTGCTTCTCCTGAAGTCAGTGGGAATTCTGCCATCCATTCCAGTGGTAGCTGGATTGGGGCCAAATGTTAGCCACTCCACTTCCATTTAAGTCATTCCTAAACAATACTTCTTTGATTACATTTCAAGCCTGAGGGGTCTTAGTTATCTTCTAACCCTCTCCTTTATATGTCCAATATCTATGGATTCCATAGTATAAGCAGGAACTGTTTGAACAGAGGGGCCTTGATCATCAAAAGTACTTTTCTTCCTCAGCCATATTTTTTATTCAAAGGGAGTTTGTTGCTAATTCTTTTGGGAATGAGATGGGGGAAAACGAAAGGGAAATGACACTGCTTTAAAGAGAAGCTAAACCACAAAAATCTCCACAGAAGGATAGTTTCTGACATTTGAGAACTAATGTACCTATGATCAAATTCACCAGAAAAAAATATCCTGGTCACACTGAAAATGGTAATTTTAAAAATTATATTGGACACAAAGATAATACAAACCACAAGGGTAACCTTGGCTAGATTTTGAAGGGGCAGATAATAGAGGACACTTCAATAGAGGGCAGTGAATAAGAAGAAAGGGAAATCCTATTTATTTAGATAACTGCACAGTCTAACAAGTCCAAAATAGCTTTACTTGATTCTGAGTATCTTCTTAGACTTCTAAACAGTAACTGTGTTCTCCTTTAATTAGAGACTGTGATAGCTATACTCTTCCATAAAGAGAAGCCACACCTAGACATTTACTTTTTAGCCGCAGAGGAAGCACCACACTGCGAATGGTTATGCCTTACAGATGCCACTTGGTAAAGGATGAATTGGCTACAGGAGACAATCCATCTGACTCAGAAGACCAAAAGAGGATTCTGTCCAAACTGGATCCTGCAAATAACATCCTTGCAACCACAGAACTTTGGCACTCTGAAAACACAGAGGAAAATTGATCCTGCTACACAGCTGAAGAGCTTTACTACAATTTGGACATACAGCAGATTTCTGTATACTTCAGGTGAAATATATTCACCATCCAAATAGGATAGATGAGAATTTGCTTTTGGTTTCGCAAAATGTGCTTGCAGTGAAGATGATTTGACAGCTGTACTAAGCAATATACAGCTCCCCAAAAGGCTGGACATTACAAGAAAGTAAAAGGTGCTATCAGAAAGAGACACTATATTTTATTCTTCCACCAAACAGCAGGTAAATAAATGAATACATTCTAATATAAAATCAATGAACAAATAAATATTAAATAGGCACATAATATTACTGCGTCGCCTGTTTGAATTAAAAAGCTGCTCTAGGCTAGGTACTGCAACACACTGTATTTTATCAGTCTACTCCTATTAGATATTCTTAGAGTAACTCCTAACACTCCGCTGGCTTGGCCCATTATATTTTGACGAGTTTTGGACATGACATAATATTTGGGCTATCATATGAGATCAGGAATGAACAATGTAAAAGTACTCATTCTTTATTTCATGCACACAGGCCTTACTAAATACATGCCACACTGCTAGAATGGTAGCCACTGACACCTTTCATAACATACTTCAGTGAAGAAGGAGGCAAAGTATGTTAGTTGGAAAAGCAAGTTCAAAATTAAGAAGGACCAGCAGGTTATATTTCTACCTGGCAAACAAAGTTCAGGATTTAACTTTCACATCATAGGAATGTTTTAGGAAAGCCACCACCAGCATGTCATACCTGACTCTATTGTAAGATTCCACTGTGATACCCATGATTTAAAAGGAAGGTTGTAAAAAAACACCAAGTAATCCAGGCTCTAAAAATAACCGTGAGAGAAAATAACTGTCTGCACAGAGGTGGTTAAGGCTGCACAAGGACACCCAGGAGCTGGATTTGGGACATATTGCATTTCAACATTCACTTTGGTATCCTAAAAAAAAATAACTATTTTTAAAATAACTCCTAAGAAAGGTTGTGGAATCTTTCTTTTCCTGATTGATGCTCACTGAAACAAAGCAATTCAGTGGATATTTGGATAATTGGTCTCCCTAAAATGGGAAGTTGTAAACATGGATGTGTGCAATCGCACTTGTTTGATGTATTTTGAGAAGACCATGAATGCCCAAAGAGCAGCAGAAAATCCTGCCTAGCTACAGCAACCTCATGGCACTGCAACATGTCAGGTGGAGTTTCTGCACTGGACTAAAATACATGGCATGAGATAGACTATGTGAAGACGACCCATATTCCATGTTCAATTCAGTGGTGTGCCAATAATGTAGATCTGGTGGTGGAATAGGGCTTGCATGTGACCTCAAAGAGCCAGGAAGGTTGGATTTATCCCTCAACCCCTCTGTGTGCAGTTGGAGCAATCCAGGTTTGTGCCTGCATACTTTCCAGAGCATCTCCAGAGGACTAATCCTAGTGGTCCAGTTAACACACCAGGTGGCCTCTTGCAGATCTACTGCCTTGTCTCTGAAATTCCATATCTGCAGGAAAAAAAGACTTTTATGGAGGCATTGTGTGCTCTACACAAACTGATGCTTTTATCACGTTTTAAAATATCACACACCTGATTTCTGCCAGATCACTTTTGTGTGAGTTGAAGGAAGAAAGTATGAGCTATGCTCATTCACGGCCACTTTAAACTAGTCAGAGCCATGTAAAAAGGGACCTACGTGGGATCAAAGTATGAGAGTCACATTCAATGTGTGGCCCCTTGAGGCACATTTTCCAAACACACCACCATCTTTTACTGCTTCTTAGCAAGGCTTAAGATTAAGAAGGTGGTTTTTTTACTAGAAAGCACTTCTTCCCACAGCAGTTTTAAAATAGATCTGTATCTGGATAAGCAGGTATGTAAATTTGGGTCATTTAATAATTGTGAAAGCTGTGCTATGAATAACCCTGAACAAAGCCAGGAGGACTGCAGGCTGCAGCTATAGGATTTTCAAAACTGCAATGGCAAGAAGCATCAGCCCTGCAGAAACCTAGCACTGCTATTTATGTTAACTATTCACTTACTAAAGAGATGACAGCAATAGAACTTATTTATCTGCTTGCTTATTCAGTGTTTATCCATTTCTCTTCAAAGGTGAAAGTATTTTGGTTTTTCTGTTTGTTCTTTAAACAATGCATGTAAGCTATACATTAGATATTCAGTTATATCCATACTATATGTTATATTATAACTAGTACTACATCACCGAGGATCTGAAACATGCTCTTGTAAAGAATGCTCTTGCAGTAATTGCAAAGGCTGATTTAAGATGTCAAAATATGATCAGACCATGTTTTAGTCCAACAGGAACTGTATTTTCCACATCAGTATTTCATTTTGATTCATAACCACCAGTGCAAGCCACATGTCAACAAGCACGCTATCTTTCACACTCCTCCACTCTTCCCTCTTTCAAATGGAACATACCAGTGGGTCAGATTTACTGTCAGGAAAAATCCCAGTGTGACTATGTTATTACTTTAATTAACCAAGGACTAACATATGATTAGGGCATCTGGGAATAATATTACAATCAATAGTAGAAGAAGCCTGTGCATATGGAAGGAGAATTTGCATATGTCAAAAATTGATTTTCTCTGCAGTTGTTCAGTGTAATATTGGGGAAACACTTACAGTATGTTAAAGAGGATATTCTAATGAAAAGTTATCACCAAGGTCTAGAACTCTCTGTGATGAACAGTACGTAAATTAACTCAAGTATTTACATTGCATTTCTGCAGAAGTTAACATTTCTATCCTCAGGCTTCACCTATACTGTCTGTAGTTCAGAAATTAAAGACAAAAAAACACTAAAAACATCTTAATGAAAACAAAATTATGGTAAAAAATATGAACATGTTTTTAGAAGCAAAACACATCCTTTCATTCAACAGGAAGACATTTTACTAAAGCCTCAAATGCTTTTCTGGTATTTTACACTTAGACATATTTCATGATCACTCACATGCAATTTTTCCTAAGATGGACAATGGAAGAGGTGAGAAAGGGGTATGATTTCACATTTGCTGCTTTGATACTTAGAACAAGTTATTTTCTATTACCAGAGCACTCCTGCTACAGGTCATGCTTGCTGTAAAATTTTCATACTACATCCCTATGCACCTTATGGATTTCATACCAATGTCACATTAAAAAAAAAAAAAAAATTCTGATTCCTTTCATAATAGTAGCAAATAGTTACAGCTTTCCACAGCTGCAGAAGTTTGCTGTCCCTAGAGGTTTGTCATGGTACAGCTCTTGCTTCCAATCAAAACAGTGACATAATGGCCGTGATTTACGGCTTGCAGGGACTTGATTAGGGAATAGCACACTACTGAGCAAATATCCAACAACCATACAGAGCTTTTAATGTGCAGAGCTTTTTATCTTTACCCCCATACCTCCCCCTCAAATTTTAAAAATCAGAAAATCATTTCTGAAAATTAAGGGAAATAGGAGCTGATAATTAAGATTTCTCTTCCTCTTTGTTGAGGTTTCAAAGCAATGTTTACCCCTAACTGAGACTGGCTCTTTAAACAACTTCATCCTTAGCATCTTAAATAATAAACATCTGCACAATTATAGTAACAGTGCAGCAAGACTTACATGCTAGCATGGATGAATAATTAAAAGGCTTAGCATCAGACTAGAAATGATTCTCGGGTAAAACTGGCAGTTTTCCATACAGAATTACCAGGAAACAAATACTGAGAATCAAAATTAAAAACAAGATCATTTATTCTTAAAACAGTGATTTGATATATGAAAGGAACATTTATATTTCTGTGTTCAAGAAAAATGTCTTCATTAGCAGCAAGAATAAAAGTTACTATGTGATGCCTTTTTGTCCACACTGAATTTGCCTAAGCAGAATGGAAATGGGAACTATGCATAAAAATTCCAGAATTCTTATTTTTTTTGGAAAACAAGGCTTAAAACAGCCTACAGAACAATATAAAATGACACTTAGAAGGTTGGGGATGTTTTGAAATTTAATTAGTTGTCAAAGTGTAGTTCGTTACTGAAGTCTAGTTTTTACTGGAATCTAGCAGCTTCATTTTGAGAAAGTTAAAAGTACTGTATAGGATTTGAGTAGTGAGAAAGTGACCTCAGTTTTCTTCAATGAAATAATACACTAGATGAGTGTAAAGAGCATGTATTCTAACTGCTAATTTCTATCATTTTATGATCTGACTGTGAGAATGGAACAAGACACCAGCAGTTTAAGGATCTGTATTTTTGCAAATGCCTGGCTTTGCATGGCTGGTGATTTTTGGGTTTCTCTTTAAAATGCTGGCAGCTATGGAGAAGAAGAAAACCGCGATGCTGCTGTAGGGATTCACCACTTGACAGAGATCTGAAACCACAAATACAAACGGTACATGAAAATTTTCTGAGTTAAGGGGTCCAACAGCAAAATATTTGCAAATTTTGCTATTCCTTTTCCTGCAACTGCAGGACATACCTGTTATAGGACAGAAGAAGAGCAAAGTTCAAACTCTTAGCTGCACTGTTAAATCTGAATATATGGCTTAAAACTATTATTATCACTATTACCACATACGTTATGTATTAAGTAGAAAGCCTGAAGCTATTTGTCTGTCTACATTTAATCTGACAGCCTATTTTTCCTCCCAAGAAACTAGTTTTTAACAGTGAGATTTTTCCAGTACTTTTGTTCTGTGGTAGCATAATTCAGGTTGCAGATTGTTTCATTTTCTGCAGTTTGCAGTCTTCAGTGAAGAAGCTGCTTACTTCCATCATGGTTATACAGTGAAAACACATCTGCATTTATGGAGTTAATGGTATTCTTATTAATTTTACTCTGCCTTTTTTTTTTTTTNTGTGCTCAAAGGCACAGAGGAAATTCATTACTCCGAGGAATAACACACTCCACAAGTGAAATGAAAGTAATCTTATTTATGACAGGAAGGGGCCTTCACTAGACTCAACTCCACCACACTTGGACTGATACCGCCCGCATGAACGAAGCTGCAAATTCAGGAACTGGTTTCAAATCTAAACCTCATCTCAGCAAAACAATTTGCTGTTTAGTCTCGCAAACATTCAAAAACTGCGGAATGGGAAGCACGCAGCTATTGTATTTCCTATAAACACGTAACAAAAGGAATGTGAAAATTACAAGAAAAGCAATGATTGATATGGCCTCTTGTTTGGGGCACCTTCTTTACATTTAGCAGTGAGCCTCTCCTGACTCTCATCCAGCACAGCCTGCCCCTATGCCTATGGCCAGCCTGTTCGCTTATCACATTTGGCACTTTGCTTTGGGTTTAACAGTGTTATTGCAGCAACTGCAGTCCCCAAGTTTACATGAACTTGGCTGTGGGAAGAAAGAGGTTTGTAAATACACTCGCCTGAAGAATCCTTGAGGAGTGAAAGGCTGGGGCCTCTAGGGAAGGATTGGTGCTGCAGAGCTGCAGCCTCAGCTTGCTGAAGGTATCCATGCCCAGAGGTGTATGAGATACCTTGCACAGCTGGTTAATTCCCTAAGCAGAAAAGGGTAATCAGAAATGACAAAAGATGATTGACTGTCCCATGAACACAGCCCTGTACCTGCGTGCCTGAACATCTGGAATCTGTGTGCATGTATGCATGTACGTCTGAATTTGAAAGACAGGGAAAAACCATCATGCAAAGAGAGAAGATGATGAGAAAACGCCTGACAACTTATTGCTATATTTATTTCTGTGTGAGATTGCAACCTTTTCCTGGACAAAATCAAATAAAAAAAGAAATGTTTCTCAGCACTGTGAAAGTCAAACCCTATGTTCATCCCGTTTCTAAAGACTTCAAAAGAGAGCTTTCATTAATGGAAAGTTGTGATGTACAGCAAACTGGATGGCTCCACATGCGTTTGCAATTTCTGTATCTAAACCCACATGTTTTACATTCCTTGGGTTTCTTTCCCCGAGTTGTCCTGACTTAAAAAACAGGGAAGGGAAAGAGCTGCCGTGCCAAGGCTTCCATCCGGCAGTAAGCTCCTTTGCCCACAAGAAGGCACTGTATGCTAACAAATAGGAACGTGCCGGTATTTCTGGAGACAATTGCCAATTTTTTCCTTCACTCCTGTCGACTTTTGCTAAAGACTCAGCACAAGATGTGTGGGTTTCTCCAGCGTCATGAAGGACAGCTGCCTTTGTCTGCCTGCAGATGTTTGGCTAGTTGCAGTTTGGATGCTTGACCAGTGAGTGAGATAAGCTCTTCAGCCTTTCACAAGGAATTAACTTATATTCTTGTACATCTTCTCCCACAATGCAGCTTGTAACACTAAAACAAGCTTGATGAATTTTAAGATTTAGTTAAAGAAAAAAATATTTAGCTCTTCCTTTGTTATATTACTTTGCAATTACAGTATGTTTGCATTTGTATAGGAACTTCACTTTTCCCTCGTGTAATCTAAATTCCATTTCTGCTTCATGCAACAATAAAACAATTAATCCTTTGTTTGCAACATTAGTTGGTTGTCATGGAAATTAATATGATTTCACAAATTTAGAAGTATGAACATTTTTGGATCACATATGAAGAGAATAGGGTGACATAGACTGAACATGTCTTTTAGAAATATCTTGATATGCAGTAAGTGCATCAGAAAGAGGATATTTTGGAAGAATATAAAACTTTTTAAACACATAGAAAAACCCTGAAGCCTTGCCTCAGTCCAAAATATCTGAACATTCCTCCCAAAAGGCAAGTTATACTTAAATCTTGAATGTTCCTCCCAACAGGAAAATTGTACTTTAAATCATATGCAGCTTTTCATTTGCACAGAAGATTTCTCAATCTTTTTGTCTGGATTTGAATTTGTCAGCTAGGAGAGCAGAACTGAGACTCTTCTCTTCCCTTGACAAATGATCTATTTGCTGTTAGAGTTGAGAAAGGGAGTGGACAATCTCAATAGTGTTTTGCTACAGCCATATTTTATTCCCGCTTAACATGAACACAGAAAAGCAGGAGCAGTTGCAGTGAACAAACAAGTGACATTGCTCTCTGTGATGTCTATATACCTCAAACTATTGGAAAGAGTCTGGCAAGGGCCAAACTTCTTCATGATGACATGGCTATAGGCCAGGATGGAGACATGGTACAAGCAAGGTCACTGCAGACTTACAAGACCTACTTTTGGGTAATGAATGTACCAGGGCTTCTACATGATTCTGGATAAAACACTGTCTGAACCTCATGAACAAGAGGACAGATAGTGCCAGACGCCCATTTGGATTGTAGGAGCTGCCAGACTAGCTCCATACAGCTGAAAGATGTTGTGCAGAGAGATCTGTTGACATTATCAGAATAGAATTAAGTTGAACTGGCAATAAGAACGGAGGTAGTATGGGGAACTGCTTGCTTTCTAGCTGCTGCCTCTTCTCCCAGATTAAATTAGCTGTTCCCCTGCCCCAAGAGAAAGCTGCCTATCCACAGCTCACACCATCTGTCTTGGGCTGTCAGGCACAGAGGGCACCCAATTTTTGCCTTTCCACATTTCTCACACCCATGTACAAGCCATGCCACTGCTCTCTGCTCAGACAAGATATGACAGTGGAGACTATGAGTATATTCAGACCTTTTCAAAGGCTTTTCAAAATGGTGTTTGCCAACATTTGCAACACCTATGTTCTCCCTCTTATAAACATACCACACTGATGTTAAGTATCTCAAAATGTTAAAAATTAAGAAAAGTCTGGTTGAAAATGTCAGCCTTAGGTTTCATTAAATCCCATAACAATCCATGACCTACTCAATGTAAGAGAGAACAATGGGGCAAGTGTTCTATTGCAACACAGGAAGTCTCAGTGATAACCAACAGCTGATCCTTTTCTCTCATGAAAAAGAAGTCTAGATTTATTAAAAAATATTCCTCAGATATTCTAGAATACATCTGATTACATTTTTTTCATTAGTATTTCTGGCTATATTAGAAAGTTTGTGTAGCACAGATATGTGAAAGCCAATATTCCCCTGAAGCATTCACAGTTCAGTCACTCAAGGGCACTTCCAAGAAGGAGAACTGGCTCAGCAAACAAGTTTAATTTTACCTCTTGGGCACACATCTCACATCTGGACTCAACGCTAGAGCAAGGCCACAGCTTGTAAAAATCTATGTAGCTTTAATTCATGAAGCTACTATTCCAAGGCAGAAAGAGTATCATTTATTTTCACTTTGATGAGTTGCTGTGTTAGCTCACCAAAATTAACTGCCAGGACACCTGGATTCTGCCATAGCATGGATGTTAAGTAAACCCACCAAATTTTAAGCTCACAATGAGACACACAGACAGAATGAACTGTGTGAACACTAAACTGGATTTAAGTAAGCCAAGCCATAATAAGCTAATAACACCATAAATCAGGTACGATGAAGAAAGTCTGACACTACACAAAGAGAGACGTGAGGCTGCACTTTCATCCAATAAGGTTATCCTGCAACAAGCAATCAGAGGAAAACAACCTAAATCAGTAGAAGAAATATAACCAAAGAGCTTCATTTCACCCTGCATTAGCTGCCTAGATCCTTTGGCACAAAGACAGCGATGATCCAATCAGCACGATTTTGGAAAGGTGAGTGCTGTGAAAGAGCCTTTTCTCAATCTATAGCCATTTGTAATGAAATAAAAATGTATGAACCTGGTTGCAACAGCTCAGCTGAATAAAACTTGCAAATGCTTTGGGTTCATGGGTTTCCTTCTTTGTGCCTTTCCCAAATGCACACAGACCAGAGGGTGATGCCAACCACAAGTTACTGGCACCCTTTCAGATCTCACTCAAACCCTCCATTAGCCAAAAAAGTCAAGCTTACAGCTAACAATTTGCATCCTACTATTTTCTTTATGCTTAAATAGGCGTTTCCTGAAAACCAGGTCTCTGCATTATTTGTGCTGAAGATCATATGTAAACTCTTGAAGAATACTCAGGAATTACAGCACAGCTCATGCCAGTATAACCTTACTCACTAAGGAGTATGTAGACCGTATGTTCATACATGACTCTGGGATTGTACTTGTACAATCAAATTAACCTTGGCACTGCTGGTGTTTGGCCATAATTTACTGCCACTAGTTTTCAGTTGCATATACAGTGCTGCTAATAGTACAGAAATACTATCTCATAAAAATCATAATCACTGATAACAAAGCTGATAATGGAGCAGAATGTTTCTACTACAGAAGTAAAATTATCATTGTATATCCATAATCACTTGTGTCTGCATCAGAGAAAAATGCTCTTATTAGCAGCCTTTGCTGAAACTCAGCCTAGAAATATTTCAATGGGGGTGGAAGGGATGAAACAGTAAATGCAGGGGAGGAAGAGACAAATCAGTGACTTGCCCCAGACGCTGATTTAATTTAAAAGGGTAGTAGCTTTTTTTTAGTAGCTGGGCCACAGCATTGTTCCCACATTGTCTGTGTTAGTTCCACTCCATTGCAAATTACAGCTTGAATGTGATGTTCTCTGCAAAGGCTAAGCAGATCAGACTCTGAAGCCTCCCCCAACTGACACTATCTTGCTGAGCAAGTGGGAGAGACACTCTTCCCACAACTCCGACGAGGGAGGATGGCCTATGCTTTTTAGACCAGGCAGGAGGGATCAGGCTCCATGCATCCCAACCCCACTAAGACACGACTCGACAAGAGCCTTCCCTTTCGTAACATGAGCACCAACCGCACATCTAATAAGAGGAGACAACAGTAGTTGTTCCCAGGTCGTCTGTTTGCTTTGAGCCGCTGTCTCTGCTGATGGGTAAACGTTAAACCAACAGACATTAAACCAACAAGTGGGATCTGTGCTGATCTCAGGTCTTCCCCAAATCCACAGGGCAACAGACATTATAAAAACTTTCAGCAGGAGCAGCAGATAAGTGTGACAAACCTCATATGGCACTGCTTTCATTTTCTGGTGGGTTCTCATGATATGTGAATAAACCACCTTTCTCCATCTGGAGTCCCACTCTCCTCTGTGAGCAGTAAGTCTGAATTCCAACCTCAAAAAAGCAAAATTTCCCTTTGTTGATGAAGAAATTATACTCGTAATGGAAGAACAGCATTCAGAAGTGCTGAGCTGGTGTTCCTTTGACACATACAGTATTAGCTGGCAGGGAAAGGAAAATCTTCCATTTTACAAAATAAACCTACAATTTTATTATATTTAATTCTACATTTAAGAATATCCCACTAGAAGATGTGGAATTTACTGTAATTAACCCAGAAATTACCTTAATATAAACCCTATGATATTTTAAAAATAAAATAATCTTCCATAATCAGCTTCAGCATTTAACTTTAAAATATCAGTGCAAGGAGAGAGCAAATTAAAAAAAACAAAAAACAAAAAACAAAACAAACCAAAACCTATTTCCCTTTCAAAATTATATTATTTAACTTTTTAACATGTGTTGAGGGATAGCATGGGAATTTCTTTCCAAAGCAATGCATCACTGCAAGAATGTTATGATAAGGATGTTGTTTTAATTGCCAGGTTTTACATTAGGAACACATGGCAAACTGAAGTGTGTGTGCAGATATGATGTCCTCAGCACATAACTGTAAAGGAGCATCTACAGTGACCTGTTCTGAGGAGGACAGTTGTGCTCTAAAGCTCTCAAGAATGCAAGACGGCTTCCATTTCAACTTGTGTTCAGCACAGCTGAAAAAAAAAGCTGCAGAATTTATTTCTAATTTCTTACAGAAAAACAATAAAAGAATGCTCATTGCACAATATTTTGCTCCTTCTGCAGTAGAAACCTCACACAATACAGTTTGTTTCCTTCAAAACTGCCGTTTCTTTCACTTTATGTAAATCACCACAATCTCGTATTGCTGAAAGAAAGACCACATTGCCAAGAGACGCAATGGATAGTCTGCTCTCCTGCAAGGGCTCTTGGCTTGAGAGAGACCTAGATAGGAACTGAGCAACATCTCCTGAGCAACGGTGCCAAGACAGCAGCTGGAAACCGTTACAGAGTGGGACAATCCTGTCCAAACAACTGAATACCAGGATCTCAGGGTATGAAAGGCTTACAGGACCGTGCCAGAGAAAAACAGTGATCTTCATGTGAGTTTGGATTTTTGGGTTTAAAAGAAGTTCTGTTGGCTAGCATTTCATAGCATTCCTATCATTTTGTTGTTTTGATATTAACGTGAAAGGAGCTATTCCCCCCAGTACTGTGGCTCTGGACTGTTAATGGTCCCCTGGGGAGAGAAAAAGAAAAAAGAAAAAAAGAAGAAGAAAAGTGGACAGAAAATTTTTCACAATAAAAGAAACAAAAAAAGATAATTTTTATACTTAGAGCTAGTAAATATCTCCTAACACCACTCAGGAAACAGAAATCATCTCAATGTGTTGTGTGCCTCTGTCGTGATGTGATAGGTTTGCAATCATTTTCAGTAACTAAGATTTCAGTGAGACTAAAGATAAGCAATTCTGTTCTGATGAACTTTTTGAAGGTAATCCCTTTTTGTTTACACATTTGAGAGAGGTGAAGATGGGAAGTGTGTAGATAACCGGCTACTTGCTGGAAAGCAGTTCAAAAATCAGCAAAGGTTGGTTTGGAATAGCAAGACTCCAATTAGGAAGAGGCAGTGAGTGGGATCCCTGAAGTAAGGAAAGAACACTAGTCAGCTCAAAATGCAGCAATCAGCCTCTCCCTTTGACAGTTCCAAGAGGCTGGTTTTCTTTTGCAAAGTCCTTCCTTGTGGTGGTCCCAAAGAGCTGCTGCTGATCAGCCCTCATCAGGAGCAGAGGCAGACTGTGAGGAAGATGAGCAGTCAGCTGCAGCTGTAAAAGCCATGCCAGAGGGAACTGGCAGGAAAGACAGATAACTGCCAGCACCCCCTAATCAAGATGGAATTCAAACCCTTCATTTCCACCTTATGTATTCCTGAACACAGAAATCTCAAGACTACAAACTATTGCTGATTGCTGAAACACCAGGACATGAAACATGTTTTGCTGCTTGTTTATGCTGTCTCAGTTTCTGTAAGGCACTCAAGATACAACAGCCAGGGAATAGATTGCTATTTAGTAAGTATCTGTGGCATGGAATAAACAACCACAGATAGAAACCTGCTGTTTTCAGGGTCTGCCAGACACAAGCAAACCTCAGTGGCAATTTCCTCAAATCACTCCCCAATCCTGTTACATTTGCCCCTCTTACTTTTGACAAACTTTGAACCAAATTGCAAGACTGCCTTCTCAAATGGCTATATGTTTACCAAAGGCAGAGCAAGAGGAAGATTTTGGCTATGTATTTCATTACACAGCAGTGAAGACCAGCAAAGCCAAACTCCACAAATGGCTACAACTCAACAGCAATTCAGGCAGTGTAAGATCTGCAGGGCAATCACCATCTGAAATGCATATGAATTTTTAAAGATTGCAAAAGAAAGCAGCAGAGAAGGAAGGGCAAGAGAGTTAAGGGTGAGGAAGAACAGCCCAGCATGAGAAAAAAACCTACCAGAACAAATATGCTGGCAGTGGGTTAGTTAGAAACATGGCTCTGGCCTAGTTAAGTGATGGAGTGAGAGGAGGAATTTTTCTGTCTCCCAGGAGGAAAAGTCCAGCCTGCCAATGGTGGAGATCGAAGGACACTATTGTCCTGGCTGTGCCTTTGGGCTGGCTCTAGAGCATGACTCCCACCACTCTGGAGTCACAAATAGACTTCTCCTCCCATGGGGGATGATGATGGGTTAACTCCCTAGTTGAAGTTTGAATTCAGGTGGTGCAAGAGGACAAAGAGATTAACATCATCACAGAAGACTTTAATTAGCTGCTGTGAGGCAGACAAAGCTTGCAGGCATGAGAGAGGTTGCATGGCACAAGGAAGGCTGCCCAGGCAGGGAGGCTGAAAACAGCCTTCAATGTTTGCATCTGCTCCCCCAGTGACCAGAAAAACGAGAAGTTAGAAAAGGAAAATTATGCAGGGACCCCCAAAAGAGCCAAAAATTACATTTCTCCAGATTCAGGCAGCTGAGAGATTCCCAAGTATAAAACCCAATAAAAACTAAGGAAAAATAAACTTGGACTTTCAATGGTTAATGTCTGTATACACAACAAGGCTGGGAATCACACTTTGGAACACAGGAATATTGGGAAATCAAATCTAAAACTTAAGATGAGAAACAGGCAAAGGAGAAAAATTTTATCAACAATTTCTGGCTTTAATCATTGCATAAGGGCCAAGTCTGAAGCAGCTAAGACATGTGATGACTGTTTGGATTCTCCTTAGGGACAAACTTGGCTCTCAGAGAAGGAAAACTACCCCTCACATAAGACGGATGGGAGCATGAGCAGGTCCCAACTATCATATTCCACCAGCAATTTATGGTATTCAATTGACATGGATGCACAATGGTTTCTGCTCTTCAGATACTGCTTTCCCTTTTTCATGAAAGAAATTTTATGCATGCTCCTGTCCAAACAGCTTAAAGAACTCATTTCATAAGACTATAATTTGCAAAAATCTTGAGTTTATTTTAAGATCACATAGATACTTTCACATTGGTGAGGCTTGGAATGACAGTGAGTAACCAGGCTTTGTCTTTTGTAGATTGTAGGTGAAAAGGAGAAAAGCAGTCAAAGACACAGACTGGTCTCAGACTTCGGAAGCTCTGCAGCCATGCTGTTTCACTTTGTATGTTTGTAACAAGCTGGCAGTTACATTCCCTAGTGGAGGTGGTGCTCCAGCCATAGAGAAAAATTAAATTAAAGAGAGAAGTACTGTTTGCTTGTGTCTGGGTCAAGAACTGTTGCAATCAAACCTCACATTTCATGACCGTGATCAGAACCAGATCAGTTTCCACAGGGGATGTCAAATACAACCAGTAAAATAGTTTGGATTTTTGTTTTGGTTTTTATTTTCTTCACCCTCTCCCATGCCCTCTTCCCATCCCTCAAAAAATTATTTGATTGCATTGAACAGTTTTAGCAGCATTTTCATGGAAGGGATTTTCTAGAAATTCAATCCCTTTTGTAAAATAAACCTGCAGGCTAAATCTGAAAATACTCTCCCCACTTCTGAAAGCCTTATCTGCTAGCTACACTGACCAAATTCTACTCTGTTCATGAAGATTTCCTACATATATTCTTCAAACATTTTAAAAAAGTCTATGAAATTAAAAAGTGACAAAACAAACAAACAAAAACCTGTGAAAGCTATTAGTGTATCCTATATGCTTTTTTGTCTATTTGATTATGATAGTTAGGTCATAAATGGTTGCCTTGGAATGCAACCAAGGCAATCCAAGCTCTGGAATGCCCAAATCTTTCTGCAAATCTGGCCACACAGCTGTAGTTTTTCCTTTACAAGTTGCAAAAAAGACATTGAGACTACTTTCCTTCAGTCCTAACTTTGTACTAAAGTACTCTACACTCCCCATTTGAGATCTCATGCAATTTGTTAATAGACATTTTACAAACTTGGCAAAAGAGAACAGATCAGAAGAAGAACCAAATCAAGAGTTATACTTAAGGGTAATTATTTATAGGCTGGACTACACAGTTGTATTTAAGAGATGCAGATGTGCCAGGTAACACTTGCAGTTAAGCATCCAAACAACTGTACTCAAACCTACACTTATTCCAGTTGCATTTGCAATCCCAGGTGAATTTAAACCTATTTTAAGGATTTCCTCCACATCCCAGTCCCTCTGCCCCTATTCTCACTTCAGAGTATTATCAAAGGGAGTTAAGACTGCTTCTTTTTGCATGTTTAGATTACTTTCAAGGATGGGTATATCCAAATGTAAGATTTACTGTAGTTTATGAGGATAGATGCATCATCCCTGAAGTTCTTTTACCCTTAAGTCTTTCATTTTTTTTTAAACATTATGTAAACATTCCTAATTTTATTCATGATCAGAAATGTCATATGATAGTTCCACAGTTTGAAGACATGCAGTAATAGACATACATATATTTTTATGTACATATTCATTGCAGTATCAAAGCAGATGGTATGCACCTCCAAATAAGAAAAGCTTACAGTTAGCAAACCATCAGGGGACCTATGGGGCAGAGCAAGACAGCTGGTAGATCCATGAGCAAATCTGGTCCCTGGTATGTCAGCTCTAAGCTGATCGTAATAGCTGTGCAAAGTTGGCATTTACTGAGAGGGAAGACAGAGTCCCCTTCTCACAATGTCTTGGGGCTTTAGGAGTCTGTGACTGCCTGAGCTCCCCTAGAATTGGTGCCTTAATGAGCAGTGAAGCAAAAGCCAAAGATGCTATGGGGAGCCTTTCAAGCACTGATGGGTAAGCTGGTGTGCAACACATCAGAGCAACAGTAATTAAGCTGCTTAATTAATGTAAGACAACTCTTGATGTTAGTTATTCCCAATCATGCCTGATTTCTCCAAAACCAGTCTTGCTGCAAGATTTGGCTTATGTTTAACTACAAGAAACTGAAATGTGGACCACAGAGTGCTTCACTTAGCATTACCAATCCACACAGTTCTGCATTTAAAGGAATACATTTTTGTTTTTGGAAAACAGCTCTGTATGTCTCTGAGGTCTTACCTCTGAGGTATAAAATCTGACTGGTTAATCTATCACAAGGAATAGCTAACAAACAGCTTCAGAAGTAGGACAAGTCTCACCTTAAGCATTTTGAAATGCAGCCAAAAAGAAGTAGGAGCTGCATGGACCAAATACACCACACAAAAGAATCAATCCAAACTTAGTTGAAGGCAATTATGCTAAAGATTTTCCACTGTTAAGAAATATACTGGTAGTTACAGCTGCACTGCTTCAGTTTGTGCCAGAAGTCTTTGCTAATACCTAATTGCTAATTCAGTTAATTGTTTTTTCATTTTCCTTTTAGGATTTCTGCCTTCATGATATACTGTAACTTTGCTTTAGCAGTCTAGCGGCTATCAAAGTTTTTGTTATGAATGCCATTCCAACTTGCTGCAGTCAGTTGAGGCTGATCACTAGCAGCATATCATACAGGCATGGAATAAAGAAAGGAATTTTGGATTAAGTTCTTTGGTTCCCAAGAATTTGACATCATATTCAGTGGATTCAGGATTTCAATTACTGCTTCCAGGCCTTCCAGAAAACAAAACAAAACAAACACCACAATACATAAGCTCATTGTTCTAAACCTTGAAGAGATACAAATTGTAGTCTAGAATCTATCAAATTTTTTTCTGAGACAACTGCTTTTCAGTTAAAAAACCACAATAAATATGGGTTAACCTATTACAACAAATGTAGTATAATAATATTTTTAATTTTTGTAAGGAATGAAGATACTAAGACTTCCTAGGCAAGTCCATAACATGTACAGTGTATTTCTTAGTGTTTCATAAGACTTTAAATATGTGGTTTTAAAGAAACACATGTACAGCAGCTGTGCAGTAACAAAAATAAATTTAAGAACTCCAAGGACCCATTTCAAGGTATCTTTAAGGTCAGTCCTCTGCAAACTATGAGTCTGAATCTGTACTACTTAGTCAACTAAAATTTCCTGGATTTCAACTGGTAAGTAACATATCCTGAAAATTCTTCAATGCAAAGAAACTCAAGTACCTGAGTCAAAGGCAGCAGGATACTGTGCTGTTAATGGGGCATTTTTACTTTGATAAAGTGAAATGCTTGTCTGAAATACTCCCCACTACTGGAATAAAGAGAGGAGAGATGACCTTCCTCACACAATTCTCTCTTCCTACCGGTCTCTACAAAATCATACTTGGCACAGCCTCAGTGATGAATCTGGATAAGCCTTTTGATCCCCACCACCACTGCTATCTGTGCCTGCTTGGCCAGCTATCACAGTTTCACACTATGATCAAAATTACACACTTCTTGGTGAATAAAGGCCACTTCTAACTTACTGCATTACAAATAATATGGAGCAGATAAATGAAATTAAGCATTTCTAGTTCTGGTAAATGGATTAACTTTTCACCATTCATCCAGTGTGGCACTGGAAGGGAGATCACAGTGATTTTCCCTGCCAATAGTTCTGTCAATTTACTGCTGAATATAAAATCATTTCAAGCCAGGGCTGCAAACCAAATGGAAGGTCTGCCAGCTGCAGGAAATCTAGGAAAGAGGGAAATGTGTTTTTTACCACTGAGGAGTAAGGATGAGCCAATACAATGCTGAATTGCTTTGAGAGTGGACTGAGTCATGAGAGAGGTCTGAGGTGAGTTAGGGATAGGGACAGGCATCACCGCAATCCTCAAAGAATGGGTGGATAGACTCTTACTGTTTGAAATTACTGAAGCTCAATTGAAGTTAACTCTACTGAGGACAAGCCTATACTTAAATGATGGACTCAGAAGACATCTGACCATATCAACAGGTCTCATGCCCATCTAAAAATAAAGTTTAACATGATTACAAGTGTATATAAAACAGAAGTTTAAACAGCACTAATAGCCAGGTGTGAAGCTGTCTTCACAAACTTTGATATCAGGTCCTACCAAACATGTCCTATCAGAACAGGAGATGTGTGACTTTGTATCACAGTACCAACCCATACAAAGTAGTTCCTTTTAGCCAGCCATGCCCCTCAACATCATTTATACTACTGTGGTGTGCTTTTCCATGGCTGAGGAGGTCATACTGGGGTGTTTCAGAGTGGTGTCCAGAAAGAAAGATGCAAAAGGTGTCAAAATTGCTCTTTAAATGTCTTCTGTATGAATACAATAAAAATTGAGAGGAGCATTTAATCAGCATCCATTCTCTTGCAATGTTTGTAATGCGTGGAATTTTTTAAAAATACTTTGTCTTCATAATTGTTTTTTTAAAACTCCCAGTAATTTATATTTAGCAAAAACAAACATTCTCCCTTAGTCAACAAACCCAGTAAATTTCAAGAAACACTTGATGTGTTTCTTTTAATGCTGTGAAAATAAACAAACATTGACTATCCAATCTTCTGTTAAGATTTTGGATATCTGTGAGCAGGACCATATTATTTTCAAAAAGATTTAGCTTAAACTCCTGGCCCCATCAGGTTTTTAGATTCTGCACTCCCTACTTTAGCTTTAGCAAAATTCTTCCCACCCTGTCAGCTGAAAGTTCTACTTTGTTTCCTTCCACGGGTGTGTGAAATGCCATTGATTTTATCATCATTGCAGGACAAAAAAGGTGACAAATGGAGTTTCAAAAGTACCTTCTATTTTCATAGTGCTTTTGCTTGCAAACTGTTTTGCCTTTTGTTATTTCTCACTCTTAAACCGTATTTAAGCGTTTGTTTCCCAACAGCATGCATATTCTATATATTGATACGAAAATTTTGTTCTATATACTCAGATGCTTAGTAGTTGAAAGTGTTCAAGGTTTACTGTTCAAGCTAAAACAAGAAATAGAAAGTTTCCTAGAGACCAAACAACACAATCAAACAAAAGATAATTAAAAGGTTTAATTATTCTCTTGCTACAGTATTTTTCAGAAAGTCCTTTTGATTACATATTTTCAGTAGTAACGGACCTGAGCTGCTGCCTAAATGATTATGAAAACATACGGAGGATTGTCCTAGTGCCTTTTGGCATTATGATAAACTACCCCAATAATCAGGCTTTTGCCAAATCAGTCCCATTGCTGTTTCTGTTGATCAAGAATAAATGTCCAGCTGACTGAAGGTTAACCTACAACCAGCCAGAATACAAATAATCATGGACAGAGATAAGACAATTTTGGTTAATATGGGGTCTGAAGAAGGTGTGCTGCAGCATGAGCTAAACAGACACCAGAAAAGGAGAAACTGGAAATGGGGACAAGAAATGGGGGGAGGTGTCATCAGCCAAAGCCAGAATACATAATCAAAGATCCCATGTCAGTGGCCAGGAGTTCAAAGTAAACCACATATAAATGTATCATGTTCATGCACGTCTTCAAGGGCCATTTAATGTTTTTGTTTGCTACATTTCTGCATGTTCTACAAATAAATCATCCTGCATTTAGGAAATGTGTCTGGCCTCTCCACTTCTCTAACTCCAAAACATTTCTTCTGCCAGTGCTGCCATATGATCAAGAAAAAGCACCATCTGTCTCTTCCAAATATGGTCTTACTCATTTACCACTTCCACCTTACAGTCTGCATGTGCTGCTTGTCACAAACATGCTTCTTTCCCCCAATGTATTTTCCAAGCACAGAAGAAGAAGAAAAAAAGGTCACCATAATGAAACAACACATGGTAACCATGATTAAAGTACTTTAAGGTTTAGCATACAGTGATTAAACTCTCTTTTTCCCAGTTCACACGTTATCATAGCTTCAGATACCCATGCAAATGTTTCACTCATATTGCAAGTTTTTGCTAATTAATTTCAGAATTTTCAGAATAAGAACAAACACTTTCACTGAAGTCGGAAGAGTATTTCCAGCTTTATCATGCAACATTGACTCTCAACTGCAGTTTCTTCTGGTGCTCAGATGTTCAGAACTTTTACAGATGCAATTTGCACAAGAACTATTCTTTCTAAAATAGTGTAATAGTGGAATATACCCCTTCTGTGATCAGAAAATGTGCTGCTGCATCTGGATGACAGAAAGAAGAAATAAATCTACAGTTCTTTATCATCTTTGGAAGATGTATGCTGGAGAAATTTGAAAAATTTCCATGTTGACTTTTACTTCATGGCAAAGAAAAGAAGTGGTTGTCCTAGGCAGTAAGTATCCCAGTGCACACATGGCAAAGACACAATTATTTTATTTTATTTTAGTTCAGAGAAGTTGTTCACCATGCAGGGAAAAAGATTAAATAAAAATGACAAAATTCTTTATGGGTGGAGAGCAAATATTTCCATTATTGTATATGAACAATACAGCTCTCTGTATCCAACACTTGCCACCGAACAACCCAGAGTGCATAGCTCCAACGAGTCAGCTATTTCAGGAGCACAAGGTGCAAAAGCACAAACATGACAAGACCCATGAGGTAATACAAAAGTAGAATGACATATCTGTAGATCTTTGATGTTTCAAAAGTGCAAGAAGACTTTCAGGAATGCTGCTGAGCAACCTGGCATTGAGGCAGAGATGAGGAGGAGCTCTTGAGGGGAACAGGCTCACACCCCATGCTCCCTACCTGCACTCTCTGCACCCCTGCTGCTGTCTCCGGGACTCCTCTGAGCTCAGCCCCATGGTCACTCAGGGAAGTCAGTCTCAAACTACCTCCAGATTCCAGGTGATGTTGTGGCCTTGTTTTTATTGTTTTCTAGAAAACAATCAAAGGCAATTTGAACTTGTATGTAAGATGCTACAACATTGTACCCAAGGGTAATAGAGACCAAACCTTCCTCTCTGACACACCCCAGTGCTCAACTCAAGCCTGCACCTATGTGCAAGTTGGCTTCTGTGTTCCTGTATGAGTTTGCCACCTTAGCCTCACATACAGGACAAGCATATAAAGGCACTAACGATTCACAGAACAGGCAATTAAAAGGGTGAAAGGGAGAGCATTCCAGGAACAACCAGTCACAACTCACCATTTATCAGCATCGTTCAAAATAACACTATTACCTATCTCCCGTGCAAACAAGGCAATGGAGCGCTATCTTGTAGTGCAAAACAAAACTATAAATCAAATGGATTATTTTCTGTAATATTTCATTTTGATGGTTAAAAGTCTACACCAAGAAAGCTTACCTAAAACACAGTATTAAAAAAGCCTCTATACTTCATGTCTAGCACTTTTATATTGCAATAGACTTCTTTGCAGAGCTGTTACCACTCACTCCTTGCCACTAGATAGCTGCTGATCACCTGTGGCTATGAGTACACTTTCCTGTAAAGCACAGATCTGCCAATGTTTCCAGACCCACAAGTCTGCATTCCTGGGAAACATCTGTAATTCTTTTCTATCATAGAATTTCACTGCAATAGATGTCAGAGCCTCGTAAGATGATGCACAGGCACCTAGTCTGCCCAATGTCACCACATAGTATCACAGTAAGACATTACAGGCTATGACACAAAGAACTGTGCCAGGTAGACTTGAATATTGTTGGGACTGCCTCAACCACTAGACAGGTTAAGTAGCTGAAAGGGGTTGGTGCAATTTAAAGCTCTGTACTTTCCCCTCTTGTCTCAGAAACTTATGACATAGCTTGTGACAGGCAAGCTTTATCACCAGCAACTGGGATATGCTAAGTCATCCCATAATTAAATGTGCATTTGAGGTTACAATAAAAATACAATACAAAGTTCCCCTTGGAGATTTTGTAGTATTTTTCTCATTTTCATGAAAAAAATTGTTTTTCAGGTTTAATTAGCTACATCACCTTTAGCTCCTGTACTATAATCAGTAAAGTCTTGAAAGGTATAGCTGATCCTTTGGTTTTTACACAGGTAATAATAAAAGTCATTAGAGGCAGGATTTTTTGAGATTTAGTTTTTACAAACATCAGGAAACCTACTGAGATTGTAGGAGGCAATTACATGAGCAAAGATCTTGAAATGACTGAGTTCACCTGCTTCAGGAAGGGAAGAGGGAGAACTAGAGCACAAAAAGGAACTATATTTAAGAAAACAGGCTAAAAAAAAAAAAAAAGCAACTTGTATACAAGATTACAACCAAATCAAAACTACTACAAGGTAAAAGACTTCTGGAAAGTTACCATTTCCTAAAAGACACAAAACAAAACATAGGTATAAATTTCCTGTATGAGGCAGAAAACCCAGTGGAACAGGAGATCCTCCTCACTAAATCATGAGGACTTTGCTGACTTCAGAAACAAGAAGTCATGGGAAGTGCAACTCAGCTCAGATCACTACAGATGGAATACGGACACAAAGGGGCAAAATCAGAACGAACAAAAATGCTTTCGGTGTCCCCTGAGAGGGATGACAAGAAAACACTTGAAGGAGGGAAAACAGTGAAGGAAGGAAGGAAGAAATTGCAAGGAAATTACAAAAAAAAAATTAAGATAGCATTATTAAATGCAAGGTAAATCTATCCAAAGTTATTACCTAGAAAGTTAATGGTTTTGATGCATCTTTGCTGCAGCCTTTGCTAGGAAAGATAACATCATCAGATGGTTAGAGTGTTCATGGATAGACTAGAGGAAAACCAGACTAGATAAGCTGAGACATTTTCATGTCAGCTGGGCCAGATGAATTGCACCTGAGAGAATTTAGAGAAGTCAGAGAACTAATCTCAGACCCATTACAGGCTTTCTTTGAGGAGGCACAGGCAATGGCTGAAGTTTCAAAAGGCCGGAAGGAGACAAGTATAGTGCCTGTCTTTAGTAAGGGAAGCACAGGAACAATCCAGACTTACAGTGCTGCACCATCACAGAAGAAGCAAGCCCCACACACTGGGAATTACAGACAGAAGCGTCATGGGGGAGGAACATGAAATAAACCAGTCCTCTGCTCTGCAGGGATGACTCCGTTGCAGTATTGTTCCTCATTGTGAGCACTGCACTTGAGGAAACACATGGAAAACTTGGAGAGAGCCCAGAGCAAAGTGCCTGAAATCATCGCAGAGCTAGCAAAATCAAGAATAAGAGCCCTTGGTTTGTTTAGTCTGGGGCAGAGAAGACAGGAAGGAACATGGGAGCATTTTTCAAATACTTTGATGCTTTACCTAACAGGCTTTTCTACAGCCACTGAGGCTGAGGTTAAGTTGCAGGAAAATTTAAGGTATTGGATATTAGGAGTAGGGGGAGTTAAGTACTTCATTTTCTATGGTAGTTTCTGAAGTTTTAGGGGACTTTATGGCAACTTTTAAGCACTGTGCAGAGAAACAACAAGAAGGGTTTAGGTAGAACTGGTTCTGCTCAGGGTTGGCTGATACACTGTGGGATGTTTCAGGATCATGTCAGACTCATCTCCTGTAATGCAAAAGACATGGGACCTGGAGGCATGATTCTCTCTTCTCTGGATGCATATGTATATATAAATACTTTACCTAATAAACTCTAACAAATGTTATTAGGATGCAAATGCTCATTCTACGCTTTCTTAATTCAGTTTATACACCTTACCTATGCCAAACAGGATAACAAGGAGCTCAGGCCATTTCTTTATGTTAGTAGTGATAAAGGGCATTAGATTGCTGCTAGGATTTCTCCCAGCGATGACCAACCTGCCCTAAATGGAAAAGGAACATGATATGTCAGACGCGACAATGTCTAATAGTTCCAGATGTGCTCCCAGTGAACTTGGAAGTAAAAATCTGGTAAAAATTTGTTGATGCTGTAATCTAGCTAGGGGATTTGTTGTAACATGGAATAACTTTTACAGAATGTTCTTGGTTCAACGTGACATGTTGATAAGCATGGAGTACAGCAAGAATGCTCATTTTGCCTGTTTCAAGTTTGGCTGCCCACAATGAGTTACTTGAGCTTGGAAAATCATTTAAAGGTCTCAATTAAACTCTTCATATATTAAGATAATGGCATGGAAGAAAACAATCATTGCTCAAGTATTTAAACAGGGAGTCAGGAAATTCTGTTTCTAACCCTGGCTTTAGTGGCCCTTTCCTTTGTTATCCTGAATGTATCACAGTCTCTGTCTTTGCATGCACTGCCATAGGATGGGGATGACAGAATTGATCAATATTTTACAGAATTTTGAAACACAAAGTTGGAAGATAAGAGTCAAAGTCCTGCATCTAGAAATCATGAAGGCATTTACCCAAGGATATTGCTGATCATAGGAATGGGGTCAGAATATTAAAAAACGGCATGAAGCAGAGGATAAGATCTGCCTCCCCACACTGGCAACATGCAAAGGGCTGATGGGGCACAAAGGAATACGACATCTCCTTATCTTTTAAAGGAAGACTTTCTGGTACAAAACTCTGGCAGATTACTATAAGACAGATCTCCAAAGAACCTTTTCATAATTTTTGGCATATAGAAAATGGTGGCAAAAGAAACTGACATAGAAATGCTAAACAACTTTGGTCCCCTTTAGCACCTTCAGGGTGCTGCATTAAATTAGGTATGCCCAAGCTTGTTTCTATTCAGACTCTCCCATCCCCGGCACAGTACATCTACTAGGAAGGTGAAAGATGATGCAGAAGGTATCTAAATTCACTCATGAATTAACTCATTCCTAACATGTTTTGCCTTTGTCTCTACTTCTTAAGAGCTACATCCCAAATTTATGTTCAATGTATTTCTATTTTTCATTTGGGGAATTTTGTGATAAAGACAGACTTTTTTTTTATTGCATCAAAAAACCCAAAAAAGTATACAGAGAGACACTGATTTTCATGCATGTCGATATACATAAGGAAGAAGCACAAAATTATGGACCCAAAGGATGGAAAAGTCATATGACATAGCTAGTCTTTCCTTTTTGCCAATAAATATAACATCATAGAGCAGGACTAACAAAATTACGTGTGTCTGACATAGGTGGGTTATCTGAAACTCTTCATTTCAAGTCAGAGGTAGCCATCTCCTCCTCCTAGAGAATCTCTTATGGTTGGGAATAGAGTTTTGGTTTTCTCATTAGAAGAGGGAGATGGTCCTCATGAGAACTCTCAATCTCATCAATTCGCTAAAAAACCCAACAAAATGGAGCTCTTAAACTGAGACAAGAAGGAGCTGAATGTGGTTTTTAGCTCATGGTAGCTGGCGGCATTCTCTAAGGATAGTGACCGTACACAGACCCACACAGGTTACCAAAATTATGGGACAAATTCTCAGCTGGATTAAAACAACACAGATGCTCATACTTACATGGAACTACACCAGTTCATTCCTGGTAAGAATTTGACAGTTGTTCCAGATTGATATATCCATCCACCTGAGAGGTTAACAGCTTCAAGCCCTTCAGATACCATGATGACAGCTCTGAAGACAAATGGAACTTGTGCTCTTTACTCGAAAGCTCATCATCATTACTTACTACTTAGGCAGTATCAATAACGTGTGCTATGGGACTTAACAAAAACTGTCTAGAAGTCAAGGCCCAAGATCAGTAACTAGTCATTGCTGCTGTCACTCTAGCAGGTGAGCAAAGCTGTAGCTCCTCACTTTTCAGTTTATTTACTTATGTAAATATAGACCACTGAGTATCATAAGACCATTTCTAATGGTAGGCTTTGTGCCCCAGCTTTCTACATATTGAAGTGAAAAAAAGACAGAAATAGTTTTTGAAATGTAAATATATTGAAGGAAAACCAAACATTTTCAATATCTAAAAATCTTAAACTGGGACCAGCATGGAGAAGGCACAAAAGAGACAGTAAAGCCTGCATGGACAAACATACCGACATACTTGGAGCACAGCTGCCAATGCTATTGTATGCAAGCCTTTTTAGGCAACACAAATAACCAGAGTCATTGCAGAGGTAAAAAACAAGATACTGAAGATCTAACACAAAAAGCTGAAACTAACAGGATGCTCATACTACAAAGCACACAGCTCTCCTTTGAATCGCTCTGACCAGACTCAATTGACCTTGAAGACTAGAGGATTTGAAATTGCACAACTGGGAGATGGAGAGGGGTGGATTCTCAGTTTGCCGTGGACCAATTACAAAAGCACTCCCACACATTTTTAATTTTTCAGAGCAAAATGCCTATCTCATATTCTTGCCAAGAAATAATAACATGCACACCAAGCCAATTATTAGCACGTACAAGCAAAATCACAGGAAACATGTATCTTTTTTAATGGTGGGCCTGATTCCAGGTGCGGTTTCCCAGGTAGTTAATCAGATACAGAAAACAGTGCTGGCATCACTGTATCAGTAGGTGTTAGTATCACACAGCTCAAAACAGCACAGTGGATTATATGGGGCATCTAGTTGTCCACGTTTTGAACTGCACAAGACCTTTGAGAGAAGCAAGCCTCTTCAGGGCAGAGAAACGGCTGCAACGTAACATCTGCCAAGAAACAAGAAGGTGTTTTCTGCCATAATTATCAGTTGTTAACCTCATTGCCCACATTGCCTTTTTTTTAACCATTTCAACTGAAATATCTTCATGTTTTAATATGCTTATATTTTATTTTTATTAGCACAAAATATTTTCTGATAGTTGATATTTGTGTCAGTCTCAGATTTTTTTCAACATACACTTTAAAGGTGGGAGGAATGACTAACCTGAATTTTTCAAGATTTTAGTGCCCTCCATGTAGTGCTTTATGTCCATAGTGTTTAAATGTCAATTAATTGGAGTCAAATTAATATCTTCAGAGGTGTTGAATTACCTTATAGTTTGAAAACTTTAATAGCTCAAACTTTTCAAAAGTTTTAGATAGTTTAGTACCTTTACTTCTCTTTGGTGATCAGTAACAGAACCTGAGGGAATGGCACAAAGCTGTGTCAAGGGAGGTTTGGGTTAGATGTTAGGAAAAGGTTCTTCACCCAGAGAGTGGTTGGGCACTGGAACAGGCTCCCCAGGGAAGTGGTCACAGCACCAAGCTTGTCTGAGTTCAAGAAGGGTTTAGGTGATACTCTCAGGCACATGGTGTGATTCCTGGGGATGATCTTGTGTAAGGCCCAGAGTTGGACTTTGGTGATCTTTGTGGGTCCCTTCCAACAAAGAATATTCTATGGTTGAACATGTAGAATCTCTAGGTTCTTTTTCCCTTTCTAGAGATTACCAAAAAGGTACTTGCAACATCACATCATTGCTGCCATGACTGCAAGAAAATGCATGTTGGCATTTGGTGAGAAAGAGGTGCTTAGCTTTCAAGAAAGCGGATTTAAATAAGCTCTATGAAGAGCTGCATTTTGGTATGTGAATTAATTCATGTAATCTCACTTTTAGCAATTTACAGATGAAGAAGATGAGTGGGAGTAAAGATCTTTAAGACTTTCAAAGTAAAGATGACACAACAGGTACTGAATTAACGAACATTTGCAATAGTTCTAAGGAAGGGGAGATACAAATGTGGGAACACTAGGTGATTTAAGAAAGCAATGACACCCAGCTCTGGCAATGAAGTGATACTTTTTTGTCTCAAATATTAGACTTGCACAGAAAAAAAAGCAAAAAAAACTTAGAAAGGGCTCTAAATGCAGAGGAGAAAGCTGTAGAAACACAGGAGATGTAGCTCATTGTCTGAGGGAGCGAGAGACAGCAAGAGAACTTCCACAATTATCACTGAAACAAAAAAATAGGCCATACATAGCATAAGGAGCCACTTTCAACTTGAAAAAGGCATTCTTAATATTTTAGGTAAAATTACTTCATTATCAGAACAAGTGATCTTCTCTTTAAGCCACAGTAGCTACCTGTTTCTGGTAAAGAAAAATTTTGTGCTTCCATCTATTTCAAATATCCCTTAGTCTTGAAATTTATAAATCACAGACTACTCCTCTCCATCACACTGCTACTGTCATTACAAGATCCAGTTGCTCAGAAAACCTTTTAAACCTCCAATAGATGGAGAATACAATGGTGTATCAGGGAAGGATTACTCTGAGAAGAGCAAGTCTTTCATGTCCTTGTACTGGCCACTACCAGACACAGGCAGCAGTCTAAGCCACACTGTGGTACTGTATACTCTTCTTATATCCTTGGGGTTCTGAATCATTTCCACTAAAAGGAAAACAAAACAAAACAAACACCTTCTCTCATTCCTGTTCAGCTTTGGCATTTCCAAAGTGCAAGCACACTCTCCACACTTCTTACAGTATTCTCTTTAAGTATATGTCTTATAACAACAATTTTAAACTACAAATATGTAAAGTGCTGAGTTCAGATGTTCATAAAACCTGACTCACTAAATTCCTGAATTAGAACAACAGATGTTTTCCATTTGTTTCTGTGCTACTGTATTTATTTAGCTACCCTTTGCTGTCAGAGCAAAATTCAGAAGGAAAGGGGAATGCATGGTAAAACCAGGCAGCAAATCATGAGAACCGGATTTTTAGCAGAAAATGTATCTGTTATTTGAGTATCTTTATTATCACAGTTTCTATATTAA
The DNA here is from genome assembly GCA_013399695.1 of Formicarius rufipectus. Lineage (NCBI taxonomy): Eukaryota > Metazoa > Chordata > Aves > Passeriformes > Formicariidae > Formicarius > Formicarius rufipectus. The sequence continues at coordinate 1,260,510 of VXAU01005646.1, forward strand.
AGAAGCCCCCAAACACACTAAAGTATTGAAAGTAATTGACCTTTTTAAGTTCTTTAGGTATAAACATTAAAATAATGGAGCAAGCTCCATTTTTTTCTTTCATAAATCAAAAAAGAAAAAAAAAGACTATGAGTTAGCTTTGACATATTATTGGTGTGTTTGCAGCTTACAGCAAGGTCAGCATCAATTGAAATTAAATTATGAACTGTGAGTGGGGGCCAGGAATCATGTAAAGGAATCTGGCCTAGCTATCTGTGCTTAAAGCAATTAAATTACTTAAGGGTGTTGTGTAGCCAGTCTCTACAATATGGACTAGCAATCAATTACTTCTCTTCACAGCATTTTTATCATTCCTATTTGTTTTCTGGTATAAAAAGAAAACATAGTTATTCACTAACATTTTTCAAGTGATATATTAAAGCATTTTTGACATGCTCAGAAAAGCGTGAACATCAAAAAGTTTGCTGTTGCCATAAATTTAAAGAATAAGTGAGTGAATTTTGATTACATAATAGCATTTTGGTTACAAATAGATTTTTTTCAATTATATATTTTAATTAATTTAAAATACACCCCACTTAAAGCTTTGGGGTTGTATGCAAAATATTCATAAAGGCTTTTTACATACACACTCAAGATCTAGACATAAAGCCTTCTTTGCTTTCCCTCATTCCCAGTTCTGCATCTCCCACCACACCCTCTCATCCATTTAGCTCTTTGCCATTGCCAAGGTCTGGAGAAAGCATGAGAAAGGAGATGCTGTGTGAGGAGCGGCTGGGAGGTCACCCAGCACATAATTTCTCCCAAGCGGTGTGCTCTGCTCTCAGGCTCCTTGTCTTCACACAGCAGGGTGGTCGACTTCAGCACCCTGTCCCATTGAAGCTGATGAGACAGGCAGCCAATATTCCTGTTAGCATGAGCCAACTGCTCAAAAATAAAAGCTTAAACTTTAGCAAACTGCAGTCAGTAGAAAAGGAAGCTGTAAAGGAACGACACAATCACTGGGAATCAATCTTAGCAAAAACACATTTTGCAGCAACTACAATTAGTGAATTATTCGAAGATGTATAAGAGCATGTAGCGTATAATCAGCCACCTGCTATCAATAACTGCATTCCAAGCACTGTCTTTCTACAGTGAAGTCTGTTGTTTCTTGGATTCAGTTTTTTCTGAAGTGAAGCAACACCTGCCACAGCCATTAACACCAAAAAACAATCAGCACTGATAATGAAGGTGCACGTCTACTTTGAATGTGCCAAAACGAGAAGTGTTAGGTTGCCAAATGCATGCAGAGTGTTTTTGATGATACTTTCATTTTACAACATAGTTATGTATCATGGGATTCATGGTACTTGACACTGAGTAAGAGAGAAACATCACAAAAATTTAAGCTCTTTCTACTCTAGGAAGAATAATTTCATGTGGATTTATGGGTTTATAAAGAGTTGAAATGAAAAGAATTACCCAAAGCTTTGTTTAGAATATCATGAAAGTTTTATTTTTAGCTTAGAACATTAACCATCTCTAAAAAGATGTTGTACAGAGAAAAGAGAAGTCACTCTTTCATCAGTAACAGCAACATCAAAGAGAATGAAAGGACAAGAGATACTAGTATTTTAAAACTCCTAAAATAGGCAAAAGAATGAAACCCAAGCTTATATATTACTACACAAGCATCATCCTGAAATCCACCATTGCAAGGAGTTATTCATCTTATCAAAGTTAATGGCAGAATAACGTTGTAGCACTAGCTGTCAGAAACTGAAGGTGTTTGAGTTTTTTATCACTTCCATCTTCTTTTCATTGCATGGGAACATCTAAGGGCTAAACACTGAACTTCTATGTTCATCTTTATGCAAGATACTATTGCTGGCAAAGCCAAAGCAAAAAGAAAACTCCTCTTACAACCTCAATTTAACTTCAGACGGATGTGCATGGTACAAAGCCAGTGAAGTGATAAATAGTTTCTGGCAGCTCACCCTTCCTACCTTGAGTAGTGTTACAGTTTATCATTGGGGCTGGCCATTCACCACAGGAAACAGGGGAAGCAGTGTCGTGTTGTCTCAGGCTATATTCACAGATACTTCATAGAAATACTTGGCAAATAGTCAGCAAGTACTAAAAAGCATAAAAAGTGTCTTTATTTTGCGAACAGATATATCTCAAAAGGATCCGCTAGGAAGCCCAGGAGAGGGGAAGCCAAGGCTGGGGTTAAAATAGCTGGTTTATTCACTTCTGCACAGCACACAATAGTCTTACTGATTCATTCCACAAGTCATTTGCTAATTTTGCACCTTGGAAATGAGTATGGACACACATACAAATCAACATTTGCAGCAGGGGCATGTGAAATGACTATTTTTCAAAGCAAATCTCAGTGAAAACATTTTAATGATCTTATTACTATTTGTAACATCTTCTTTGACAATATTGTAACTTAGGAGCCCAATTCTGCAGTCATTACTACCAATAACTTGCAGCAGCAAGCTACTTCAGTTGATGATTTAAAAGAATACAACCAAACTCCAGTTGCAGAAGAGGACCTTCTATAATCTGCAAAGTTTCACTCTCCCAAAAGCAAAGAAAAAAAAAAAAAAAAGAAAAGAAAAAAAAAAAAAAAAAAAAAAAAAAAAAAAAAAAAAAAAAAAAAAAAAAAAAAAAAAAAAAAAAAAAAAAAAAAAAAAAAAAAAAAAAAAAAAAAAAAAAAAAAAAAAAAAAAAAAAAAAAAAAAAAAAAAAAAAAAAAAAAAAAAAAAAAAAAAAAAAAAAAAAAAAAAAAAAAAAAAAAAAAAAAAAAAAAAAAAAAAAAAAAAAAAAAAAAAAAAAAAAAAAAAAAAAAAAAAAAAAAAAAAAAAAAAAAAAAAAAAAAAAAAAAAAAAAAAAAAAAAAAAAAAAAAAAAAAAAAAAAAAAAAAAAAAAAAAAAAAAAAAAAAAAAAAAAAAAAAAAAAAAAAAAAAAAAAAAAAAAAAAAAAAAAAAAAAAAAAAAAAAAAAAAAAAAAAAAAAAAAAAAAAAAAAAAAAAAAAAAAAAAAAAAAAAAAAAAAAAAAAAAAAAAAAAAAAAAAAAAAAAAAAAAAAAAAAAAAAAAAAAAAAAAAAAAAAAAAAAAAAAAAAAAAAAAAAAAAAAAAAAAAAAAAAAAAAAAAAAAAAAAAAAAAAAAAAAAAAAAAAAAGAGGGATTAATAAAAATGCTCTTTCTTCTTTCCAGTGCTAGCCCTTAGCAAAATGACATTCACAAAATCACCTAGCAAATCAGTACCTAAAGGAGGCCTATAGGAAAGCTGGAAAGGGACTTCTTACAAGGGCACGAGGGCACATACTGATAGGATAAAGGGAATGGCTTTAAATTGAAGGAAGGTAAGTTTAGATTGGATCTTAGGAAGAATTTTGTTACTGTAAAAGTGATGAGGCACTGGCGAGGTTGCCCAGAGAAGTTGTGGAAGCCCCATCTCTGTTCAAGGAGAGGTTGAATGGGTTTTTTACAGCCTGGTCTAGTGGAAGTTTTCCCACCCATGGCAGGAAGGTTGGATGATCTTTTAGGTCACTTTCAACCCAAACCATTCTAGGTTCTGTGATTCTATGAAATGACTTGCCAAGTGGAAATACGGCTGATGACATTTTTCCCAGATCTCACGCTATTCCTCTTTTACTACTGACTTTCAGATGGCTATGCTAATTAGATAAGTTAATAAAAAAATAACCCATTTGAAATTAATGTCATAGCTTAAATGACCTCTGCTGTAATGCCACTCAAATCAGTTAAATTGCTACAGGAATTAACTGGTGTCCATGTGCTTTGAACAAAGAATAAAAAGGGTGCCAAATTTCTTGACACTGTAATTCTAATTAAACCATTGTGTGAGCCTTTACATCTGCAGGATTCCTCATGGAAAGAACAGAACATGTACAGCGTAATGAGCATCAAATGTAGCAAAAATGCACAATGGCCTTTGTAGTGCAGAACTTCGAAACTGGCTGCTTATTTGTAAAATATCTGATACTTCTCCCCTTCCCAAAGCCAAGACTTATCTTCTGCACTGGAAATTATGATTCAGTGAAGGAAAAGTAAATGTATTTACTGACAAAAAAAATTTCCTTTTGTTATTGACAAAAATAAATTCCTGATGGAGACAGAAAAATGCGTCTCAGTTTCACAACCATAATAAAAACCGTTCAGTAAGATGTGGCACAACAGTAAAGCCACTCCTGCATGCTTTTGCTGTTTGCAGAAGCTCACCATCAGATCAGACCTAATGCTCACAGCCCCCAGCAGATTTGATTTTTAGCAGACAATTGGGAACACTGTGATAGGAAAAGTGCAGCGAAGACATGATACAGCATAGCTCAGAGTGTTTGTACCTTGACTTTATGGTCCACTGTGCACCCTGTACTAGGAGAGTCCTACACCACCCACTGACACAGAGACAAAGCCCCACATAGGCTCAGTGCTGTCAACAAACACTCTTACTGTCTTCAACACAACTCTGGGAGGTCCCAAAGCCTTGTTTCAGTTCCTCCTAAATAGCTTGGGTCAAGCCTGCAGATCATGTCTATTATTTCAGCTGTTTCCTCATCGTTTACAACCCCTACTCGTGGCGATAGCTTCAGATCCCAGTTCCCAAAAGATGACATTCTTCCATTCCACTCTGCAACTTTGCTAAGGCCCTCTATAGTGTGAAATGCCTGCAATGGATGTCTCTCTTAGGTCAGAAAAAATAGGGTTGCCTGCTCTCCCTCCCTCATTAATATCATGCTTCACGGAACCCTGGAGTGGTTTGGGTTGGAAGGGACCAACACAGATCATCTAGTTCTGGCCCCTCTGCCACGGGCAAGTACACCTTCTACTAGACCAGGCTGTTCAGAGCCCAGACCAGCCTGGCCTTGTACACTTGCAATGATGCAAGTTGTCTACAACTTTACCACTAGTTCTAGACTGAACCTTGCTCATTTTACACCTCACTGAGAGCACTTTTGGTAAGATGCAGAGAGAAGTTTCGTAGCATGTTTTGCCATCCTTTGCAGAGAGACTGCAACATTGCCTGGAGACCGTAAAGTTACAGATCCTTGAAAAACAGATTAATGGCCAGCATGCAGGTGAGACTGTCACAGGCATGTGACAAATGACTGCCATATGACTACAACTCATAATGAGACTCTCACTTCTATAGAATATCCATTGCACAGAACTATAATAGATACAGTATTTTATACAAAACGACAGGTATGCATAACCTGCATGTACACTAGATAAATATGACAAATGAAACAGATCAATGGACACTTTTTTTCATTCAGTAACAGACTAAATGAGAGAATCAGTTAACCACTCTAAGACTGCTCCTGCTATGACAGTAGAGTATTTTTAAAGCTGAAGGGGTAGACCACAATGAAATTCTAGGCTTGATAAAGAAAGGATTTTGCACACAATCTATTTTTCTTTTGCAACTGGAAATGTCATTATCAGCACGATCTGAAGGATGCATGTCTGTGCGTACACATGCACACATATGGACACTTCTAAATGCTTAGAATAATGTAACTGATCACTTTCCAGACAGCAACATGTGGCTCCCTTCCTTGCTGTGTGTCATGCAGCCAAACAATGAATTTAGACAGGCTTCTTAACAGGAGGTTTGGGTTTATTGTTTTTTTAAGAAGTGCCTATGTTTAGAGAATATTTTTGCAATAGGAAAATGCCTGTAACTAACTGGAGAATCATGACACTTTTTGAAGATAACCTCAAGTTACTCACTGTTGTTCAAGTCAATTACTGGAGCAACTGAGCAGGAAGGCATATGAATTTCTAGTTGTTGACTGTAGACAGCATGTATACTATACAGTTATGGAAAGTTTTCCTTCTAGTAATTTTTTAACATTCTATACTTCATCTATTTGAGAATGATGACAAGATTTGGGAAATCGCCAAACAACAGACAAAAACATTGCACCCAATCTGACCTGGCTATGAGATTAGCCATATTTATTTTAGCTGATTTTTTTCTAATTTCCAGCTTTCCACAGAGGTGAGCATAAAAAAAAATTTCCAAAACATTTTTAATAGTCTAAAAGATATCGTTTGTCCTTGCTGATACACATTATAAAGAGAAGAATGGGGAATGTTTTCACTGGCCTCAGAACTGAGACTTCTACTAAATAAGAAGACATGGAAACTGTTTCACAGACACGTAAACCACCCCAGCTTCTATCGGATGAAGTGAATGGATGGAGAAGTACACTGAATGATGCACGAGGCAGGAGAAACCTTAGCTCCGTTACACTCAGCAAGAGCTCTGCCATTGGCTTCAGGGCTGAGACATCACACTGGTCTCCCCCACACTCTTCTTTTGAAATTAAGATGTTCTGATGCTTTCCAGTCTTTATTAGTGAAGTCAGTAATTAGGCCTTTCACTATTGGATGTACATTCCTCTTTTCTCCTGATATTTTAACAATTTGTTTCAGTAACGCCTCTGTATCTGACATTTATTAGAGCACAAATCTATGTTAGATACTTGCGAGCTCATCAGGCCCAGGAGCAGATTACTCGAGTCAGCTTGACAAATGGCCAGAGTTCAGAATCTTTCCATAAATAATGACTTTGTGTTGTCAGTTGTTTTGGCCTGCACTGTACAGCAATGCATTTCCAGAGCAGATGGAGCTGCTCTCGGCTGCCACCCCTGTCTTCTGAACTTCCTGTTCTGTGCATGGTTCTCATCAGCACCCATTCTGCAGAGAACACCTACTTCATAAAGTTGAAATATGTCTTTTTTAAAGCAGAAAGAAAATGGATGAATATTTTCTGTGGTTACAAAATTAAGAAAAAAAAAAATCTGCATTTGAATGAAAGTTTTAACCACACTGAAAGCTATGCATTCAGTTCAAAAAGAACATCTGAGATTCAAATGGGCTTAAATTCTATTACAGATTTTTCAGAAACTTCATCTCTTTCATGCAAAAATGCTTCTATGATCTTTAAAGCTTGCTCACATAAACGTTATTGTAGTCACTCATTATTAACTTCTGAATTCATAGAAATATTTATTAGTTTCTTCTCTCTTACAATTTTGAGGGTTGATTTGCACAGCGGTGTCTAAAGTAACCTTGAAAGCAAAAAAAATTGCATCAATTCTCTGTAAACCACCTCCCCTGCTGTCACAGTACATTATGTGCATTGTGTGATTCCCATACACAGCTGCTTGCAATTCTAACAGCTATGGTTTAGACATCACTTTGTAAAGTCTCTATTTCAGTACCCTTAGAAGTTAAATATGGGAAAAATCAACTTTAAAATACTGTAGATTTGTGGAATTATCCATTTAATGGAAGTTTTAAAGACGTTTTATTTACAACAGCTAGGCTTCCTTACAGAAGTTTAGAGACAGATGTGTGGCCAAGCATAGCTATGACCCTAGCCAAAATCAGTTCAAGGAAAAAAAAGGTAAAGACTTATATTTCCTAAATCTTTCAGTCTTGGGATTCCTAACTCTCATCACTTGGAAGTGTGGAAAAGAATCTCTCCCTTCTCTTACTCCAACACATAACAAGACCGCTTTGTGTGGCACAGGATCATCTCACTGGATGGATGGTTCAAGCAGACCTGGCCAGATGATGTTGCAGAGTCGTGGCACACAATCCAGGCAGGTGAACACATGGCTCACATATTTCAGTAAAAGAAATGTCATCTATGCAACAGTCTTTACAGCAACATGTGTTGTGCAGCCCATCCAAGGAGAATCCAGTGTTGTGCCAGGCCTATTCTGCATGCACAACAAAAATGTATTGCATAGCTAATGCTGCACAACTACTGCTTTGGTGGAAAAGAGACTGGCACCACAGAGCAATGAAACTCCTTCTCATGGCCCAAAATTCTTCTCATGGTCTACTCCATATCATACTTGTTGAGTTTTCAATTTTTCAAGTCATTAAGAAAGGAGGTCCCAATGACACAGATCTTGGCAGTCAGGCACACTCCAAGCATCCATTCTTAAAGGGAGGCTGAGCCACATCAGCCTTGCTGAAGACAGAGCCATGAAGATGGAAGTGGATAGAGTATTCTTGGAAGACTTTGCAACTATTCCCCAGACTAATTTATTTGATTCATCACACTTTACAACCACTCTGAACATCTTTTGGAGTTCATTATAACAACAGCTTCTAGATATTGCTGAAGTACTATCAATCATTGCTTGAATCTATATATTGCTGGCATGCAATGACAAGAAAGACTTAAATTGCCTTTTTGTTTGAAAGCAAGACATAAATGGGAGAATCCATATGTACTCCTAGGGAATGTGCCCATATTGAAGTGGATCCTGCTCTGATCACCATAAAAATGGTGCTTTATAGTGCATTTGTAATGAAGATCTGTAAACTATAAGAACTTTGTTGGTTGTACAGAATAGGAGCCCCTTCTCATCTTCATTCAAGATTTCTCAAAGGCAATATTTGAAAGTAATTTTTGGTAGGCATCACATAATAAAAGCTTTGAATTGTTAAAATGTATTATTTTAATAAAATTAGAATTAGTTGAGGGGAGGAGTGTGGAACAGGGTTTCATAAAAGAAATCCTCTCACCACCTGACTGTTTCAAATGAGCTGAGAGTAACTCCCTTTTTCCTGCAGGAAAGAGGCGTGAGTGTTCAGAAAAGCTGAAAGGACTGCTATTGTGAACTACCCATCCCTGGAAGTGTTCAAGGTCAGGTTGAATGGGCTGAGCAATGTGATGTAGTGAAAGATGTCTAGATGCACTACATGACCCTTGAAGGTCACTTCCAACAGAAATCATTCAGTGATTTCATGATTCTACTCAGTTCTTCTATGACCATAATGTCACACAAGCAACTTTACTAAGGCACTCCACGTGGACAGAAAGACAAACTAAGGAACATATACACAAATTTCCTGGAGAGGCTCAAATTGATAGGCTTCGTTTGAACAACCGGGAAAATAAAATCATCCTCTATAGTCACCCCCGCCTTCAGCATACCTACCCTGGATCTGGATAAGTTTTTATGAGTGTTATGACACTAACACTGTGCTGTTTAGAAATATTTTGCTGAGCAGAAACATTCAAACTAAGGACTTATCAGACAGGATCAACTGAAGCATGAACTTGTACCATACTGCATTTCCCAGAGCCATGACTGATACTAGCAAGGCTGGGAAGCAGGAGTTCCTCAAATGGAATCTAAACCCAGAAAGGATGAGAGGACTCCAAGAGTCCTCCTGTTCTGTGCCTTTGACGGAGGGCAGGGAGTTGTCTCAGAAATTTCAGGGAATAGGAAAGAGATGTGGAAAGCTCTCCATCACCTTTTTGAAACTCATTTAGATTCTGCTGGTGAACATATCAAAAACTGCTATTCAAAAGCTCAGCACAGATTTAATTGCAGCTACCTAGGACAGCAATCCTCTGTTGTAAACAGAGATGTATTAAAGCTGACTACATGTCCAAAAACACATGTAGAGGACTTCTCTGCCATTTAGGAATGAGCTAGTTATAACTAAAGAAAAATCCCCAGGAACTGTAGGTATCCATTGTATGCATCCATATGTATCCATTGATTTAAAAAGAAAGCTTTGATAAGTGAAAAAGGGAGATAAGAGGATAATCTACTTTGTTGAAAAAAGAAGTAAACTACCTCTGTACTTGTAATATGCAATAAGTAATATGCTGTAACATTTACCTAAAAGCTCAAAATGAATAGAGTATTTCTATGCATCATAAAGGACTACCCAGATGAGAATGTCTGTATTTATTATTTTTTCCAATGTCATCTTGCAAACATGTTTATGATCATCTACACATTTCCATGTTGCAGTCTTATTTTTTAATTCTTTTTTTGCCAGTCTTCTGGGAAAATATAGTCAAATTCAATGTTTCCTATGCTCATGTCTGTGTCAGCTGTCTGTGATCACTCAGCAATATCCCACAGTCACTCTTTCCAGCCAAGATAATCTCATTAATAGCCTCAACCTATATTTTGACCCATAAAAGTCTTTCCAGTTTCTATTTCTTTGACATTGTCCAGTCCCTTTCTGAGTGACAGCCTACCTTCTCCTGTACTGATAACTCTGGGCCACCATCAACCTACATGAGTGCACCCCTAATATGCTAAAGAAACATATGGGATCCTACAACTGTCCTAAGTGCATCATCATTGAAGAGCTTTGCTAGTTACCTTCCCGGATCCCAAGCACTTCTCTCTCAGCATGACCCACTGTCACATCCACATCCATCAGCACTTCATTCAGAAAAAAGAGTCTTAAAAAAAAAGACCTGAAATGTGCATGAATACACAACTATTCAGAACACAGAGTTCTTGCAAATGACTTTCTAAATCATACCTGTTTTCTGAGACCTTTCTCAGGCACCAGGAACTGATGCTTCATTTCTTTGACTGCTTTGTTGTGGAACAGAGACTGCACATAAATAAGTCAGTTCTAAACAGACATTGCTTTGAAGAGACTCTTCTCAAAACTGATCTAGCTGGCAGATACTGAAAGAATTACTACTTTGGCCATACTAAATGCACCCTAAAAAACTAAACAGAAATATACACTTCTGGAAAGTGGTATAAACTACCAGATTGTTATCAGGGAGGAAGAAAGTTATCTGGAAGTGTCACTTATACTGGCTTGAGAATGGTTATCAGGAATAAACAACACCAGTTCTGTTGCAGAGCAAATGCATCCTGTTCAGAAAAGCTATATAAGGAAGATTCTGTGCCCCAGCCACAGAGGCTATATTATTAGGTCTTTACAACACACTTGAAATAGAGCCCTGTATAGTCCTGGTTTGAAAGTCTCTGAAAACCTATTGAAATGAAGGAAGGGAGAACTGAAGAGGCATCTTAATTAAACAGATTTGAAAAAATATCCTTCTTCCTTCGTGTCATTCATAGACAAAGCAATGAGGCATTTCTACTTTGGCATGAATAAAGTATTCAGGAGTTCTATTTCAGATATGATGCTAGGAACTTGGTCCTTTCACTTTGGTGGGGTAGTAATACTTCGAATATTCTTTTTTCTTGTAAAAACAAAAACCAAAAACAAAAACAAAACAAAACAAACAAACAAAAAAAAAAAAACACAAAAAAACCCCTCAAAAAAACCAAAAAAACCAAACAAAACAAAAATTAAAAAAATGAAAGAAGTCTTTTTTAAACACCTGCCAACATGCTTAACACCAGGGCTTCACCAAGTAGCTTTCCTACTGCAAGGGTTTGCAAGAAACTGCTTCATTCGGGCATTATTTGCTTGGAGTAATAAGACATAATAAAAGTAACTTTAGTCTGTGGAAAGAGTAGAATATAGAACCTCTGTAATTGAAGAAACTAGCAATGATCAGTAGAAAATCACCAAACTGTCATGACTTGGAAAGGCTACCTAGAGTTAAGGACAATGCCTGCCTGAGACAGCAGAATTCATCACTCTCCAGGGACTACACAGTAAACACCAGCCTCTCATAATAAGTTTGAGGCCAAAAGAGAAACTTTAGATCCAAGTCCAGCCCACGCTCAAAATTATAGCAGCAATTACTAATCATTGCATTTTACTCTTCAAGGCAAAGCACCTTGAAGAAGAACATGAGTATTTACATTCAGTAGTAACTGGGACCTGCAGTTCACACCAGTTTCTCAGTTTGACAAGAGTCAGTGGTTAGTCAAGCCTTCTGACTCCTATTTTAGTCTTCACCTTTTTGAGCACACTCAAAGCAGCACCTAGCTAGCTACCAGACTCTTCATAACCTTATCACATGGCTGTCAGGAGAAAACATTCCCCCTCTCTGAGGAAGTCTCACATTGGTCTTGAGGAGACTTATTCCTAAACATGAGTCCACATAAAAACTAACTCTGACGCAAAATTTTCAGAGAAATATTGGTGCACCCGAACTTTTTATGTCAAAAAAGGTTGTGACACATTTAAATCCTGAGTGAGTCCTCCAGCCAGGAGTTCTGTAAATACTGTTTAGGTGACCCATGACATGAAGCAGATCAGAGGATTACAGGGAGAGGAGTATCCACTGAAGTGTCCACCTGTGAAGTATGGCACTTCTATTTTTATTTCTACCACATCATCACTGCTAATAGAACATATTGTTTTGGTTTGGTTTTTGGTGTGGTTTTGTTTGTTTGTTTGTTTGTTAATATTATATAGAATTCTAGTATTTGAGGGTTTCTTTCTTATGAAATGGTGCCAACTTTAAAACAGTGACACCTGACTGTCCAAAACACCAGCATGTATTCCCTGCAATGTGACTGTTTGTGACACGATCCTGCAAACTGCTCAGGCAAGAGCATGAGAAAAGGATTTAGCATGAGATCCTGCCTTTGCAGAATCATGTCTTCCAGCCACGGGATGACTTTCCAGGGCACATGGAGGTACATGAAAATGCCTATGTGCACCACACAACTGATTGTGTCTCCTGGGTTTGCATTAGAAAGTGAAAAGCTGTATCTGAAACACCTCCACTGACAGCACTTCAACTGTCTGACATTTTAATTTCAGCATCCCCACATTACACGCAAATAAGAACTCTGAAAAAAATTCTTCACATGAAAATTCATGCTTTAGACTTTTCTGTTTTTTTTTTTTTCTCCTGTCTCTTTCAATCTTTCCCAGACAACCCTGGTTCCTTATATGGTCTTCCAGCTATTCATTTCCTACTGCTTCATTTCTTTACCTTTTCTAGTAATTTATGACATGAGAACAACATAACAAAGAGAAGGATGATGTTATTTGTAAATGTCAATCTCAGTTTATGCAAAATAAAACCTCAAAAAGATGCCAATATTAAATTCATTTATCTGACAACTGCTATCCAGGCTTAAAACATACAGCTAATCCCTTACCTGCACAAAACTTCATAAGATGTTATTTTGACTGGATAAATGACAGAGTTACGTACTCTTTGCAATGTTTGCCACCCTGCATTTGTTCACAGTGAATTTCTGTAACCTGTTTTCTAACTCCCTAAGATTATTGTAATTTTTTTGCATTTTCAAGCAGAACACAGTGAAGAGGACTATGCATTAAACGGCTCCCTTCTCCTCCCATCATGTTGTGAGGGAGGCTTATCGGCCCATTGCTGATGATCCAGGATTCTGATGGCTACTGTTCTTCCATCAGGAAGATTATGAACGTATCTAAAGTGCCAATAAAAACTGGGGTGAGTTCCTACATGGGTCATTGCTGCCTTCTGCAACTCCTGGACCTGGGCACTGCCCTTTCCTGCATCCCGGAGGTCTCCTACCTGTGCTTACAAGGCTCAACAGCCATCTCCTCCTCCTGCCTTTACACTTCTCTCTTCACTACTTAATTTTTTGTGCCAGTAGGAAAGTAAGGTTCATAACTATACACACTTTCCTAAGTGCATGCTGTCAGCCACATCTGCTTCTTTGCTGAAGTAATTGTTTTCGGTAAGTTACATATGACTGTAACTCAGCTGTTTCCTGAAATCCTTCCAGAAACCTTGGATGAACACCCTCCATCCCTAGTGACTTAAGGAAATGATGCTTCCCTTCCTGGTTTATCTTTTTTTCATTTTAAATGAATACCTGCTGGCAGCTGACCTCCATCACCTGCACTGATAGAGTCATATGGAAAGACTGTGCTGATTTCAGAGATAAGATGATGAATAAAGAGCAGGTATTAAAAACTGCCTCCACCCACAGTCCTAGTTAAGCTGGATATTTTTTTTCTTTTTATGATTCCAAATAGAGGTCGTTATTTTTTTAAAAGGGCTATACTTATATAATAACTCCCATTACTGTGCATTTGGTGTTGAATTTTCAAAGAACATCAAAATACTAAACTGGCAGAATTCACTGGTTGGATCCTACGGATCCAAGTTTTTTGAAGTATTCATCTTTTGGCAGCTGCAGCTTTTTCTGCAGGTGCAGGGAAAACATTTTATTTAAGTCAGTTTATTCATGTAGCTCAATTCAAAGGCTAGTTCACTCAAAGCTGGGAAAATCCTTGGTTGTTAGATAAAGAGAACTAATTTCCAATTTATGGATAAAAACTAGATAGCAGCGGATGAGGTCTAGTCAAGTGAAGCTTTTAGGATAGTATGATCTGTCAGTTCTATTATTAACTGGAAAAACTTGCATTTAAATTTATCAAAATGCCTTTGAACTCAGTTTTTAAATGCCTTCAGCACATGGAAGAAAGCTTTGTATAACAGATTAAAAACTGTTTGCAGTTTTAAAATTTCATTTCCCATTTCATCTGGGCAGAGATTGGTACTATTTACGGGAAAATGATCTATCAAAAAATAGCAAAACTATGTAATCTTTTTAATAAATGTGCCTAGATGTAACATAACTGTCTGGGGAACAAACTAAATCTAACTATTGTGTTCAAGCACTAGTTCCTTGTGGAGCAGAATAAGAAACAGCTACTTAAAAAGAATAAAATATGAAAAAATACTGCTAAGACTTAAGCAAGCACATTGCCAGCACTGTGGTATTGCTTTATAACAGCCCCACATGCTAGAAGTTATGTGCCTTGAGGAGGGGAGACATGAACATGCCATACTAATGCGTGGAATACCTGCCATAAGGAAACATTGCTAACTGGTTCTCCACTTGCTGTATTTATTAGAGATATGCAATAAAAATTCAGTGCTTTACACAATCACAGAATGCTTTGGGTTGGAAGAGACCTTAAAGATGATTTAGTTCCAACCCTGCTGCCCTGGGCAGGGGCACGTTCCACAAGACCGGGTTGCTCGGAGTGCCTTGAGCACTTCCAAGATGGGGCATCCACAGCCTCTCTGGTCAACCTCTTCCTTATAATTTCTTCCTAATACCTAATCTAAACCTATTCACTTTCAGTTTAAACCCATTCTCCCTTGTCCTATCACAACACATCCTTTTTAAAAGTCCCTTGACAGCTTTCTTGTAGGTCCTCTTCAAGTACTAGAAGACTGCTATTGGATCCCTCCAAAGCCTCCTCTTCTCCAGATTGAACAGCCCTTGCTGTTGAAAGCCAAAATGCAGTTTTTGTCTAGACCATCTGCATTCCACAAAGTGCAAAACAGGACCTTCAACAGCACAAGATATCTCCCTGAGACTCTCAGGGCACCAGGGGAGCTCCCCTCCGCATGACTTCCCGTCAGGAAGAAAGAAGAATGATGTAAGGGAGGTAGATTAGATTAAAAAGAATAAAGGACAGTGTATAAAGCTATAACCAATGCCCTCAGAGACGAATGCTGTGGGGATGGGGAGGAAAACGGGAAGTGGAGTTTAGCACCCAACCAACAACACAACTGATCACTAGATAGGATGCATTTCTACTATTACAAGGAGATAAAAGCTGCAGTAGTAGCTACCACAGTATCATCAGCTACATTTTGGAGAGTGCCAGAGGAGGGCTGGCACAACTTCTCCTATCTCCCAAGAGAGTTGCCTGCTATTTTATTTTACTGGCAATTCAACAACCAGGGGAAGGACTGAATAGAAAGAGTAGGAGAATGAGGTGGTGAAGGCTATGGAATCCATGAATTTGGTTGAAAAAGTGCTAATCATGTAGAATAAAGGTCATGAAACAAATGGTTGTCCAGGCAGTCCAGCAGGCAGGATGACGGCAGGAGTCCTCACCCTTCTCAGCACCCTCTGGCACTGCAAACCAGCTTCCTTGGCCATGATGGTACAAACTGCACTTGTACCATCCAAGTACTTTAATCCAAGCTAAAATCTACAACAACCTTTAAAAAAAATGCTGTAAACTACTGGTTCTTAGACAAATGGCCAGAGAGAATCCCATTTTTGTTGAATTGTCCTACATATAGAAAGACATTTTTTGCAGGCATTCAAGAAAACTGAGCAAATATTTTACCTTATATGTTAATATTTATAATAATGAATAAATATTCACACTTATTTCATGATGACCTTTTGCTTTTTCTACGCTGGCCTTTACATGGCACTTGCACACGGTGTAGCATTCACCTGGGTTAAACTGAGCAACCTCACCTGAGCAAAACAGCCCTAGAAGAACATGCACTATAAAGCTTCAAGCACAATTTCAGGTATCAGTGAAAAAAAACCCAGTCGTCTTCTGTTCTAAACCATGTAAATGCTTGTAGTCAAGACACTCTTGAGGAAAAAAATCTATTGTTTCTAATGAAGTGTAGAAGATGCCAAAATCATGCAAGAAAATGAGCCACTTACTTCCATTTCCCCTTGGCAGAGAAAAAGAGAAGTGAGACACTGCTTGTAAAGAGTGTAAATTGATTGTGTGAAGGCAATTATTAAACGAACTAGTGGATAAAGCCGTGTTTCGAGGAACATTTTCTTCTCTCCATCTATTCCTATGCAAAAGTATAGATAACAATGACTTGCAGGCCCACAACACTCTCTTACTCCTGTGTTAACAAGTGCCTTCCACAATGATAAACAGGGCTTATGAACAAAGCCATGATTCACTGTGTGCACCTCTCCACTTCAATCACCAACACTTGTCCTGCTCTCCACCCAACCCAGACACATAAGGGGAACCATGGACCCACCAGCTCAGCCTTTCTCTTAGGTAAGTCTGAACTTCAGATACCCTCGGTGATGCATGGTGCTCTGCCAAGGGCCTGGCAGCTTTATGATGAGCATCCAGAAACCTGAGCTGAGATCCCCCTAGGGTGCATCTGCAATGTATTAGAGAAGCAATTTCTACCAGAGCTGAAATCGCAAGGGAGCACTTTGCCCACAGTGGCTGAAAATTGTACTGAATTGCCTTCAGAGGTAATCTTTCCCAAGTAGCTGGTGAATTGTGCTCCACTGATTGGACCATCAAACAAACTAAAAAAAATAACATGGACCTGATTCTCAGGGGAGAAGAGCACCAATATACCCAGTCCTCATTCCTGGACCAGTAGTAACAAACATCTTTTGAGAATCTGCCACCGTAAAAAACTAATCTCAGGCATCTATCATGAACAATTAACCAATAATTATACCAAGGCACCTCTGCTACCCAAGTGGATAAAGCAAAAGTGAAAGGCTTTGCCTAAAGGGACTCTTAGTAGCCCTTTCCTCAATCCCTGCTACACCTTATATATGGTCTTTGATACATTTTGGAAAAAGTATACCCAACAGAGGTAGGAACACTGATTACAGGCACAAGCCAGCATGATTATTTCCACCCTTCAACAGTAGCTCTGTTTTTACTAACCAAGACATAGAGGCTGATTAATCACAGAATGTGATGTATAAATACTTTCTATCCTGTTTGTCAAGGGAATAATTTAGCATGGAACAAAACTGGAAAGCAGACAACAATTTACCACAATGATACCAATTTCTTTCACTTTCCCATTCATACCTAAAGAGAGTTATTTTAAAAAAATAACTAAATAAAATTACATTTTAGGAAGAATACCACGATTGCACTTGAGTAGCTTGTAGTTTTTCTTGCTGTAAAGATAAAATTCAGAATCACACAGGAAAAAAAGGTGTATTAACATTAAAGTTTCCAATAAGGTTAATATATCTCTCAAACAAGAGCATGTAAAAAGGTTTGCACTTTCAGACCCACAAATGAAGGACTTTCTAGGTTACTATTTTTGTTAACTCTCAGTTCAGACTGTAATTTTCTGTCTAACAATATTCTGTCCCTCTATGAATATTCCACTTGTGACATTCAAGGACTGAACTGACTCATGAGAAATTACGTTCATTTAATACTGAAATTCTGTGCATTCAATAGAGTATTCTGCTTGCCTAAGCCTGTTCAGAGAGAAAGCTTAAGATGCTTGCCTTAAAATCTTGCTTCAAAATCAGGTAACTTACTTTTTTTTTTTTTCCCTATCACATATTTTTTATCCTGAATTCATTGATTGTCTGGAATATTTTTAATATTAGGGTATTCCCCTTCACTTTCTTTTACTTATAAAACTATTTTTAACCCCAAAGGATTACTCAGTTATAATAATGTGAAAGAGTTAAATACAGCAGTTTGATTTGTATTTTTCCTTCCATGTTTTCTTCTGAACACTAAGAGAATAATGCTGCATAATATATTTCTTTTTTTCTCATTTCGGTACTTTCATACAGTACAATACTTGAATTCCTAATTTTTGGAATACTGAACTTTCTATTTCAAGCATATTTTCACCGTTCCTGATACAGGGAATTGTTACTATCTTAATTGTAACTATAATCTTCACCACATCTTTCAAAACATCTGCAGTATACATATAGTTGTTCTATCATGATTAAAAGACCTTCAAATCAAAGATTAAAATTCTTTTTTACTTCACAAGTGAGCCAGCATTTGCTTAATGATTAAACACTCACACTCCAAAATCTTACATGCTATTTTGTCGCCCACCTCAATATTTCATCACTCACATCGGTGTGTGCACGTGTTGTCATGCCAAGAGGTTTTTAGCACAGTTAGGTGAGCTCACAGGTAACTTTAATTCAGCCAACTTTTCTTGTGGGATGCTTATTTTCTACTGGCTTGACTTGAGATAAAATTAGTACTTCAGGCTATAGCTGATTTGTACAGCACCAGTTTTTATGCTGTAATCTCTTCTGGTTTAGAGAGCGAACACAACAGTTTATTAAGGGCATGACCCAGAGCATGTTGATTTAAGTGGAAGAATTCATATTGACTTCAATGATCTTTGGTCTGATGCCTAAGTAAACTCAAAGACATAAGCCCTATTTAGTCAAAAATAGTAATGCTCTTGAGACCTTCTAGTGTTTTTAGGAGTGAGAACCATTCAAATCAAAAGATAAATTTTCAGCTCAGTGTTAAGAATCCTATGGACAGTTGCCATTGAAAACTACACTGGCTCTTCAATAAACTTTCAATTTGCACAACCTGCCTAACTTAGGCACTTGACTGCATGATCTGCATGCAAACCGATGGGAAATTAGATTTGCTGTAGATTTAAACGACAGCAATCAAAGCTTCCACAATTCCACTTAATTGCTTACAAAGTGCATTTTTGGCAGTGGTGTGCCTTAAGAAGAATGTGAAGGCCATCCAATCTCTTTATATTAGGAAGTTGTTGCACACAAGAAAAAAAGAGCAATTAAAATGAAATTGCCCTAAAATTAAGAGGAACACAGAGTTCATTAACCTGTGATAAACTACAAGGAGATAGAAGATCTTTTTAAGGAATGTCTTCGGAAAGTTCCAGTCTTAAAACAAAACAAAACAAAAAACCAGAACGTTTTCATTTACACTTTCCACTTATTTAAATACTGTTCTATACAGAAAAACTTTACCTGTCATGCTGGTGATGCCGGCATCTTATGTGAAACAAAATTATAAATTCCTTGCTTCCATACTTCTTTTAGGATGAAATCTTTTCTAATTAAATAAAAGTCTATCAAAAAATCAAGCAGAAACTCACACAAATTTTCTAGTGAATCGAATGTAGAAACGGATACACACTTATGTCCCCAACAACAGTAACATTTATTGGTGCTATACGCCGATTAAAATCAATTAGTATTATTAGCTCATTTACATTTTTTATTTGTTATCTTCACTTCATACCAGTTACTCATACTCCATTCCTAAATCCTCTTTCAAATGAAAAGGTAAATTTCTAACGTTAGGGATATACGATAAAAATAGTTTATTAAATAATTTAGGAAAATAAAAGAGATACTGTGTTAAAGATGAGAATATGCAGATGTTTTCACTTTGGCTATATCCTTTCCAAGTGGGTCTAAGAGAGTGAGATTCAGGCAGTGGCTCCAAAGGCAGCAGCTCCCAAAGCAGGATTTGCCTGTGAGTGAGCCCACCTGCAGAAGCTGGTACCAAAACAGAACCCACCAAGGCACAAGCCTGGAATCAGGCTGCCCAAATAAAAGCTGGGAGTTGGTAATCTGGCTGACAGGTTTTCCTCAGAACAAATTATTGCATCATGTATCTTTTTAAAGCTAACAAAGTAGTAGGAATAGAATGAAAATCTAGACTAAGTACACACAGGGCAAATTTGCACATGGGAAATTCTTGGTCCAGTTTTGCTTTGCCATTTTTCCTTCTTGTAACAGCTCTGAAGCCACTTTATACAGTTGACACTGGGATTAAATAAGTACCCAATAGTACTTATATGAGGGAGTGTACAGTCTGATACCAATTGGTTGTTAGAATTCAATACAGGACAGGGTAGCTTAGCAGGTGCAGGTAACTTTCTCCTCAAAAGTCTGCCCTGAATAAAAGACAAGCTAATAGCTGAGAGACTTGCACATTTTAAACAAGATCAGACTTACCACCAAAGAAACAATTATTAACTTGAATTAACCATTGTCAAAACAGTCAAAAGACCACATAGAAACCAAAATCACCCCAGTCTAAATCCTGCAACTGCTATGGAAAAAGCAAATAAGTATATTTTATGCTAGCAATTACAATCTGTTAAGAAATCCCTACATTAAGAAAGGGAAGTTAAAAAGAAAGGGTGAGGAGGAAGCATGGAATTAATTGTTAAGTTACTATGAACATAAGAAAATATATTTTTCTGAGATTAACTCGGTGTCAGCTTTAGAGCCTTGAAAAACTGCCAGCTGTCTGGGCATACATATTTTAGCACTGAAGTATGCTTTTGTTTCAGAATGGTTGAGACCCCTAAAATGATGTAATCCCCAGCGGAAGACTGACAAGCTTTGAGATACTCCAAAACACAGATGAGAGACGAAATAGCAAGTAATCAGTGTAACTATATTGTATATTATCTAGCAAGAATCCAACATAAACCTAATGCACCAGATAACAGCATTGCTTTGGGCAAACCTGGAGTAGAACGTCACAAAGATTATTCCAAAGACGAAATCATTCAAGAAGGACAATTATCTACATGGGTGAAGGGAAGAAAGACGGAGGGAAACATATGCCTTTCATAATTAGGGGTCTGATTATAATGTAGCCAAAAGGGATTTTTTACATTTTAAATTTAATTACATTTCAGAATGAGGCACACTAATTGGTATTTCTGCAATCTGTTTGAAGAGAACTTCATCTACTTAGGGAGGGGGAAAAATAACAAAAACCAGTGACCTTCATACCATCTATGCCTAATATCTAGTACTTTTGCCTGAAGTATTCATGGTTCCTCCTCAATTGCTGAAGCTGTCTCTGGGAATAAGTGCTCTATGACTCATCCTAGTTTATCTCCAGAAAACCAGAAAAGAGATAATAGCAAATAAACTAGACTCAAATAGATATTAAATCAAACAATCACAGCTGCTACAAGTTAAAACAAATCAAGTCACTCTATTCACCAATACAGGTAAGAGACTGGAAGAAATTATTTGCACAGGCAACACGCAAAATGGCACCTCAAACCCAGAACCATCAAGAGAGTTAGTTAAGGGAGGGACATGTGCATTGAAAAGTGCAGAGATTCCCACTTAATACAAAATCAAATATATGATGCACTTCCAATTCTTGCTTGTTTGCCGGAAATACTGTTTTCATGGAGAAGCAGACAGTAAATGGGCATGAAAAAATGGAAGCAAAAGTAACAAAGAATGTCTCATAAAACCTGTAAATACATATATATTACTACTTACACAGATTTCTTCTTTCTCAAAATACGAGCCAGGTGAATGAGTATTTTCTGTCTACAGCAAAGAACTGAGAAGGAATCATGATAAACACAACTTAGGGGCCATGAACTCCAAGGAAAATATCCAAACCTTTGAACAAGGATAGCACCAGTGAAAGAAGATGAACTTCCAATATTTGAAAAAAGGTTTTTGCAGAATGGAAAGGAAAGAGAAAGGCACAAATTAATAATTATGAACAGAAATAAAGCAACATGCATACTTTGCAACCTGACTTTCATTGATGGAAGTCCCCAGGAGCACACTGCACACTGACTGTGAACCATCCACTGTGGCTCCTGGCAGACAAACACAGAGCCAGGCAGGTATTCCTGATCTGTAGGTACATAACCTACTTGGTGAAGGATGGTTCTCACATCTCTCCCTTGGAAATGGAGGAATAGGTACTTCCTAAGGCTGGCTCAAGGCACCCAGCTCAATAAGAAGAATCATGCCTTCAAAAAACCTCTTTCTGAGGGCCATATAAAGACAGACAAGATAACAGACAAGGTTCCTATTTTACACCTGTGTTGAATTAAGGAGATGGGAACAAACCCAGTGTTCTCTTCCATCCATCAATACAAATGTGTGTTTTGGGTGTGTAATGTAGGAATGGGGGAGGGTTTAGAAAGCTATTAAAAAATAAGCATAGTATCTTTGTTTAATTTTATTTTTGTATTTTTCCTTTTTGAAAATTACTTTCATAACCAATTGTGGATGGAACTATTCTACAGTAACTTGTTCTGGGAACAGAGATCTATGATTGGGATAGCTAGAACATTGTCACCTAGGGATACAGCAATTGGTCACCAAAGTTTCCCCACTATAAATGCTTGACGTGAAATTAGGAATAACAAAGTGTAGGAAGATACTTCACCCACATAAATGCAGCAAAGGTGCAAGACAGCCTACAGGTGGGAGTCAGGGGAGACCAAAGGCAGACTTTAGGAGAAGGTAAATAAAAAAGCAAGTGTAGCAGGGAGCTAAGGGCAGATTGGATACATGTGGGTGATGGAGAGGCAGCTGGCTGGAAATGGGGGCAGATGTAAAACCAGATGGACAGGGAGGAATATGAGATGGATGGTGGAGGAAAAGAGTTGTGGCATGAAGAGACAAAAGAGGCTAGATGAATATAGGCAGAAAATCTCAAATTCAATTAATTATTCATAAGCCTCAGTACTCAGTTGCTGTGAAATACCTGCAAAACCTAGGTGGTACGTTTACCTACTGGTAAATATTTGGTCCATTTGGAAGAGAACCTGCTATTGCACTGATCACTAGTACAAGCAGCAGACAGCTATGATGTGCAGCCAAATTATTTGAACTTGCCAGTAAAATAAGTATGACTCTCTACAGTTAAAATGTTGTTTCAGCTTTTCAGTACTTTGTTTGCTTACTTCAGAAATTATGTTGAAAGCATGAAAGAAACAAAAGCAAGTTTGTGAAGGCAAGCACTCAAAAGTTAACAAACACCAGAATTAGAATTCTTCAGTGTGAACAACATTAAAGTACGGGTGCAATCAATTAGGCCCTACTACTTCTGCCATTTCTTAGTCACTTAATGCACAGGATTTGCAGGAGTACGGAGAAGATGACAGAAAGGTGCCAAAGATAAAAGATAATGAAGAAACAGAAGAAATAGTTTCTCTTACCCTGACACCTAATTCTTATCTGCTGTTAGACAAGGATACTGGAGGCACAGCTCCCTCCAATTTTTTATTAGGTTTTTCTCTTTTGCAGCCTCCATTCTAATAAACTTCCTTTAAGCTAACACAAGAGTAGCTCCGCCATGTCTCTGTATTCTCCAATTGCTCAACATTTTAACAGAATAAAGTCAGAATCCCCTCTGGGACCGTGCCATATCTCAGAAGAGGAGCCTACTGAGTACAGACATGCTATGCTGATATTTGGTAACAGCCTGGGAAAGAAGATGGCAAGTAGGTAGCGCAGGTAGTGCAGCCTGGTGAACCAGTAGCAGCACTTCTCAGTGGCTATAAGCACTCCCTAAAGACTGTTCTGTACCTCTAATTCTACCTGTCGCTCTCTCTCTCTAATATTTTTTTAAAGTCTTGGAGGCTATATCAATACACATGGTGTACACAGGTCTGTAAAACAAACATGTACAGACAGCACCAGAAACAAAAGCTTAAAGGAGATTTGAATCACCCAGGAACATTCACATGTTATAGCCACACATTTCCCACTTTAACACAAATCCATGCAAGTCAAATACATATTAGTATTGTTTTTCATTAGACAAATGTGTCTAATTGGCTATGACTAGCCGCTGTAACCTCTCCTCAGGCAACTATTTTCATAATAATGTTTATTTTAATGAATAAAGTGGGAAATTAAAAGATAATCAGACATCTGGTACTAAACCAGCCTCAGCAATGCATTCGACTTTCTAAAATTGTGTAGGACACAAACATCATTTCATATCTACAAAAAACTCTCAATTAACAAAGCTGCCTCGATCCAATTTAACAAAATTACTTTCCTTGCTTGAAAAAATGTTATCTAAGAAAGAAAGAGGTGGGGGAGAAATCCTTAGGCTATGATCTGTGAACTTTCCTGTCTTGACAGACCACAGTCCCAGTGTCTGCAAAAGAGAGCAGAAGGGTCACAGCAAAATGTAACTTGAACTGAACTTTAATCACCAGCAGTGACATTTATTCAACTATAAAATTTAAAAGTAAGCAAGAATAAATTGGGAGAAAGGGATTATGAGAGTACCTTCTCCATGCTGATTTAAAATTCAAGACCATGAGAGATCTGCCTCCTAGGTTTATACTAAGAGCTTGAGTACACATGAAGAGGTTTTTCAGAAAGTACTGATTTAATGCAGTAGTGTTTTTGAATTTCTGTAGTATGGGAAAATATTTGGACATTGCAAACAAAATAGTAGTAGCCCTAACAACAGTTCTAAAGAAGGCATTTGTTGTGTAGAAAAAAAGAAAAGTTGTATTAGCAAGGTTGACAGATAAGTGAGAATACTTAATCCTGCTTAACCCCTTATGTCAGAGTTGATCCACAGACAACACTAAAACAGCTTGATTCACCCCTTAAACTTGATCTCAGAACTGTTGCAAACAGGGGGAGCACTGTATGTTTTTACACTGATTTATACAAAAGCAGAACCTAACACTTAAAATACAGTATATGTCAAAGCAAATTATCTTAACTAAAATGAGCAGTTGTATAGAAGATCTCCAGAGCCAAAATCCATGAGACTCAAAAAGCTTGAGACAAAGAGGGGAAAATTGCTGACTAGTGAACAAGCAAGTGATGCATGTTTAAGCCATAAATCTCTGAGCTATTTATTAAATTCTAGACATTCCTTTGAATGTGATTTTCATAGTTCTGGTTCTGCTGTTGAGATGTAAAGATAGCCAACACAGTAACAGTGTTGCAAGACAAAAGATGGGTTATTGTCAATTTTTTTGGTTTAACACTGTGATAACACAGAACTGTATAACTCCATTTTATGTCTGCGCCTGACTGCTTCTGAAAATACTGGATTTCAACATATTGCATCGTCATTAAAATACGTGGAGATTTCTAGCCTGACATAGGTTGACCATCCAAAATTCAAAGAATAGAATTTGCATCTGATAAAAATCTCCTGGTAAGCACAAGAGAATTACCACCACCACTGAGCTGAATAAAATAACTGTAAGTATATAAAGGTGGCAATGATTCCTGATTGCCTTGGCAGAGACAATGTTTGCGCCATCAGGTCCAGCACACAATGTGGTATTTAAAACAGATACCAAATTGACAAGAATTACACTATAATACTTAGAAAGTCTTAAAAAAAAAGCACTCAAATGAATCAAGCAAAATTTTGCAATCTACAGCAAACACCTTAACATTTGTGTCTGTATACAAAAGAAAGACAACCCTCAAAAAATCTCACTAGCCTTCTGTCATAAGGGTAGTAACTAATAAATTTTTTTTCTACCTTTATTTTTTGTTTTCACAGTTGTTTAACACTTCAGCACTTTTGGTTTGCCAGGCCACGTGTGCTATGCAAAAGTGCAAGAATTTACTCATCATTTCATAACACGATATGTACACTTGAAGGTTTGTCAAGGAAGTGACTGGTATGAAACGAAGAAAAAAAATTATTTTACCATGCCACATACATATAAAAGTACCTTTTAAAAAGTTGCCTAATTCTAAATAAGCTTTTGTTTTCATTTTATTCTTAAAGCAAACATATATTTGATGTTAGAAGCATTTTCTAAATGCTATTGAAATTGCATGCTGAAAAAGACTATAAATCATTAATGAAAATCACACAGTATCAGTTTCCTGTTGCAGTTGGCTGTCCACTATGTTGGCAGGGAGACAGGGGCCTGCAGAGCTGCAGGCATATGTCTCATGTTAAAAAAAGAAAAAAAGACTTCATGTTATAAACACTTCAATGAAAATTACTATCCATTTTGGAGCCAACTGTGACCAGGTGCTGAAGTCAAAATAAACAGACAACATCTGAAAGTAAAAAAAAAAAAATAAAAAATCCCCAATGCACTGGCGGGCTTTCCATTGGCATTGTCTTCAGCCATATATCTTATCATACATCATGAAATCCAAATACAATATTACTGTATGTTACAGAGCAGCCACATTTTCTCACCTTTAGGACCATAGCTTTTTAACACTGATATTTAAGATATATCTCATATTTTTAAAACCTACAAGAAATATGTGCATGCAAATTTAGATATAAATCAGAAAACTACTGCAATTTGTCTTCCAAACAATTCACTAGAAAACCCTCCATGTTTCCCAGGTGACAAATAGCCCAGGAATTCACTCAAGAAGTGACACAGTGCCTGTAGTCAGTGACTGCTCATTCCGCTCACTCATCTTCCACTTGCCATCCACAGATTTTGAACAGAAATGGGAAAAATTTTTAGAAAGGTCACAGCATAAATGTACTGTGGACTTGGAGAGCTCAAGGATCTTAAGGGGAGTGATAAAATTTAGGACATGTAGTCTGCACTTGTAGAGTCACTGGCTAAAGCAGAGCAGGTCATTGCTCCAGTGTACACCTATTTCTCCTTGTTTTTGCAGAGATCACAACAATCCCCTTGAATCCTTCTGACTGTTGTGTAAATTAGATTAATATCCTGGGACATGTGAAGTGATCTTTTTGCACCCAACCACTCTGTTACCATGAAGTGAAGGACTGAAGTGTTGCAGCAGTGGCAGCATCTCAGGATTAATTAAACTACAGAAGCTCCCTATGCATCTCTCTCAGATGGCCAAGCAGCAGCTTTGGTCATATTTTCCCAGTGTTCCTGGCAGAGTGAATGTCAGGTTCACCATCCTCAGCAGCGGGACTGATGGCCTACAAATGCTTTCCACTGATTAGTGTCCAAAGCACATTGAGAAAATGACACAGGTATCAGGAGACAATCATACACATGCTCTCTTCCAGTCAGCAAGAGATATTTTAGGTGTCCACAAAATCAGCAGGGCAAGAGGACAAAACGCCTCCTGAACATCCAACTTTCATTCAGAATTGGAAAGAAAATGATCTGAGTTTTCTTTGTCTGCAGTAATAATGCCTGCATGGTGGTAGGATGAAACTATTCAGCTCCAACAATAGAGATTACATTTTGTCATCCAACGCAAAAGAGAAAACTAATTTCAACTGCATCTTATCTACATGCCAACCTGGGAGGGCTCTGCAGGGCAAGGACCATCTCCTCACTACTGGGGGAGACACAGGAAGCATGGGAGAAAGAAACATTGCCATACTCTGAGATGACTTTCTTATGATTTGATTAAAGCCACTCTATAAGAAATCCTTCCTTCCTTGAAATGCACCCATGGTGGAGGCAGAAGCCCTGAAGTTTGCACAGCCACACCACACCAGCATTTACTGCTCCTCTCTGTATCACAGCAGACTCAGCTCTACACAGACTACACTCCGTGACATTTCTGGCATTTGCCTTGACTACAGAGCTGCAGTTATGACTTGCAGGCTACAGGACAGAGCAGATGAACCAAACAACACAGCCTACAATCATGCACATAAACAGCCTAACCCGGCAGGAAGAGGTTTGCTTCCTGATTTAAACTGGAGTGCAAAGCTGTCTTGATAACATTAGGCCTAAAAATGACCATTTAGCATCAGGGACTAGTAGAAGTTAATCAGTATTTCTGAGTGAAGCCTGCTTAGACACTCAAATGTTTAGTAGGTATTACATCCTCTGTAACCCTTGTGAACTCCTAAGATGAACTGTTTGGTTAATTATGCTGGCTTGGGCTGGGATACAGGCAATTTTTTTCATATTAGCTGGTATGGATCTATGTTTTGGATTTGTGCTGAAAGCTGGGTTGAAAACAGAGAGATGTTTTTATTACTGATGAGCAGTGCTTACAGAAAATCAGGGCCTTTTCTGCTTCTCACACCATCCCACCAGCAGGAGGCTGGGGGTGCACAAGTTGTTGGGAGGGGACACATCTGGGACAGCTGACCCCATCTGACCCAAGGGGTATTCCAGACTATATGGAGTCACACTCAGCATATAGAGCTAATGGAAGAAGGAGGAAGGCGGGACGTTCAGAAGGATGCATTTGTCTTCCAAAGTCACCCTTATGCATGACGGATCCTGATTTCCTGGGGATGGCTGAACACCCGCCTGCCTGTGGGAAGTGGTGAATGAATTCCTTGTTTCACTTTGCTTGTGCACACAACTTTTGCTTTACCTATTAAACTGTCTTTATGTCAACCCACAAGTTTTCTCACTTTTACTCTTCTAATTCTCTTCCCTATCCCACCAGGGAGGAGTGAAGGAGTGGTTGTGTAGGGCTGAGCTGCCAGCTGGGGTTAAACCACATCTATCAGAAACCTTTGTTTCAGTGGGGAGCTGATGCCTATTTTACTAAACCTACTGGGAGACAGATTTCCACACAGGCCTGAAATCATAGAGTATTTCTTAAAACTGAGTCTTGCACCCAGACATGCAGGAATGCCCCAGCAGGACCCAGCATTGCTAACACATGGCTCTTAGTTTTTGTGCAGACAATGTAAATGCTGAGATCCTGAAGTGTGAATGGGCAAAACAGAAGCTCTTGAGAAAGCCTGAAGACAGCACAGATAGTTAAAATTTCTCTAAAACTTTGTAAACTCAGAAGAGACAATATTTAATTTTGATTTTTCTGTAATTCTCTCAATGATAGCAAGAAACAACTTGATTGCAGCTTTTTTTTTATTTTACAATTCTCAGCATGTATACCTACACTATGTGGGAACACCAGATCAACCCTTCTCTGTCTACATGTTGCCATTAGTAATGTGTTTCATTTCTTCTCAAGTCATGACTATTTTTTCCCATCAGTTCTGCTGTGAAACCCATGGATTACTTGGAAATAATCTATTATTCATGGGAGGAATAGGGCTAGCCTTCCATTGAACTAGTGGAAACTTTATAGAAAAGCACTTCTAATAAAAGCACAGAAAATTTAAAACCACTCAGAATTGACTCTTGGATTTTATGCTTTAAACAATGGTATATTTTTCTGAACTGTATGAGCTTGTGTGGGGAAAAAAATCACTACACATACCTGAGCTATACCTCCACCGTGGAGCTGGGAAAACCCTCTCCTACACAAAGCACACGGAACATTCACTCTAAAGGGACTATGTTATAATCTCAGCCAAGGATTCAAGTTTCATACCTACCTACCCTTAATACAGCCAGGTTTGGGAAACTGATGCTCCAAACCACCAGTGAAGCAAAGTCCACAACCAAATAAAAGTGATCATGTCTGTCCTCTGACGGAAAAGGTTGCTACTTTCTAGACATGTAAATTTTTATTGCAAAACCAGGATTGATTTTAGGATTAATGTTACTTAGGGCACTCTGACATTAAGACAATGAAATTAGAAACCTTCATTACTATGTAACTTCATTAATAAGCAATATCTCCCGCAAGAATCATGTGCTGAGGACAAGCACAATCAGCCAAGACATCATGTGTCTAATCCAGTATGGCAATTCCTACACTTCACAGAATCACAGAATAGTGTAGGTTGGAAGAGACCATCCAGTTCCAACCTCTTTCTGCCATGGGCAAGGAACTTTCTACTGGTCCATCACCTCTGCTCTGTTCTTCCAAATTCAAACTATGAATAAATATATATGAATATAAATCTATAAAAGAAGAGGAAGAAATAGCATCCAACTTCTCTCCCCACAAACCCAAGGCTCAGACACGTCTCCAGACAATTAGAAGATAAAGAACCTGATCTTATGATTCTCAGTCCCTAAATTTATACACAGGGTTAAAAATGCTACAATACAGATTTCAGACAGCTCCTCAACCCCTTCCCCAACCTCAGCCCCCTCTCTACCCCAATGCAAGACTCTAGACATTAAAGGAACTCTGCATTTCCGCTTTGGTCTTTATTTAAATATTTCTCCGTTTGCTTTTTTGCCTTGCATTATACAACACATAGAATTCAGAAGAAGCCATAAAAAGGTTCAGAAACTCATTTTGTGACTATAAATTTCAGGTTTAGAAGCTGATAAACAGTAGTTCCTGGCACAAGAGGGTTCCTGCCACACCTGTGCACAAGAGGATGCAACTGATACCTACAGCCCTGCCAGTCTGGGCAGCACAGCTCGCTGCCTGTGCCTGGAGCTGGGCTGCTGGCCTCCAGAGCACACCACAAAAGGCAGATCTGCTCTACAAAACTCCCACAGAGATCTGCAGATGAAAAAGAAGAGACAGCACAGCTGAAAAAATAGATTTCTAATTTCTTTGCGGCTCTATTAGCATTGCTTTTGCATGTGTTTGCAGATGCACACAGCTGTATGTGGACATTTAAAAACTAGAAGGAAGGATAGACAAGATTATAAAAGAAATACACTATTTAACAGCTTTTTTTTTTTTTTTTTTAAACAGCTGCCAAAAAGCCCCACCCAAAAACTCCTAGCATTCTGGGAAAAGCATTATTTTCCATTATGTTTTGGTCTATTATGTTTCCCCTCCAATTCGTAACATTCTGCTGGAATCAGTGATGAAGAACATATGTCTGAGGTAAATTACACCCAGGAGAAATCTTGGAACTGTTACATTCAGTTTTATTACCCAAGGCATTAAGATAGTCTACCACGACACTTATTATTTAACAGTTCCAACAAACACAGCACTGCTAAAGTACTTTTATATTATTATACATGCAAAAAAAAAAAAAGTATCATACTTCTTAAAACTCATTGGGTGATGAATGCATTGCATTTTCATTTTAATTAACAGTTTCTGGAAATTTTTTTAGTACTTCAATGAAACAAGGTGTTACATAAATGCAGAATGTTATTGTATAAGTATTTTGGAAAACATATGTTCAGGCAACAGTAAGGTTGAGAATCCTAACACTCAACGGCCAGGAAATTGGAAGGGCTTATGCTTCTTACACAATGTAAGCTTATGGAAATGCTGCATCTTGAAAGTATTCTGCAGACACCTGTAATCATCTAGGCTACTTTAGGGAAACCTAGTGTGGTCAATGGGAAAGACACACTGCCTGTCCCTGAGAACTGCCTTCTTTCCAGTACTGCAAATACCAGTCCAGCTTCATTAAGTAACACAAAATAGCACAAATATTCCCTGTACTCCTATGAACTGCCTCTTTTGGGGGAAGTTTGCACTGGTTCTGTGAGGCAGTCACATGACTGGAGATTTCCTATAGGCATAGATTTCCTATATAGGCGTTTACTCAGGCAAGCATCATTAAGTTTACATTTAACAAGTAAAATACAAATAAAAGAAACCTTGTACAAACCTTTACTTTGACTGATAATTTGACCTCAAAAGTCAAGTTTTCTAAAGTTTTACAAGGATTTTGCATTTTATTTCTCAAGTGACTGTACGGGAAAAACAAATAAAACCAATAAAAATGTGTATTTCTCAAGACTGCACAACTTCCATGCCTTGCAGAAAAGAGGAAAGCAAAAGGCTGAGGCAGCAATTTAGAGACACAGCTGAGATATGGCTTTTAATTTCAATGTAAACCAACCAAACAGTCTTAAGTACAATATAGGGTACAAACTAAACCCAAAACATTAGGTACCAGGTGTATCAGGAAGCAGAACACAAAGTTCTCTCTGTTCAAAGACATGTAATCACTACTATCTGAAAACGTAATTTCATGTTTTTCCACTTCAAGTTCCAAAATGAGTCACACAAAGCTAAGAGCACCAGTCCTCCTCATCAACTTCAAACCGAGACCCAGAGAAAAGTTATTTGTTGAATACCATAGAGTCTCACTTATTTTATTAGTACTTCATCATCATGTGTAAGAGTAACTGAAGCTGTATTGTTCTGGTTCTCTGTGGTGTTCAGTCCATACAGTGAAAGCAGCCACAGCTCATGTAAAATACGCTATATAATCATGAAATTGAAGACTGTGCTACAATGCACGCAGGAGTCAAATGACAGTGATCTGGGAAATAGAGTTACTGGCATTTCTCAGCTTTGGAGTGCTTGGCTTTGCAGCCCATGTATTACAACTTCTCTGTACCTTTTCCTTTTACAAGGAACAGTGAATTCTTCTATCTGTTGCTATAAACCCAGCTTTCCAATCATGGACTGCCAGCAGGGTTTGAAACTCTTTTCTGGAGGTGAGGAATTAGTCACCAGTCAGTGTCTTGAACTCACCCAAGGAACAGACCCAGTCTTCTCTCCTGACACATCCCATTTAACATTCTTCTTATCACTTGCTTTGATGGACTGGTGAAAATAAAAGACTGAACACTTTATTTGTCCTGATCAAGAGAGAGAAATTCCAAGAATCACTGAAAATTTTCTTTAGTCTAATTAACTCCTGTGGCAAGGACAGAAAAGGTTTTCTCTTCTTGCTGTTTCTTACAGTAAAATGAAGGCAGAACACTGTAGGTCTGAACAATAACCTGTCCAGACACGTGGCTGTTGCTGTTGCTAACTTGCAGAACTGGGCTGACTTTGTGAAAATATGCCAACCTGTATCAGCTAAAAGGTGTAGTTCATAAACATTTCACTGGTAGCAGGAGATGTCTCGGCATTATATCTGCGATTGTACAAAAAGAAGAAACCAGTACTGCTAATCTGTTCCCTGCTTTTCAGCCCTGCTACAAAGAGAGTCCTGCTGTGCCTTTGAAGGAAAGCTTGCGGATGCTCCTACAATTATGACCTGCTTTGCCTCTCAAGTAGCGAGAAAGGTACCTCAGGTTCAGAGGGAACAAGAGGTAGAACACAGACCTGGCAAAATAAAGATCAAGGAGGAGTAGGTCTAAGGCTGGTCAGGTTTTACCAGTCTTCCCAATTCAACTGTATTACAAATATCGCAACTGGCAAATTCAGCAAATTCCACTAGTGCTGAAAAAGCAAATTGTTGGATGAATAAAGCTTTGAAAACTACCTATGGAACATTCCTAGAAATTTCATTATATACTCTGGTCCCAAGAGAATCCTTATTTTTGGTCATGACAATGTTTTAATTTTGCTTTGTCCTCTCCTATGAATAACTCAAAAAGAAGGAAATAAGATGTAAAAAATGAAGAATGCTGATGAGCCAAAAAAGTATGCAAGTGAGGGGACATGCTATCACACACTTGTGCAGACAGCACAAACACAGTTCTGCTAAACACACAGATACAGAAGGATGCAAGGACTCTGGCTCTGTGTTATGCAATTAACTTTATCACATAGAAATGATGGACTTGGTCTAAAACTACCTGTACTGTGTCCCTTTACAGCTTCTCTTTGGTAGTTGACTGAAGTTTTAGAGACTTAAAATCTTTACATACTTACATTAGGCATTATGAAGGGAAACCAGTGAAACTGTGATTTAAAACATCTCTGATCATATGACAAAAGGGAAAATATGTAAATGGAGATTTAGAAACGACTACACTGCATCCAGTAAGTCACCACTCAAGTTGTGAGGGAAACACCCTATAGTGGACCAGATGTGCAGTACATATGGAAAAGCAAAGACAGCAAAAGCCTACAAGAAGCCTGCAATACTGCAGGCACCGTAACCAGGAGTGTTAAGATTACAGCACATTGCAAATATGACTGAATATGTCAATTCCTGCAGTAAGTCTTCTAACCATCACAGTGTTTTACATTCAAAGCATCGGCAGATCAGGAAAACCACACCTGTATTTTAAAGTGGGACAGTACCAGCATAACCAACAGCAGTATTATTCCACTTCTCCTGAGACTCCTCACTCAGGCCTGTTCTTGGTAAAGGCTTGCAACTGCAAGCTCCTCTCAACTTCTTGATTTATGTTCATATGCTCAACACCTTAGAGATGGCCTGGTCAATGATTCCTTAGTATTATTAAATACTGAGGAATCTGATGGCAGGAAGTGACATCCCTTCAGCCATGCTAGGCTACCCCTCAGCCATAGTTCATTCATTATAAATAAAGGTTTTAACTTTTTTTTTTTTTCTAAAATGTCGCATCAGCAGCAAGAGGTTAAGGCTTTCCTGCTCTATGAGCGCTCACCTAAAAAAAGGCTTAGTATGCTATTTTTAAAGGCTAATGTTCATGTTGTTTCAGCAAAAAGCTCGATGTTGGTTTTAGACACATTTCTTCTTTTATGCCAGACAGGCCACCTCCTCATATTCACAAAGCAACTGTGGTTCACTGAACATGTTTGCAGGATTAATTTTGACTTCCCAGGGTCAACTTTACACTGATCAGTGAAAGAAATTGTGGAAAAGATTACCTTACAAAAACACAAAAACTTAGCCAACCTTTAACAAAAAAAAAGAACAACTTGTAGAGCTTTCATCAGACTCAGCACTCTTCAAGGACAGCCTGTGAACATTTGGCATATATGAACATGGGAGATGGAACAAATCTACAGGAAATCCTTTTGCTTACTCATGTATTCTCAGCACCACAGACGAGTCAAGCCATTTTTATACACTTTTCCCAGTTCCCACATTCCCAGCCATACAATTTCTCACCACACAAGCAGAATCTTACCTGTAATTTTCTGCAACAAAGGAGATGGCTCTGGTTCATCACAAATTGCCTTGACTAGGGCCTTTTTCACCTCTTCTTCAGCTGCATCCAGCTCTTTTCCACTTTCGATTTCTCCAACCACAGAATACATGTATACCAGCAAGACAAGGAAGTCCTCACAGGTATAATCATCTTTCGTCCTCTCATTGATCATTGGCAACAACTGCTTCAAAACACTGGGCATTTCTGATTTGCTAATAGTCTGAAAAACAAAAGGCAGACCATGTCAGATTGCCTCCATAGTTAGGATCAGACATACTCCTGCCTGCACCAGCAAGTTATTATTTCTCATAACAGCAGAGCTCATTTAATAAAACATTGTTCAATATTCACATTCTAATTAGTCAGCAAATGGCGCTGTGACTTACTTGCTGCTCAGAGAGAAAATTTATTAGTTTGCTACAGTTTTTTCTTAGGAACTCATGATAGCAGCACCTTAGCAATTGAAAAGTTTGATGCTTAGATCTTCTCCAAGTACCAGTAAGATGAGAGAATGGGAGTATCCATTCCTGTGGCATGGGTAGAAATTGTACAAAGCATGAGGTCAAACACTTCCTCTAAATTTTGGGCCTCCTCCTTGAGCCTGATTTTGCACTTGAACAGAGGCTTCCATTGATCTCAGCTGCTATTCCATGCTCTCAGCATATCTGCAAACCCGATCCTACATTTTGAGGTCAGAAACCCAGAAAATTAGTAACAGAGGGAACCACCTGTGAAGCATGTGGTTTAAGTGACCATTGTGGTTTCCTACAAAAGCTCTACAACAGGAGCAAGGACAGGACAGCAACCATCAGCCTGGCATGTGCCCTGACCCTCCTCTCCCTCAGCCACCTTCACAGTCCACTCACCAGCTTCTCAAGCCATGTGACAGGGGGGGTCCTATGCCAAAAAGGCCTTCTTTGCTAGGCAGGTCATGTTCAGTGTCACAATACATCCATGCTGCAAGGTAAGGCAAAGGTCATGTGGAACTGTGGAGAAGTATGTGACTGTGAGGCTGGAAGATGACCATAATGTATATATAACAAGAGGAAGGCTGGCAGAGAAAAGGAAGGGGAAACTTGAGAGTATGCTGGGATTTCCCAGTAACTGGAACTGCCCTTGCTTCTTCTCCTCACTGTGGGAGAGGTGTCCATACAGCTTTATTGGAGCTGTAAAACGGAGATGTCAGACATGGATACACTCAAGTGCCATGCTGACATGTGCATCAGGTAACACCAGGGCTGGGGTTTAGATCCACCATGCATGTCTCTGCCGCTCAAAGCAACACAGGGACTAATTGCACTATCAAACTGCCACCCTCACCCCTCACTGCCCACAAACACCTCTGGATGAAATCCTCACACGCTAGTTTTCTGCTCTGGCTTAGTTTTGAGCTCAGCAGAAGGATCAGGTGAGAACTGGAGCCCCTGAAAGGAGGAACACACTGCTAGGGAGGGAGCTGTGGGAGAAAAACAGCCTTCCTTTCCCAGTGGTAGTGATCGCTTGGATCAATTCTTGCCCCTTGTCCTGTGACCACCAAACAGATCACTTCGTGAAAACCTGTAGGTCAGTTCACAGTGCACAGCGACACAAGAAATATCCTGTAATCCAAAGAGTCAAGTCTGCAAACATTATTCTTGGTTGTTACAGTTCACACAGACTAGTCAGGGTAAACAGACACCACAGTCAAAGACATACCCTTTAAACTGATTCACAGTAAGTAAATAAAATACAAATCAAACAAACTAGAAAGAGACATGGGATTATACAATAACAAAATCATGCAATAACTTTAGGAGCAAAGAAACTGGAAGTTTTATATCCTGGTGAGCTCCATGTAAGACTTCAGGGGGTCCCAGTTTTAGTTGCATTTTGTTTCAGCTGTTCTACGACAATCTCAGAAACACTAACAAGTATCTCATCAACCGTAGTTTTTATACCTACACTGATCCACCACAGATCTCAATTATTAAGAAAGTATGAATTACTCAAACTCTCAAGAAACTTTTTTCCAGTCTGTGCTATAAGAAACAACCCTTCTGTGGACTTTTGTGCCCCACCCTGCTCTTGACATACAAGTTTTGCCATCTTCAGGGTGGTCAGATGCTATGTTTCCATTTGAACACATACCTTAGAGAAGAATTTTCTAACTACCCACATGCTAAACCTAACAGTTAAGTGCAACTGCAAACTTGAAGCAGTAAGTTACAAAGTTACAGTGGTAAAAAGCATGTAGGAACCAAAAAAGAACACTTAGAAATTCAGTAGGTGTTGGTATCCTCTATGTTTGGGCAGGAAGTGTTAAATCACATGCACAGCAAGCCCAGGCACTGCTTCACCTGGGAAGAAAATCTATGGTGTTTGGCACCAGTCTGGCATATGTTGGCAGCTGAGCCATCCTCAAGACAAAGCTATCTGTTCCCAAATTTCAATTCAGCCCTGCCTCAGTTCATTATTACCTGCTCTCTTCTTGAAAAGTGACATCAAATAAATTCTCAGCTGTATTTATGTACAATAAATACCAGATCATCCAGACCCTAAAATGGAAAAAGACAATACTTCAAGGAATTCAGAGGTATGCAGCTATCATGAGAAAGCCATCTGCAATTAGCAAAAGCCTAATCAGTCCTAAAAATCTAAGAACTGAAAATTAACCTATTTGTGTAGTTATTCTGGAATAAATTACAAACTTCAATCTACATTAAACTGAATTCACTTTTATGGAGAGGCAAGACCTATGCCACATATTACTGGACATCATCTAATCATCTACTGGCACATCAACAATTCCCCTCCTCCCCTCCCAAAACACAAACTCTACCTCCCTCCATCTCTAAGTGTCTCAGAGCACGCTGTTACAGCATCAAAGATTAACTCTTGAAAAAGTTATATTTTGCATACACCGGTTATCCACATGCATGGAGCACTGAAGATGCACATGGTTGCACAGAACAGTGGAGTCAACAGCTCCTGCTTGAGGATAGTAGCTTCTGCAAACACACATGTACAGCATCTCTGGCAAACTTTCAAACATACGTGATAAAAAAAAATTGTATCTAAACTTTCAGGGTGATTTACTGTAGGGCAGGCTAAAACTCAACAACTTCAAGTAACAATTGCCACCTCTTATCTTCAAAGTAAAAATGAAAGAGGAAAAAAAAATTAAAGAGCTGTAATAAACCATTAACTTCAGAATGCACATAGGGTCTTTCTGGGGTATGAACTTCTCTGGAATGTTTTTCTCTTATCTCTTGGGAAATGGCACCACAGAGGACTTCAAATGGAACTGCCAAGTTTCAGAGGCTATTTAGTCCAAACAGGCCAGTTGGACTGGACTGTGCATGAAAAAAATGGGACTTGCAGCCTCACTGCAGAACATGGCTCCACAGGGAGCTGGGAAATTTGCCTCAAACAAAATCCACTGGCAGATTGTCATTATCTGGCCACCTCTGATGATTTAGGGGCTCCCTGCACTGCCTAACAATCAATCAATTACCCTGACTGAACAGCCCTAAAACACAAGTTTTAAAAATGTAACTACCCATGACCCAAATTTCCTGCTGGTTATGTTGGCCTCAAGTTAGCCCCATTTGTCTATCATCAAGGGAGCCAATAAAAATAATAAAAACAGGTCAATTTGGAGCCTTCCAAAGGCTCTATAAAAACATTAATGCTGCTTAACGCAAAGCCAGCCAAAAGGCCCAAGCTCTAACACCTTCTGCTTCATTGCATTGTATGGACATTTTAATGCTATAATCATATATTCTTCAGAATGCAGGGAGAGTTTGTGACAGATTTTTGTTGTTTTCCGTCTCTTTCTCCACCCTTCTTAGTCATTTATTTTTAGAATTTAAGCCATGTAATAATTTATTGTCCCTAAGGGTAAATGAACTGACGTCAATTTGCTGATTTTTGCAAAGACCTGAGTTTTGGCAGATGGGAGAATAGTGAAGAAAGTGAAAAATAATTTTTTCAGTTTTAAGTGCTGAACATGATATTGTGCTACAAAATGACATTTAAAATGTGATTTATAGGATCCCCAGGAGTTATGAGGAAGTGTAACAAACCCAAGCAAAAATGTTTTGCAGTTCAGTCAAAGGCATTATTTTCAGTATTAAATAAACTTGTAAGAACCTGAAGTCATATGTATCATTAAACACATTTTACACAACAGAAAGCAGAGTGAGCTTGGGAGGAAGAGGAGGGTCAGAGCTTACTTGAATTAACACGCGTCCCTGACAAAACTGGGAAGAGAACTGAGCACTCTAATCCCTGTACTTCCAGCCCACTGTCCTCAACACATCATTAAAAACATTAGGGCAAAATCAACTTCAAGCAAGTGGAATTTATTTTCTTTTAAAATCCAGGAGGAAGAGGGAGATAAATCTTTAGAGACTACTTTGCTATGTAAATATTCTAGCAGCTTTCCATTTAGGAAGCAAAACACGTTTAATTCCTCTGGAGGTCGCATGAGTTAACAGAACTTTTTGGAATGGGAACCACACAGCTTCATACAAGTGAAGAATTTTATTGCTGTAAATCAAAACTACAAAACAACCCCAAAACCCAGCTGCAGGTAAAACCAGCACAAGGATTAGTGGAAACTCACTAGTCCTTGGGTCATTTCCTCCCTCAAGCTTCTGAATGGCTCTATTTAATAACAGCTTCCTTTATTGATAACTTGGGAGGGAAAAGAGTTGTGGAATATGTAGCTTTTCTATTTGATTTTTCATGTTTTACCTGGGTCTGACTTATGGTTTGTGATTCTGTGGTACAGCGTATTATTGCCCAGAGAGACAAGAAGATTCTAGCTGCTAAAAGTGACAATGGTACCAAGGGAGAACATCATGGATATGGGAAACTGGCTCAGATCCTTTGATGGCAACAGCTCTCTGCAGCAATAGTCATCTTAGTGAAAACAACAGGCGCTGCCAAGCTAAGGAGGAGTCTTAGCTGCCCGCAGTGCTCAGCCGCCCATAAATCAAATGCTGCAGTTCTGCTACTCATTGTTTTACACTGTTTGGCCATCTGAGATTTGGGGTTGATTGCACACAATTTCCATACTGGTGAGAAGATCCCACCAAAACAATAATTTCATATATTTAGTTTACATTAAATGGCCTATAAGTAACTAGCAATTTGACACAATAAATCAGGTAAGCATGAGCTTACCACTCAAATTATTTTTCTCCATCACTATCATTCTTGACTTGGGCAGGTTTTGATAAAAATGTATGTATATTTTGTCTTCTCTTGACTTATTTGTAGGGTGTGATTAAAGAATAAGCAACCCAAAACAGAACACAAAAAATTAAGGTCTTCACAGTATCATACTCTCACCATTACGAAACACCTCAATCTGTCTGTATCACAATATAAAGGATCCTGCTATTTAGACAGGTTATTTTAGATAACCAAAGTCTTGCAGGAAGTGAGTTTGGATGTCAGTTAAGTTTTAGTTTCAAACTAATGCTTCCAACTGCGCTGACAAAGTCTAACGTTGCAGGGGGAAAGAGCAACCTTTAGCCTTAGGGGAAAGCAGACAAAGCATCCAGTGAACTCACAGCAGACTGAGAGTGGAGGTGTAAGATGCTGGCAATAAATAGCTGCTTCTAGTAAAAAAAAAAAAAAAAAGTGTAAGCCATTAAAGATCAGGAGAAAGATCACATTGCCTTTTGTTGGGAAACCAAAACAGCTTAATGACTTGCTTCTGTCAAGACCAAGAGACTGCATCTTCCTCTCTTTAATGGCAGTGTCTGTCTATCCACTTGATAGACGATACAGAAATGCACTATTACACATATAAAGAACACAGTGGAGAACTAAACTGCTAGTGAGAGACACAGGAAACAATAAAAGCATCTAGGACCTGTCTCCTCTGTTGTTACTTTTAATGACTTTTCTGTCTTTAAATGAAATACAGAGCCAATTCTATCTCCTGTACCCTCTTCTGCATTTATCACCCACTCCGAACATTGTCCAAGGATCTATATTCTCAAAACTGTGAAGATAATTTTCAAGCAGCCCTTGCAGACAGATTATGTCTTAAAATTGTACCATAAACAAATAAAACCCAAATAAAATAAAAAGAGTAAGCTTTCCAGAAGTTATTTTAACCTGGTTCATGCTGTGAAACGCACAGACACACAATCATCCTATGTGCATGTCCTCCCAACTGGCCTTCGTTCTTGCTTTCTGCTCACCACAGCAGCCTCTTCCTTCTGCCCCTGCTGAAGTGTTTCAGTGACTGTGCACTAAACCAAATAATTTTAACCATACTTGTTCTCTGCTTGGGTTTACTGCTTGGCCACAGAAACACTTACACTAGCTGTGAAGGCCAAGGTTTGGACTGTTTTCTTATGCAACAGTGCTGGCTTGAAGTCTATGTCAACTAGAGTTTAAGATCACCAAGAGATAGAAGAAAAATATATAAATAATCACCTGCTCTTTGCATGACTTCTTCAATATATTGTCATATGGCCAGATGCTTAACTGGTCTCTATCAGTTAACACAACAGAGATCAACAGTCCTTTGATATACCTGCTGAATATCTATCCAGGATGTTAGTGCTTACTGCAGAAAACAGTGACAAGTCAAAGGCAAGAAAAATTTACTGACAACATAAGGCTTTGGAAAAGCATAACATTTGTAAGTTTTTCTGGGCAAAGATATTTTCTAGCATAATTCCAAAAACTCAGCACTGATGCTGAATAGCTAATATGTGATAACAACAAAAATCTTTAAAACAAGCTGTTCAAGCTCTGTAATTTCTAAAACCAAAACAAACACAAAGCCCAGAACAGTTCTTTCAGCCAATAACTCCCTAGCCCATGATCTTGACCTAAGCAATTGGATTCCACCTATAACGCACCACCAAAGTAGTATATTTCAGTATTTTTCTTTAACCTAATTTCCATTGGACACAAAAGAAATTGTATTTTGAACTATGTAATTAAGATTTCCTCTTAACACTTTCCTCCTGTCTTCACTGAGCACCACAGTTGCTTAACAACAATTTCCTGTTTTCAATCATCTTGCAATTTCTTCAGTTGGTTTTGTTTCTTGTGCTACAAGAAGCAGGTTCAGTCGCTATGTCAGAACTGCAAGACTTATACATACATTTTGAGAAAATTCAAATGCCCACTAATATTTGATCTTCCACAGCACAGAAATGACCTCGTTGCAGTGAGTTATGCTGCCTGGCAATGTATCATTACATCATAAGGTCCAGTTTTTCCCTCTCTTTTTGGAGACCCTCAAAGTGTACTGCTGTGTTAAGATATTTCAATGGGCTCACTGCAGCTCAGCAACAACAGCATGTTGAAAAAAGGATATTTGCTAAGTCTGGATTTTATTAAACCAAGCTCTGCAAGGATAAGAACAATTTTACTTAAATCACCTCATGTCTTACATAAAAGACTCATCAACAGGTGAAAAAGGGAATACGTCCAACCCACTCAGTCAAAGCTTTTAGCTGCAATGGCTTCTACAGACATGCTTGGCAAAAACATGAATCAGCATAGCAAAAACAGTGTTAGAAGAATGAAAAAGGAACACAGGCACAGGCAAGACAAAGCATGAGTCAGAGAAAGATCTCGGTGCTATGCATGTCAGGATTTTTTTTTGTGTGTTTTTTGAGGTTGTCTGTTTGTTTCTGTAAGCGTTGGAATATTGAGAAAACTGCCAGAAGATGGTAGGGGTTCAAAGTGGAGAAAAGGGTATGGGGATAAACGTAATACTCTATGAAGTTAAAACTCAAATCAACTTTGAAGACAACAATGAAAAAAAGTTCAGTGACTACAAAGGAAAGGATAAGAAACTGCAGGGACAGAAAACAAATAAAAGGGATATAAATCAAGAAAAATACAGGACAACCAAATCGGTCATTCAATAGTGCAGATCATATCTGCAAAAGGAGGGGATTCTGTCCCAGGAGATGGTTACTGAGAAAGTTTCAAGATGCTCAGGACAAAGAAAAGGAATGAATCCCTGCTTAGATCACTGCCTTTAACCCTTCACGTTGGAAAAACAGCTGACACGGTGGAGAGGAAAGGTCTAAAAAAGTCACGAGAGGACTAGAGAAAGCAGGTCAGGAATGATTGTTCACTGTCTGCCCCAACACAAGAATTAACAGGCAATAAACAAAGCTGGTAAGAACCAGTTTAAAAAGCACATTAAACAGAGATAGCTCTTCATGCAGTTTTCTCGAATGTGGAACTTCTTGCCAAAGTGCTGCTAAATTCTTACTTCGGTTCACAAAGATGATGGAAAACTCACAGGGGAAAAAAATTCCATGAAATATTAGTAAATACATAGAAACCACAACTGCTGCAGAACTCAAAATGGTTGGAGCAGGGAGAGTATCATATAACTTTGTACTCTAATCTTTTGTAGGCAGCTGCTTTTGAGCAGAAAAAGTGAACTAGCTTTGTTAGAAAAAGCAAACTAGCTCAGCTACACTTTTGATCCAATCCACAATGGACATACTTACCTCAAAGCCATGGTAAGAGGACCAATATAACTACAAAATACAGTATCCATGGGGCAAAAGTAGGAGCGCAGGTTTATGACAGCATGCAGCACTAACAGGAATAATTTCTGTATATCGGACCCAGTCCTAGTGTCCACATTTCTAAGAGGCTGTGGAAAACTAGAGATAATGTTGGAAGGGGTTACAAAACAAGTGAATGAATAAATTTCTTCACAGTGGGAGACAGTTGCTTATCAAAAGAAAGAATAACAGTTTATGTATGTCTCTTCAGACAGAAGAACATTCCAGAGTACGAGACTGCTCTTGAATTTAATTAACAAAGGCACAGTAGAGAAAAGGAAAGCTGCAACTATGATTTCTGCAATGTTCAATTTGTTGGAGATGTTCTCAGGAGCATGCATATTTCACAAAGACTTTCGAGGGTCAAAGGACAGAAAACAAGCAGTAAGTACAAACTCAGTGGTCGCACAAGATAGAACACTGCATAAAATGCATCTGGTGAACAAAACCATAAACTGTTTGGCACACTTTCATTACAGTGAAAGGAATTGACAACTGTGAGAGAAAAAATACTTTTGAAATAGCAGAAAGAATGAAGGTAATACATACTGAAATGCTTTTCATGCATTGTTTTTCAAGTCTTTTACACCTTGGTATGCAGATAGACAAAAACAAGATATATGACATTGACCACAAAGCAAAAATATATGGACATGGGAGGCTTGCACAGGAGAAGATCCCATTGCTCTGCCCATAGCCCCGGCTGGAACCACAGGAAGGAGACAGAACGGCAACACAAAGACAAGCAAAGGCAGATTATCAGTCCACTGCAAAGCACCACAGCTGTTAACCAGTACAATAAATGTTATCACAGTGGAGTACTGACATTTCTAGCCCTTGTACAAGACTCACTATGCTTCAAGCAGGAATCAGACTTTCACAGTGATTAAAGGCAGATGTCACAAATATAAGTAAGTTTATAACTTTTTAATGTCCCATGTCCATTTTTTTGTATGGAAGGAACCTTTCATTGGCAGGGCATTGTCACTGGAGCATGCTTCCTGTGCCATGATTTGCAGAAAGAAGAACATTTTCCTTTCCCTTTGTAGGTTGGGGAGAATAAAAGCAGCTTAATTATATAACTCCATTTCATCCTATGAAACTCATTTCATCCTATGAAAAGTATCAGGTTAAAACCTTAGTTTTCCACTACCTTTAAAAACTAATCAGGTTACCATCTTCCAGAGATCAGCAGATGGCAGAATAGTGACACTTCAAAGAAAAGGACTTCTTTTCCCTCCTATAAATGTGCAAAAACTGCAGCAACTATGACTACTCAGCGTGTACCTAATAGAAAACATCAAGTGAAATATGGGCATCGGAAAAATGACAACTATTTTTCAATTGCGATAGTGCTATGGTGAAAAACTTCTGAAATCCCACTCTTTACATCTTCTCATCCTATCCTGGAAATGCTTTCCTGCTCTAGAAGCCAAC
Source organism: Formicarius rufipectus (assembly GCA_013399695.1). Classification (NCBI taxonomy): domain Eukaryota; kingdom Metazoa; phylum Chordata; class Aves; order Passeriformes; family Formicariidae; genus Formicarius; species Formicarius rufipectus. Next base: position 1,305,079 of record VXAU01005646.1, read on the forward strand.
AGTTCTCTCTCTAGCCTCTTCTGTGTCTTCAATTCTTTCATAGAACCACAGAGTCACAGAACATGCTGAGTTGGAAGGGACCTACAAGGACCATGAAGTCCAGCTCTTGACCCTGCACAGGACACTCCCCCAAGAGTCACACCATGTGCCTCTGAGAGTACTGTCCATGCTTCTTGAATTCTGTCAGGCTTGGTGCTGTAATCACTTCCCTGGGGAGCCTTTGCCAGTGCCCAACAACCTTTTGGGTAAAGAAGCTTTTTCTAGTATCTAACCTAAACCTTCCTTGACACAACTTTAGGCCATTCCCTTGGGCCCTGTCACTGGTCACCACAGAGATCAGTGTCTGCCTCTCCTCTTCCCCTCACAAGGAAGTTGTAACTGCAATGAGGTCTCCCCTCAGTCTCCTCCAGTCTGAATAGACCAAATGACCTCAGTTGCTCCTCATACAGCTTCCCTTTGAGGCCCTTCACCATCTTCCTTGCCTTCCTTTGGCCACTCTCCAACAGCTTAATATCTTTCCTACATTGCAGTGCCCAAAACTGCACACAATATTCAAGGTGAGGCTGTCCCAGCGCGGAGTGGGACAATCCCCTCCCTCGCCCAGCTGGTGATGCTGTGCCTGATGCCCCCCAGGACAGGGTTGGCCCTCCTGGCTGCCAGGGCACTGCTGACTCATATCCAACTTGCCTTCAACCAGGACTCCCAGGTCCCTTTCCAGGGCACTGCTTTCCAGAGTCTCATTTCCCAGTCTTTACGTACATCCAGGGTTGCCCACCCCAGATGCAGAATCCAACACTTCCCTTGTTAAACTTCATATGGTTGGTGATTGTCCAGTCCTCTAATTTGTCCAGGTCTCTCTGCAGGCTCTCTCTGCTTTCCAGGGAGTCAACAGCTCCTCCCAGTTTTGTGTCATCTGCAAACTTGCTCTGTGTCCCTTCAGTCCATTATCCAAGTCATTGATGGAGAAGTTGAAGAGCACAGGGCCTAAGGTGGAGTCCTGCAGAACCTCACTAGTGACCGGTCACCAGTTTGATGTCACCCCATTTACTATTACCCTCTGTGCCTGACCCGTGAGCCAAGTGCTCACCCACCACATGGTGTGTTTATCCAGCTGTGTGCTGGACATCTTGTCCAGAGGATCCTGTGAGAGACAGGATTGAAAGCTTTACTGAAGTCCAAAAAGATTATATCAACTGGCTTCCCTTGATCAGCTAGGTGGATTACTTTGTCCTAAAAGGAAATCAGGTCTAAAAAACAGGACTTTTCTCTCACAAAGCCATGCAGGCTGTAACCAATGACTGCATTGTCTTTTGGGTGTTTTTCAATACCTCCTAGAATAATCTCCATAATTTTATCAGGCACTGAAGTGAGAGTGACAGGCCTGTAGTTTCTGGGGTCTTCTTGCCCTTTTTGAAAATTGGGACAATGTTCACCATCGTCCAGTCAGCTGGGGCCTCTCCTGATTCCCAACACTACTCAGCCAAGTCAGCCCTCTGCCTCACCTGCTTGACTTCCAGCATTAGGGAATTGCCTGCTCCTATGCCTGTAGGAGGTGATGCTTGAAAAGTGACTATCACAGATGGACCCCAGCACCTGCTGGTCCTTTTCCCAACAGACCTTAATCATTAATTCCCTGAGCAGCCTGAAGTCTGCTCTCCTCTTGTCCAGGGTTAAGGTTTTGCTGGTACTTTTCCTCCTGTCAAAGGAGATTTTAAACTCTATTGTTTCATGTTTGCTGTGGCCAAGATGGCCACCCATCTCCACTTCACTCACAAGATCCACTCTATTGAAAAGAAGCAGATCAAGGAGGACATCAGAGTCAGCTCCCTAAGGATCTGTTCCATCAAGTTGTCATCAGGATTTTTTGGAATCTTCTTGTCTGGGTTGTACCACCTGTGTGATGCTCCCAGTTAATTTCTGGCAAGTTGAAGTTACCCATAAGGATAAGGGTAATTGACTTGGAAGTGTCCTTTAGCTCCTCCAATAATTCATCAGCATCATGGTCCTGGCCAGAAGGTCTATAGCAGACTCCCACAATGACATCCATATTATTTGTTGACCCCTTGATTCTTACCCAGAGGCTCACACTCTGTTTGCCCACACCTGTTCACCGTGCTCCAGGTCACTGGTGCTCCCTGGAACTGTTTAAATCTCCCTCAACTACTGTTGGCACTGTCCCCTCCTTGCCTGGTTGGCTGCTGATGGCACATGTCCTCCCAAGGCTGCCACTTGGGCGTTGGCGGTCTCAGGAGCCCCTGCACAGCCCAAACTCACCCCAGAATCCTCTTTCAGTCACCTCTGGTACTGCCTCACCAACTGAGGGTTTGCTCAGAAGGGATCTTTAATGCTGGTATTCATGTGCAGTGGTGAACAGACTGCAATGCTGTGGGTTGGGCACAGCTGTGCTCTGGTTATATGAACTTCTAGGATACTATTTATTAGAGAGTATACCCAACATATGCTTGTCAGTCACGATGGTCTTTGCCACTTGGCCCACATGCCCTTCTTGTGGTTGGCATGCAGGAAGTCCTTCACTGTTTTGATTTCTTTCAGTGTCCCCACAGCCCCACCCTGGAGTTAGGCCATGCTGGGTGGCACTAATAGTGGTTTTGCTATTGGCTTCTTGCTCTGGATGGAGAAGACATCAGACTGCTTTCTCATTGCCAGCTGCAAGGGCCACATGAGGGCATCCTGGCTGCCAGGGATTGCTGCTGCCACACCTCCTCCCCATCTGTTTGTCCAGCATGAGCTACAACTAGAAAAACAACTGTAGCTTTCTGTCCCCCTGGGATTTCCCTCCCACTCAGCTGAACGTCTGAGTCAGCATAACTATCCTTCATGATATTACATTTGTGCAAAGGGAGATGACAGGAGCACAGGACATCTGGTCCCAATATCTAAAAACACTTAAATCATGCATGTCATTCCAAACACTTAAGGACTTCAGAAGTTTCCAGTTACTTTCATATATATATATCCTAGTTGCTTCATGCAGAAAGGATTTCCTATGTCCCAGTTTCACTCTGAAGATCTGGGCAAATGCATATTCCATTTCAATCAACTAAGAAAAAAAAAATCTTCAGCCTTAAAGATAAGACCAGGCTTGACTTAAGCTACCATTATACTAATTGTCTTAAAAAAAATATTCTAGGAGAATAGAAAAATGTCCTGAGATAAAACACAATTCATATTCCAATAAAAAGCCAGTATAAGTAGGTCTATGTACCTCACAGTTGCTCTTGCACAACTCTTGTAAGAGAGAAAATAGAGTACTTTGATATAATTTCTTTCCTTCATATTTGGCTCCCCACACCTCAGGGAGGGAGTGTTTCCAAACTCTACTATTGCATCCTACTCATACTGCTATAAGAGAAAGAAATTCCTAATTTCTTTGGGACCTACTAGAAAATTCTTCACTCCCTCCACAGCACAGAAAGCTTATGTTTTTCTAACAAGCTATCTGCCAGCCTGCTCTCAGGACATGATAATCTGACATTTGGATCGTGACATTTTGTATCGAGACACCACGGCAACAAAAAAATGGAGGTGTGACACACCTTAGTATGATGAGAGAATCCAGAGACTGCTTATATAATTCCAATGCACAAAATACTTTGAATCATTTATCTGAGTTTTGGATATTTTGGAAGGTAGATTAGTATTAAAAAGCTCTTTTAGACACTGTTTATTAACAAAAAATTGAAATATGAAAAGCACTTTCTGTTAAATCCAGGATTTGAAGAACTCTTATAACGTACCCTGAATGAAATAAAATGGTATTGCAACATCTAGAAATAAAATTGTGTTAATACTAAAAATAGATATGACTTTTTTCCTGCACTAGTGTATGTTTAATCCTTATAAAAATAAACTTTTAAAATAACATGATCACAATTAAGTTACCCACAAACATTGCAATGCAAGTAGCCATTCCAATTGACATCTATCTGGGGCCTCACACCCCAGACTACTTTTGATTTTTCTGGGGCAAATATTTTTATCTTACCAGCAGACAGTGCTGCAGGCCCTAGCAAAGATCATAAACCCTACATTTCTGTGCTACTGTTTGAGAATGGCGGCATCCACCAGGGAAGGGAGGTGGCTAGACATAAATCTGCATACAGTTGTTTCTCTTTAAAATTCCTGTGTTTTTTTGTTTTGTTTGTTTTGGGCTTTTTTTGTTTTGGTTTGGTTTTTTTGGGTTTTTGTTGGTTTTTTTGTTTGTTTTTGTTTGGGGGGTTGTTTGTTTGTTTGTTTTTGTTTTTTTAAGTAATCACTACAGAAAACTTACACCACTCTCAGGACAATCTTTCCTCCTACCTCCAAATAATTTCCCTCCACCACCTCAGTTATTGCCCCAGCAAACTACCACTTGGTGGCCTTGCTATTGTACCCTGAGTTGTATTTTAATTAGTCAGAGCATTGAGAAAAGATTAGTCCACAGATATCAGCGAATCTTCAAACAGGAGTACATGCTGTCCATTTTATTCACAATGAAAAGGCTCTTAAAGAGATTTCGATAAATATTTGCCTCCTGCTTGCAGCCCACGTTTGTAATGTTTATATAAGTGGGGGATATAAATCTTTTTCAAATGAACCCCACAATTTTTAAACCAGCCTCGTTATAAACTGCCTGTTTCCGGTTTGCCTGCCTAAGAAACCAATGCTGAGCTTGACTGGGATAGACTGGAACTAATTTAATGTGCTCCAGGTTTAATCCCCATCCTCCTGACTTTTACTGGCAGATTTTACAGAGAGGACTACTGCTGACTTTAACAATGACTGATGCAATAAGTAGGTTTTGATTTGTTTTTCCACATCAGAAAACACGCAATAGAAATGCCACCAAAACAATTTTAATAAAACAGGACAGAAATTAAGCAGATAAAAAAATTAAAAAAAAAAATTAAAAAAAAAAAAATCAAAGTTTGGCACAAGAGTCGTTTCCCCGTGTCTAATGGCGAGTTGTGAACGAGTGGCTGGCCTTATGCAGGAGAGCCGAGGGGAGATGGCAGAGCCCCGCATCTGGGTGCATGCCGCACCCCGCACCCCGCCGGGCTGAGCGCGGGCCGGGTGTCCCTCCCTGGAGCGGCGAAGGAGCCGGACGGGACCGAACGCCGGCGGGTGGCGCTGCTGGAGCGCCGCGGGCACCGAGCGGCCAACCCCAAAAACATCCCGGCTGAACTAACCCGGCCTCCCGCCGCAATCACACAGCAGCAGCGAAACCCCGCTACGCCGCGATGCTGCGGATGTGCTGCTTGTTTGTTTGGGGTTTTTTTGGTTTTTTTGGTTTTTTTTTCCCCCTTCAAATTCGAAGGAGAACCTGTGCGTTAACACGGCACACCGCAAAAGGGACGGCAATTACAGAAGTAGCCACTGTTCATATTTTCAAAGTATAGCTGAACGACTGATGCAGAAACCACGTAGATGGTTATTTTGCAATCATCTTCTCGTGTACCGTATTCCTTGCTCACTTACATAAACCAGATGCTTTCTCGACAATCCAAATTCCTTGAAGAAAAACCAGAAGTTTCTATATACTTCATGTCCAAAACGAAAAATAGATGGCACAAATGTTCCATTAGCCACTAAACATAGCAAATGTACACATTTAGTGCAACAGTTTTCTTTTATTTAACACAACTTGTCAGGGCTTAGGTGATCCTCGGCCATGAAGAAGAAAGTGAAGAAGAAAATGAAGCTACTGAAATTTATCCACTACCCTAAATGGCTTCCACGCCCCTTGGGAGCAAAATGTCTTCACCAGACCTTGACATCCAAAATAGTCTACTGAGTGGACAAATACTCTGAAACAAATGAATAGAATTCCTCATTCCTGCAAGGAACTGGCTCCTGGAATCTTTCTTCCCAGTACGACACTTCCAAAGGAACAGTGAGGAACAAGATGAACGATTATTTAGCTACCTTAGCAATGATTTAAAACCTGCAACTTTTTGGTACACATGGATAAAGTTACTGAAAGAAGAAATTGTAATCAGAAAACAAAAATACTAAAATCTTTCAGTTATCCCTAATTCTTGCTGCTTTTACCAAAACCCATCTTGCTAAATTTCTGGATTTCTACAGGAAGAGCAGTATTTTACTTTTATTCTGATGGGCTGAATTCATGGAAGATGCCTGAAGGTTACACTTCTTAGATCATCTTCCAGTACACACCCTTATCCTTCCAAATACGTGGATCTACCAACTTTTGGTGTAGAGCTATTAAAGTACTAGTAAGAAGAGCAAATCCTCATCTTAAACAGCACAAAACAATAGAAAATTCACAATAAAAGCAAAACATTTATCCCGAGAATAACTAGCACATAACTAATCAATAACCAAACAACCCAAACATCAGGAAAAGAGCAGGAGTGAGGTATAAAAGCTGGTAAATCATGCCATTTCTGCCAAGAGTGCTATGAAAATTTGGAACATTTAGTGCCATGGCTGTGAAATTTGCTAAATGATGGGATTACTGGGATGTCCAAACTCACTCTGTATCCTGAGATTGTGATATCAATGGGATTTGCAAGAGCTGATAAAGCTTTGAGCAGTAAGCAGCTCTCCTTGGAAACACCACAACCATCTTCCTTTCTTAGCTCTTCTTTTCAGTGCAGGCTAGCAAACACTGGGCCAACTGCAAAATAACTGAGGCTCAGTCCTAAAGGACCACTCCATCAGTTCTCAGCCTGGTCACATATTTCATTAGCCACCTATCTCATCTAAATATATCATGAATTTAGAAGTCAAGGTTATTAAATCTCTATGTTGAACCACTTGAGAAATGTGGTAATTTTAGTAAAGCATACAAAATACCCCAGAAAAACGTGTTACAATTAGCCTTTACTACTGGTCCTTTCAAAAGACACTGTAGCCTTAGAAGAGCCAGGTGGCCCCAGCACATGGCAGCTGTGTTTCCCTCTCCTGCCAACAGCAAGGCACTCCCACAAAGCCCACAGTTCCAACATCCAAACACACCTGCACTGGCCACTAGGAAAACTCTCACTAACATCCAAACCTCCACGTCCACAAAAGCTACACTGGGTATCTCAATCCAGGGTATCTCTGGTACAGAGTATCCCTGTACTTATGTCCCCACTTTCTGGCAAGAATGATTACATGAACATGATCACCTATGAAAGGACAAACACCTATCCACAAATTGAGCCTCCTGCCAACACAGACAGAAAAATTGACATGTATAACTGGGGGGAAAGAAAGTTAAAATACTGTTTTGGCTGCATCCCTCCAAGCTGCAATGAGCAGCGAGCCTTCGAAAGACATTCCTCCAAAATCACAAGTTCTCAACTTACAATGCTCTCTCCACATAAAATAATGTGGCATCGTCATATGATGGCAGAAATTCAGCTGTCTAGAATAGCTTTTCCCTCAAATCTTATTATGCAAATAAATAAACAGCATAACCAATCCACCATTTTAACACAACATAATCAGACCAATTCTAAGTCAGCATTTATGCCTTTTTTTTTCATTATTAAGGAGGAAAAAACCCCCAACCTCTCAGAGTATGTACTGAAAAGAGGGCTCACACAGTTTGTTCCCAACACTCATCAGTAATACACTCTAATTACCAGCAAAGGTTCACGTTACACATCTGATATTGCAGGAGATGGCTGAACCCAGGCCCAAATGACATAATTAAATGCAGTGTTTTCATCTTAGAGCAAGAAAAAGATTGACAGCATGGTGAAGAAAAAGCCCTTATCTATACAACTGATAAAGTAAGTATGCAAAAGCTCAGGACCTTAGGGAGTAGCCTGAGCTCCCATACTGCTCAGTCTCTGCAAACTCGGCATCAATTAGACCCCCTAAGAACCAGACTGATTCTCTTAATTTACTTGGTATGTACCATGAATAGCTAGGATGTAACATTGCCTTTAAAGCAATGGTCTAAATCTACAAAATTTCCTTGCTTATTGCTTATCAAAATCAGTTCAAACTGATTCTTCCAACCATGATGTTTTTCAAGTAATTGCCTGACTGCAATATTTGTGACACACTGCTTTATCTTTTAAATAATGATAGAGTTTGCTCACTCCAAAACTGACTTCACAATGTCAGGACTTCATACCACTGGTGTAATTTTAGTATTATTTCTACCAGGTCTCCAACTTTCCAGAACTTAACTGTTGTATTTAAAGCTAGCCACTCATGAAGAACAATCATCTCTCAAGGGATATGATACAGAAACTTTATAAGAAATCATGGTGCAAAACACAAACAGCTGTAAAAATTAAAATATCAAGTAGATTTTTCCGACAGTACATAACTGTTCCCTCGAGTGTGTATATAGTTCATAATAAGCTGTAGATGTGTGAAGAACTGAAAGAGAAACTTCATTTGATTTTTTCTCAGGAAGTTTTTCCCCAATAGATTTTTGTCAGAACGGCTCTCCTGGTCTGTATAACATCCTTTGCTTCTCAGTCTTCTATGCCTGCTACATTATTCAGCTGGTAGACTGGTGAATTATGAGGTTATGAATAACATGATGTTCAGAATTTATATGAAGGCTACACTTAAAATGTTTTTTGGGAAGAAATGCAAAAGCAGCTTGTTTCTCAACATAAAAACTAAAAGCACATGCTGAAATAGACATGGAAGGATGACATTACCACAGTGAAAAGCACTTGGAAGTTCTGTAATGGGTGGGGAAAAGTCAGGAAGGGCGGCAATTAGAAATGTTTTGGAAGAAGAAAACATTTTTTTGCGCGAAAGTTAATTTTTACTGTGCCAATCAAAATTTAAGTTAAATTCAAGTTTATTTTTCCTCCCTCAGTTTATGATCTCATCTAGTCATCAAGGATGATTGATGATGTTTCAGGATTTGGGCATTTGCCAGTTGCAAATAAAAGGGAATTATTTATTTTTCTTTAGTGCTACACTGCTGCCATTGACTGTATCCCACCCCTTTTGTTTACAGCCTTTCACTGAAGCCATAGCTCTATTTTCATGTGGTATAAGCTCTTGTCTGGAGTTGATAGTGTAGGTGATCTAGCAGAAGACTTGCACAAAGAGCAGCACTTTGCACAGAAAACGCACAACCTTTACTTCTGAAATTATCCCTGCCACTGATCCAGACACGTTTGTCTTCTCCCATTTAGATGTGAACTTCAAAGCTATAACTGAGCAATAGAGGCTGTCATTGTCCTTGTGGTATGACTACATTTATTTAATCCATTTAAAAACAAACAAACAAGAGGATTACTTTGACCTTTGCCTTGGCACAAGAATTCTGATTTGAAATCTATATTACATGTCTAACGCCCTGTAACTGTGTGCAGCTGAACTGGGTCAGACTTCAGTGCAATTAGGAAAAAAGGAAACCAAAGCAATTTAGTTTTCATGTTTGTTAATATCAAAACATCTTGTAGCAGCATTAAGGTTTAAACTGAACCACACAGAATAATGAAAAACTAAGATAACTGGAAAAGGATTGACCAAGTAAAAACTGGATTAAATAAATAATATGGACTTTCTTACTTGGATTTTTTTTCTGGTTTAAACTATTCAAAAATGTGTGTTTGAATGTCCCCACTTTGGCTGTTCATAAACCACAGGGAGTTTTTTTTGCATGAACTCTTCAACCTGAGAGTTTTAGCAGAAAAGCTTCTTTACAAGGCTTAATTAAAAGCAGGTTTAAATCAGGGCCCTCACTCAGTCTGGGTTTTATTTTGGCCTTCTCTCTGTGTCAGAAGTCAAGTCCCAAAAGAGAAATGAAGTTCATTATTGAGTCAGGAGAATATTTTTTCCTTCATTCTAAGCCCAACTAAACATGTTTCAGGTTTGAGTTTGAGTTTAGGTATCTCCAAATGAGATTTTATATAATATGCACTTAAGGGTGAAATGTAAGAAGATGCTAATCATAGTTTTTGACTTTGCCCTACATAATAAATAATGTGTGAAACTCACAATACAATCTTCTTTGCATGCAATTGGTTTGGTACAGGGAAACATATTCCAAACAGATGGTATTCACAATGACTGTACTCCACATCATCAGATCTTCACAATAAATGCAACGTCATTGTCATGAAGCATGGTAAACAGTCATGCAGCCACACTATAAAATGCATTGAGCAATGTACCAAACCAGAACAGTACTGGCAGATCTCTAGAAAAACATTCAACTTATTCCAGAATGTTTAAAATAATAACTTTGTGGCGACTTTTGATATTGAATAGTATGTTAACAGTTTTTAAAGCATGCTCTCCTCAAAAGCAAGATTATATTTTATAAACTATAAAAGAGAGGTTTTCTATTCATTCCTATCAGTCATTCCGGTGCAAGGAACAAGGACCAATAATCAAAGAGCTAATCACTTCAGTAAACAGGAATGTGTATGTTATCTTTGGTGGTTTTGTAACTGGACAGTAGACACAGTCTAGTGCATTCTGTTTGCAACCAACAGCAGAAGCAGATGCAAGAGTGTGATACCAGTCATAAGTATTTCTAAGAATAAAAACATGGTGATGTTTTTCAAAAGGCCTTTGAATGTTCACCAGATGTGGAACACATGTGGCCCTTGAATGTGCAAGAATAATGCGACAATAAAGTTGAATCAATACAACATGTGCCAGTAATCACACCAAGATGACATGCAAATGCTTTAAAAACAAAAATATGTAAATTATTTTTAGTTTTTCAGGACAGAAAAACAGGTCACCTAGTCATCCATGACTTGCTGTTTCCACCATCGTTTGAGAGCCCATGTGCTTGAAATATGTTTCTGCCTGTGTGAGACAGCATCTAGCTTTCGTAGTTTTATGTAAAAAATGCCATTCCCATGCCACTACATACTGAAAACATTCAAGAGTTAAGAGATCTAAAGGCATCCTCTGCCTCTTAAGTATTTTATAAAAATAAAACTCCTATGAACATGCAGGAAAAGGACAAGATACCTAGTGCCAGGCAAAAATGCTTTAGTGATGTCTTAGAACTGCATCTCCCGTATAACTCACAGAAGTAAAACAGGATGAGAAGAGGCACACTACTCCACACTTATCTTTACTTCTCTAAGTCCACTCATCAGATACTAAAGAAGCTATTCATTTTGTGCTAGTGTTCACTTCTAAAAGAGATTGTGCCCAGGCTATGGATAAAACACAAATGCATAAAGTGATAGGCTAGACAACAATTAATTTCACAGAGGCAACAAATTCATGTACAGATACTGATGTTTGAAGCACACAACATTAGCCTTACAGCGATGAATACATACAGAAAAAAAATTTCTTTCCACATAGCTGCAGAAACAGAGTGAAATCAGAACCCAAAGCTAAATACTGAAGTTTTGCATCCTGACAACAGATTTCTCAGCTACTATATGCCCTGAAACACACGGTGCCTTCCCAATCTAGGAATTAAAAACATCTTCATCAAGACATCAAGTGCGTGCAGTCAGACCCCTACCAATTAAGTGTTGGCACATGTGTCTTCAGTACATTCAACCTCTTCTCTGCAGTGAACAAGCATATGAAACCAAACCAGCATGTACACCATGCAAAATGGCCTATGTCAGTGACTGGCACTCCCTGGAAGCAGCAGCAGCACTGTACATCTTTGTGTATCTGCTGCCATCTCTGGAGATGCAATGAGAAAATGTAGTGAACCATTTCTCTCCTACATGGGTAGTTTCTCAAATGCCCTTTTTTTCCAGGGGACACAGGAGAAGCAGCATAAGCTTTCCAATAACTTGCAAAAGCAACCTCTCATCACGACAAGCTTGGATAAACAGTAGCTAAGAAGACACAGAAGGTGCTGGGTTGTTCTAAAGCTCTCCAGGACTTAGAGAGTACTTGAATGTTGTGTACTGACTCCTTGAGTATTGAGTACTTTTTGCAGAATTCCAGAAATTAAATAACCCGAATAACTTGCACGGAAAATACATCTACAGACTGGGGAAAAACCTGCACAGAGGGGAGGCAGGATAAATAAATCACGTGAGAAAGAGAGCTTTTTACTTGTTTTTTTTGGGGAGGGTTTGTGCTTTTTTGTTTGGTTTTTTTTTTTTTTTGCTGCAAGAACATATATTTTGAAATTTATTCCTATGTCTCATATAGTTATGATCAGAAGACTCATGCCCAGCTAAGGCTATTGTCCATTGCAGATACAGAACTTTAGGCAGCGGTACATGATCCCAAGAATTTTAGCTTTTTAAATTTTCTCTATTTATTACTCAAGTAGAGACTTTCAGAGTTCTTTTCATAATCGTATCTGTTAAAACAGATATAAGAATAAATTATTTTAAAAAATACACTTTCAAAACCAAACAGAACTAAAATAAATCAAGCCAGTGAGAGCCTGTACACCAGAGACACCACAATTGTTATTAAAATCTCTGTTAACAAACAGGCTGTTGAGCCAGTCTTCCTTAGCAATCTTATGTTATTCACACTCTGATCCTAGTACTGGAAAACAATATTCTAAACAAATACACTTAATAGCTACAGCTATTAATAGTTACAGGTAACTTAACAGAGTGCCTACATCTTCCCAAATGCAACTGTGTTATCTTCGTTCCTGTGTTGCAAAAGAAAATCAGCTAAAGCCAGAGACATTTTAAAAAAAGAACTAAAATAAAATGCTCCTTTTTTGTCAGAGAACACTTCTGCTCTGTTCAGGAAAGGCACCAGTAGTATGCAAGGGTAAGTCAGATGCAACCATGAAGTCTGTGTGAATCCTTCACTGCCTATGGCTTAGCAGCGATTTTACTCTCCTTGGACTTGGTGATGGGTGGGGAAGAAAATCTAGGAAAAAACCTGAAGGGTAGAATTAAGTCATGGCTGGAGAGTTTCTCATCTCTGGCACATTACCTTTTCTTCTTCTCTTACAAACACCCTCGTTAAAAAGCGTTTGAAACTTTTCCCTTCCCCAAAGGCACAGATTGTCATTTATTACTTATCCGTTATCTACATTTTATGCTCCTGAAGGATAAACCTACATCAACCTGACAGTTGTGCTGAATGGCAATGGTTTATGGACCAAGTAATTTATTTATTGTAACTACAACCATATGTTTTAACCTGCTACAAAATTATGAAATGCTTCCCATCAATAGTCAGTCCAAGTCAGATTTCTATACTGAACTACCTAATGTGAATGTACAGCATTTCTGTACTTCAAACAAACAGTATGAGGAGGTAAACAGCAGCTAACTGTATTCATGCCTTATTAGACACAGCTGCACAAATGGGCTGTCACGTTTCATTAGAAAATACTGGACAAGTTTTGTGTGTGGTGTCCTTCATTTCTGCAGGCAACATGACTACTTTAAATTACATGAACACTCACAGAACCATATGCTATTTGTTTTAAAGGCACACAGAGGCAGTCTTGAGATGAGGTGGCGCAGCAGGGACATCCAGAGGGAAAGTTAATTTTTTCTCCTATACCTACCACATTTTTAACTGAAAATGTATTCTTATTAAATACACAGAAGCGCAAACACAGAGAATACAATGCTACAGAAGCCTTTACATTGAAATAATGTAAATGCAGGTAATTTCTAAGTACATTTTTTGAGGAGAGGTGGGGGACAAATGAGAATGAAGCAGTCTTGCTACACCAGTAGCACAGCACCCACACTGTTCTGTGCCGAGCCAGGGACACCACAGCCAGCAAGCAGCTTTGAGCATAAATCCACTTTTGTCAGGCCTATCGTATCCTGACTTTTATGTTCTTGTGTCCAAATACAGTGCAATGGGGTGAAACAAGCAGGCTTCTGAAGACACATCTTCTTAGATTGAGAAAGTACCTAGAGAAACTTCATGGCAATAAAAGGTAACTTCGCTGAGATACATGAACTGGAAGAAATCTAAAGAAATACAATCACTGCAGGCAATCTCTCTTCATTTCCCAAGAAAACTCAGGAACATGTGGCAAACACCTATTTGCTTGACCCATTTGTCTGTTACATATACCTGTGGGACAGTAGATGTAGAAGTAACCTCTTCAATGAAATTCTAATATTTTACACCTCTCTAAGAGGGAAAAGTTAGAGTAACAACTCTGTTTTAACTAGATCTACCTAGTCATCTTCAAGAGGACATATGGCAATAAGTATTATAGAGGTAGACCCCTGGCAAGCCAGACCTGATTAAAAAAATTATTCTTCATGATCTACAGCAGAGGTAAAATTCCACTGTTATTTTGCTGTCTGAGTCAGCATGTTGCCTTCAAACAAGACTTCTTTTCCAACCTAGACAAGGAGAGTTGAGCCTTCTTTACTGTAAGGGAGAAAATGGTATCTTTACATCTGCAAAAAATGAAGTAATAATTTAAAATGAATAAAAATCCACCGTGGCTCCGTATCTTGATGGCGCCACATCAACTTGTTGTGCAGCGCTGCCTCTTTGTCTGGCTTCCTTTGGGGTTGGGGTTTTCATTGAAAACAGGCAACAACAACAGAGTTTTGTGAGTTCTCTAAGGCACTGCCTGTTCCATTTCACCATGTAAAAGATAAAATCTTAAGTCAGGAAAAGCAGTTAAGTCCTAGACCACCCCAATTTCGGCTGGCCTGAAAGCTCAGAAAACTAACACCACCTTGTTTTCCATCAAATAAGTGAAATCAAATTAAGGATACACATGCTATCCTACTGAAAGTAACGTGCACCTGTTGTTATGTGTATGTCTGCGTGTGCTCCATATGCACAGAAATGTCTGTGATCCAAGGAAGTGTGGGGGCCGGTGGAAAGGGAAATACACAACTCATTAAGGTGGGGTGACAGAGGGAACACAATGTGCCAGCCACACTGTTAATTTTGGCTATCACCCATGGTAAAGCTTTCATAACTTTTCATCTGTGTTTTTCCTCTGCTTTCTCATTGCTAGTCTGTAGGAAACAGTCAAGAGTATCCTCCAAAGGAAGGAAAACCAAGCTGACAAACTAACACAATCACACTCAAACCCAGATATACAGTGCTGGCACTATCAAACTGGTTTGCAGATAAGAGATTTGATAGGTGATTACTGCCTTCGAGTTAAGAACCACAATGATAAGGAGTTCCTATGAGTAAAGCTCTCACTATACACTGTGCTGTGTAGTGTTGACTTCATTATTATTGAAACAGTATCTGGAGTCTTACCTAGGGAGGATACATGAACTGTAAAAACAAGGCAATGCTCATTTCCTTATAGGCGATGATATAAAAAAATCCAAAAGTAAATGCAGTCCTGCTCCAAACCTGTAGCAGAGGCAAAATCCAGTTAGGATTATTACCTAAGAAATCCTATGTTATCATCTTAAAAAAAACCCTGCCTTTATAACCTAGATTATGACAACCTGAGTGGACCATCTTGACTGAAAGCATTAAAAAATTACACCAAACAAAAAAGCAAATAACCATGAGTATCATAATGAACAAAACGGATACAAAATAAAATGCTAGAGCACAGATGGAGCTGCCTAAATTCACATCTCCATTCACATATATTTTGCCTGCCAGTAACACATAATTAACAACAAATTAATGAGCTTATTAGCATAAACTTTACACCACAACAACACACTTGGTTCGGTACTTAGCAAAATCTTGTCAATTAACTTGTCCATCAGGAGGCTGATGAATGGGCATTGCTAATGGGATTTCTGTAGTTAAAAGGCAAAAAGATGAACTAAGAGAATCTGCAGTCTTGCACTGCTTACCTGTGATCACAGAAGCCACATCTAAAAAGACACTGCTTACAAGTCCCCGCCTCCCAAAACAAAAGAAGTTGCTGCCAAGAGTGCTTGACTCCTCCACTTTGTTCGATATGCAAGTTAATAAGCCATGAGATTTGCCCAGTCTATTCTCATGCTTAAGAAAAGTGTTTTTATAAAACATGTTTCATGTATGACTCAGCCTGTCCTGTGCAAGTAAAAGACAGAAACAAGACAAATTTCTTCCTTCAGAAGCAGGGACTGGAAACCAGATCCTGCATATAACAGAAAGCAGGTAGTACACAAGTCTGATCAGTGGAGCAATAGGTAGAGCAAAGCAAGGGCTTACGGGGAGTACACACAACAAAAGCTTTGCCTCTTGGAGCACAATTATCTGTGTAAGAGTAAATGGTGCCTTATTCAATATTGGTAATATTGCGTCCCCTCGTGACTCCTCTACATACACTAGCAGGGATTCAGGGCATCTGTCTTTCAGCCCGGTTAATGTTATCCTCTACAGAAAGTAAGCAGTTCATATGACATTTTAAGGAGAAAAGTCACAGAGGACAAAGAATGGTAAGTGTCAGGCAGAGCCATAGCTCCACACATGGATTCCCAGGGCTGGTGAAGCACTCTGGCCTTCCCTAGTGACAACTGTTCATAGAACACTAGAGAATCATGCCGCCCTTCTGCAGCATAGGCTAAGCACACATCAACTGCCATGGAATTGTAATATGTTATCTTCAAAAAACCAAACCAACACAAAAGGCAAGAAAAAGGTATCAATTATTTAAACTTCTTACAAAATAAATGTGCATGTGTGAAGGGAGGGTAACAGTGGTTTCCTGCCTTCCCCTCTGAAAGGCTGGCTCCCATTACAATCATCTATACATTGGGATTCTTTCATCTTACATGAAATATTTTGGTTTTGTACATAGAACATTAATTTAACAGTTCCAACTGACTTAATCTGTTTAGCCCCTTCTTCTCACAAAGCTTAAAAAATTTTATTGATGTAGGCATTTGTTCACTTAAGAAAGCTATTTCTTCATTAAGGGCTCATTTTAGAGACTCTAGGTGACCTGTGGATACAAAATATCGGCTCTTTCATAGGATGAGGGAGGGAGGTCTCTGTTTTTTAAATAAGAGGCACAATAGCAGTACTTCGTAACTTTCAGACCATATGAAAACATATTTCTTCAACAAGAACACAGAAAGATATTCTTAACTCCCATGTGACATTGTAACCACACTTAAAGTATTTTAACCTCTTGTCAGCCAGAGTTGGTTTTCTTTCAACAGATTAGTAAATTGCCAGTAAAAATATCTTCTGTTCACTCTCAAAGCAATTATTCAATGTTAGAACAACTCCTACCTGTATTTCATTTTGCTTTCAAAGTATTCTGAAAAGAGCATTTGACTCACAGAAAATGTTTGGCTAGAAGAATTCTATATATACATACAGAATAATTTATATGCGTAAATACACATGCACACACGCATCTTTCTTTCTGAGCAAAACTAGTTGGAATGATTTCATTCTGGCATGCCAAACCTAGGAAATGGTTCATAATCAAGTTCTCTGAGCACATGGAACATGAATTGTAACCAACAAGCTACTCCTCTATGGAGTGACACAGATGGTACACAAAACCAAACACACTCAAAAGAGCTCATCACTTCCTCAAATTTAGTCCCCTGGTTTTCCTGTATTGCTGCAGCACTGAGGTGCCCCCAGCAGTTTAGGACTCTGTTTTACAGAAATATACAGAAAATACATAAATACAACAGAATTCTTGTCAGAAACAAGGTATCATGAATGTAAGAGGCATGGAGCAAGCAAAAGAAACAGAGACCGTGTGAGACAGGTGTCAAAAAGCAGCACAATTTTGGAGCTTGTATACACCAGGTTTTAAGCAAGGCCATGAAATGCAACATAAATTTTATGTAGAATAAATACTTGAAAAGTTAAAAACATCACATGTATAAAGGCAGAGTCCAAATGGTTTACATACCCTGGACATGACCCCACTTTAAATGCAGCAAGTCTAACAAACAAATGGGTAAATAAGAACTTAAGAATAAATTATTTGGAACTGTAAGTAATTGATGTATGACTATTTTCACTTCATGAACAAATTACACTTTATCCTCTAGTGTCCAAAGTGCAATCTCATCCAAAAGGTACCAAATTCCAGAGGATGACCTTTGCAATCAACATGGTATCATGAAAACTCCCACCAAGACAATTCATTCCATATGCAGCTTTATGTTGAAATGTGACTGATCTGCTTTCAAGATTTATTTTTTTAAATGTATAATCTCTAATTACAGGCAGCTAACATCATGGGTCTTCTTTCCAAATACAATTGCAATATCTCTTCTAAACGTAATACTTGATCACCATTGCTGGCCACCAAAAAGAGTATTTATTACACTCAGCTGAGCTACATAATTATAAATTACATGTTGATTAAAGCAATATAAATAATAACAACAGAGAATGTCACTGATCCTAATCTATTCTATGTAGAAATAATGGTCTCTCTATAGTTGAACTATGAATTATTTTTACAGAGCAAGAGGAAGCACTTCAAAAATTTTTCTATTTTCTCACTTTTTTGTATCAAACTGCTTGCTTCAGGATGCTTAAGCTTTTGGTTTATTCCAGCATAGTGTCAATAAATATCATCTAGCAACTATTGTACCCTGTAGAAAAGTTGAGAGGTCTGAAAACTGCAGTGAGTTCTAAGCATGGAAAATTCCTATACTTATTGGCATAGGGTTCTGTGCAGGAATGCATATGTGAGCAACGCCTATTATAATATGTGCAAATAAACAATATTGTCACCCTTAATGAAGCCATGAGTCATGCACACCCTGCATTTGTAAAAGTGCTAGAGAATCACAGCACAGGATGGAATGGTTACTAGCAACCCAGCTATTAGATCTTCCCACCAAAACACTAACTACAAGGTAAAATACTCAGCTGTATTGCAGTTTTTCAACTTTTTTTTTTTTTTTTGGTGTGTGAATTTGCACTCTAATATTCATAGGAGAAAGAATGATGTCATTTTAATAACCTCATAACCACTTTCCGCCAAGAGAAAAATAAAAACACTGGAATGACATCTGGCACGAAGTTTCTGTTTCTCTTAAAAACATGTCTGTATTTTCTGTTTCTCAAGACACCAAGGACAAAAATAAAAGCTATCTTCAGACAAATTTTACAGCACCAAAATGAGAAAATAGAAATAAGATTAGTTAAAATTAGTCAATTAGTATTTGGAATTTTAAACATTACTATACTGTCAGAGCTCTTCATGTAAGTATATATACACGGCTTCCACCACAAGAGTATTTGACATACTTATATTATGATTGAGAGTCACTAAAAACTAAAAGCTTTGCTAAAATATTACAGTGTTCTCTTTCCTATGAGAGCAAAGCTTTGGAAAAAGAAGAATGGAAAAGAAGAGGTAAAATATAAAAAACTACTAAGTCATCCTTTGAAAAGAATTAAGCTAACATTAGAAAGAAATTACTCTGCTAGATATATCACATATTCTATACTGAATTAATACATAATGGCAACTTTGATATACAGATAGATGGCAGCCCATCTTGTGAGATCTTCCTTTGTTTGCTAATTGGCATTAGAGCATTGTATTTGTTTTCCTAAGCAGACAAGATGATGTGCAGTGCCCACCTGTACGTTCTTGGCACAGACTAGAAGGATTGAGATAGGCTGATTGTGAGCTCAAATCCAAGAACAACAGGACTGTTGCATCAGTTGAATTGCTCTCCTCAATATCTGCTAGAAACAGGCCATTTCCAAGCTCAATGATGACATTTCTGATGCCTTAGCGGGGAAACGCCACCTATGGGAGTGCTGACTCAATTGTCAAGCACTTACCTCAGAGACAGTGCAGGATGTGAAAGCTCAGAGGGGACTTGGTGACAATTCAAGGGCCATTAAGTGTGAGAAGTTGGACAATTCAAATAGGTGAAAACTGCAAGGATTTTTAGCTGGATAGGCATCATAAAGGTAACTATATCCACTCATCTATAGGATGAAGCTGTGAATGTGTTATAGATTGACTTTTGTGGATTTGTTGGTTTTGTGAGTTTTGGGGTTTTTTTTTAGTATGATTTAAGACAAATTTAATTCCAATTCCTCTTGAGATGCTGTGACATAGATCAGCATCACAAAATAAAACATTGACAGTTCTGAGATCCATCATGGTTTCTAGGCCAATGTGGAAGCTGTCTAATTTCATAGTAAATTGTGAAATATAGGTCACAGGAGCAAAACCTTTGTGGCACGAAAAAGCCTCAAGAACCAACATTTCCCTTCCCAACATTACAGTAACAATGAAATTAATAATCTTCCCGATTTCTTTACTTGGGCCAGTATGGCTATTTTAAGACAACAATGCTGGTACACTTGCAGTTTTAGAAGGCAGGTTAGCCCAGACATCTTAAAAAACCCCAAAATGTCCTCATCCTAAAGAAGAAACACACCCCTCCTCTTTTGGGGAGAGGTCAGTGAGTAAAATCCAACCTTGGAATTTAAATAGATGGGGTTACTATTAAAATAGACTACTACTCAGTATGACAAGTACTATTTCAATTCACACAGCATTTAAAACTTCTGGGTAGTAAAAACTCCATCACATACAGAGGTAGAGCAGCAGAACACAGAGAAAACTTGTGATTGACAAGATGAATCATTCTGATTAATTATTCTGAACCCAGCATATGAACCTATTTCCTTTAAGGTCAAGGTTGTGATTCCACTGACATCCAATTTTGCTCTCAGACCATTCATCCATCCCAGTTAAGGAGAGGACAACTCTGTGGTAAGTATGCAGCTGTACTTCCAGACAGACACAAACTTTCTTGCTGCAGATGTAAAAAATTTATTAAGCCAACATAGGTCAGAAAAATGTAGTTAGAGGTCTTCAGTTATGACAAAACAGTAGAAGTGGGCTGTTTTCTACCTCTAGCAGGTAATTTTGGAACTGAGTACTTGCAATTGAAAGCAGTGAATCAAGGAGCAAGGAGCAAGAGAAAACTGGAAAACGTTATTCAATATAGGAGCTATACTAAAGGTTTCTTGTCAACAATATGGTGTTGTGGTTTTGTTTGTTTGGTTGGTTGGTTTGTTTTGTTTTGGGGGTTGTTTTTGTTTTGTTTTGTTTTGTTTTTTCTTCTTTTTTTTTTTTTTTTTAAAAGCACGAAGTAGACTAAGCAGAGTCACGAGACCCATCAGAGAGATCCGGCAATGACAGAAATTCCAAAACTGCATATTTATTTTTTTGGGAAATCTGAGATTCTAACAACAGCTGTTTACACTGGGTTATCTCCTTTAACATCAGCTGGAGTCTGACATGCATCCATCAGCAAGAAATCTAGAATTCCTGCATTGTCAGAGTCTAATAATATTACTCCCAGTAGATCTTCCACAAACAGTTGTGTCCTATGTGGTTTCAAAATACAATAGAAACAACACTACTTTCCTGTTGAAACAATTCCTTTTTATTGATGATTCTTTAGGATTTATTATTTTAAAATACCTGAAACATAACAAACATGCTAAATAATTTCTCAGTAGGTCTGCTGAAATAAACTACCATAGCGTCATATTTAGTGCAATCTGCTATGTACCAACCATTCACAATGTAATGTCCTAGTTGATTTCTTTAAAATAAAAATATCTTCAACAACTTCTGGGTCTCAGTACTTTGATCTTCCTACAAACCCTTGTCAACAGTACAGAGATAGGCCATGTGCTCAGAAAACTCTGTCTTCAAAATAGAGTCCTTGGAACTGAAAATAATTCCTGTCTGAACTACTGAAAATGAGCATGTGCTTAAGGAACAGCTACAAATCTTAGCCTAGAAAGTTTGCTTTGGCTAGCACAGTTTACCTTAATATGATAAGTGGAAGGCAGTGGGTATAATTCAAAGCCACCTACAATTATGAGAGTGCTTGTTAAACATTTCTTTTTTATAAAATACACAGTTTGGTTGCTTCATACCTCTGTTTTTCTACTCCCTGCTGTTTTTATATAGGCAGCTGTCTGTTGCTATGAAAACAATGCTGAGTTTGCAGCTTTATTTTGATTTTAAAGCTGAACTGGTTTTAAGATGGAACTTCACCAGCTTCTAAGAAGAGCTGTGTGACATGACTCAGAGAGAAGGGAACTATGGGCTGTCAGTCCCATCTTCTACAGCCTAGACAAACTAAAGTATGGTTACAAGGAGTTCTTTTACCTGTGCTTGTTTTTTAACTAGATAAAGAAGGTTGCCTGTGGTATTCAAAAATACTTCGGTCTTACCAAGAGAGAACAGTTTTTAACATTAATGTAGACAAGAACTTGCTGATGGCTAAGTTTTGCATTTTTCTCTCTGCAAACCTTGCAGAAATTCATTGACTACAAAGATATAAGGCATGAACATTCTCTTTTTGAAGGAACAGGGATCATATCCTGCTGCGAGAGATCATGGGGAGAGTCAGGTTGTTTGTTTTCCACATCTAAAAAAAGACAGCTAATTTTTACATTATCTGGTTTTAGTTGAGGACAACACTATATATTTCACTCATTTAAGGCTGACTCTAACTTTGATAGAACTTAGATCATGAAGACTTGCCTCTTGCTAGGGTTTCTGAAGATAGTTCCTTTAAAAACAACACAATGGCTGAAGAGGCAGCACAGGAAGAACAGTTTCGAGCTTTCCCTAAACTGCAGCAGAAATTAACTCTATCAGGTTCTTAGAAAAAACTACTCCTTTCTTTGGTACATCTCTAAAGGTTAGTGGGACAGAGTTCAATATACCACAAACTCTTAATTTCCTGAGAGAAATCAAAATGTGACACCAAATGGAATATAAATAATCCTGTGGTCACCAACAGAATGCTGTAAAAAATGTGGTGGTGGTAGGGTAATGGGGTAAGCTGAGGGAAGATGGGAGTTGAGAACAAGAGAAAGCTCACTCTCTTGTACGCATGGAATTTTCAACTACGCTTTCGTCTACTCAGTAAATTACACAAGTTTTACACTGACATAATAACCAACTCCTCTCCACATCTGATTCAGCATGTTACCTCAAGAAGCATCTTCAGGTTGATAGCAATAACAATAATAACAACAATCCTGTTCAGTGCTAACAGCTATACCATCTTGAAACTCTATAAAGATGTAAAACCATCACCCAATTCAGATTAATCACATACTTCACCTCCAATGCTTACCCTTTTGTTTATAAAATTTTTTACAAAAAGCTATAAAATAGTAACTATGTAGGTTCCCATTCCTTTTAGCAGTTTGACAATAAGGAACAGCTCTTTAGCAAGACATCCAACACACTTTTCTTTAAAAGAGAAACATACAGATTGCAATGGAATGAAAAAATTAAACATAAAATGTACCTGCAGAAGTAATCTCTCAAAGGCAAGGAAGTTGTCCCATTTGGAAGTCTGTGGATGTTTCAAAGTTTGGACTGTGGCCAGTACAAGCTGCAGAAGACCACAATGGTTCTCCAAAGCCTTGAGATTATTTCTGAAAAGCTTAAGGTATGAGCTGAGCTGTTCTGGGGTGACTCTGCCTGTGGAAATGAAAACAGGACACAGCATTCAGTGGTGGCAAATACAAACCTAAATTTTTTAATGTGAAAGGGTTATAGAGAACTGTAGAGGCTCACTCCGCTATGGGTCCAATCCTAGCGTCACTGAAGTCACTGGGAGCTTCAGTGGAAGTAACAGGTCAGGACAAAGACTTATTTCATCCATGAATTGTGGCTTAAGGTATGTAGTATGTCAAGTTTTTAACAATGC
The DNA here is from genome assembly GCA_013399695.1 of Formicarius rufipectus. NCBI lineage: Eukaryota > Metazoa > Chordata > Aves > Passeriformes > Formicariidae > Formicarius > Formicarius rufipectus. Next base: position 1,328,580 of record VXAU01005646.1, read on the forward strand.
TCAACAGACGCTGACATAATGGGCAATATATTTTTTTGTTTTCATTTGAGCTAGGAAATAATACTTGACAACTGCTTCTAAACATTTTTTCTGGCTTTACCAAAAGTCCAATGGAAATTTTTGAGCCTTTTCCATTACACCAAAATCACACCCTCTCACCACTCACCTTAGGGTGACGCATAATAGATATGTTATTGATGCAAGGAACTGTTTTCTGGAGCAGTTCTTGGAAGGGACACTTCCAAGGTGTGACCCTTCAGTTTCTGAGATTCAATAAGCATAGCATAATTTCACTCGCTATTTGAAAATAGATACCCCAGTGCCGACTCACAGGCCTTCATATCTCTTCTTATTAGAAGAGCTTGAGGTGCACCATTTGGGCCACACAAACTTTACAGAATTAGCTACTGTTCCATTCAACATTAAGGTGCCAGCTGAAGTGCTCAACCAATTCATATTTCAGAAGGACTGTCTTTCAGAAAGGAAGGTCAGTCCATGGCAGCTCATCTGCCACAAGAAAATAATCGCAGGTGATCACACATGTCATCAACAGGCAGGGAAAAATGGCGCCAAAACAGTTGCAAGTCTGCACTGACATCCAGTCCAGGGCTGGTTCCTGGCAGCTTCTGCCAGTAACAAGTCATCTTCCTCAAGCAAACCAGACCTAAAGAGCAGGGATATATGAAATACAGTAAGGAGGATCCTTTAAATTAAACACGACAATCCTAGGTGCCAGGAAGAAACTAGGGTGAGCTGATGCTAAGTGGTTCGAGGCTTACACCACCGATCATGTTAGTCAGGATTTTTCCATAAAGGAAAATTCTTGTAAAACTGCCACTGTGCTCCTTCTCTGCATTTGTTTATATCATCACTTTACAAGGCTCCTCATCTGCCTTCATCCTTTCAGTACCATATAAATGGTGAATAAATGATTCCAACAGTGAATAAATGCTGAAAGCTCTTCCTCTTACTTTCAATGATACTAAAGGCAATCTTTGGAAAAGCATTTAGATTTGGGAGAGCTGCTAAATAAAGCAAAAACACACAGGCCCTTTATGTGAATTTTAATGGAAAGCATCAAACCGAAAAGTCAGCAAATTAACACACAAATCAAGCTGACACCACTCAGTAGGCTGGAGGGCCGACAAAAGGCTTCCACAGTTAGCCCACATAGGCTAAAACAGCAACCACGGCCATGTGTGTTTTTAGACTAAACACTGGAGCTTTCAGTCTTGTTTTATTTCTTTTAAAGCTGTGTCAGGCAGATTTACACGGTGATTTGAAAATGTCAGTCCATGATGCCTTGCAGCATACCTTTGATAATGACTGCATTATTACCTAGAGCAGTCCTGATATATTGTAGCATATTCAAAATCTGATAACTTGCTTCAATTGAGAAAACATGCAGTTGCCAACCCTTCCTTCATATGAAACAGTAAAATAAGAGGGCTTTCAAGACTTCTCATTTCAATTTAAAATAAAAAATAAAAATCAAGAGTTTTGTTCCATATTGTTCCTTATGAAAGTGAATCCAGATGCAGCACTGGATCGGTTTGAGATCCATTCAGCACCATTTTAGATAAACAATCAAATTCTTTCCCACCCTCAGAGTACCACCAAAAGAAAGTCCAACACATATGTAAACATAAGTAAAATCCTGACCTTAGCAAGTCATTACCCTGGCATTAAGGAGTCCAGCATCTTATCTGCAATATTTACAATACCCATGAAACCACTCAGATCCAGGGTTCAAGAGCTCCAGCCAATTTCTACACAGAAATCTCCCATGCCAGCTGGCTGATAAATACAACTATTCCAGTAGCTGAGAAAAGGAATTTGGAAAAGTGACTGGTGGTAATCAGCAATTAAAGTACTTTTCCTGAGGCCTAAATCCTCATCACCTTCCCTGCTGCTTGCTCACAGAGGGAGATTTCTGCACAACAGACTAAATTTAATCTAATCTCTACCCGGCTAGGCCTTCGGATTTTTAAAGCCCCACTGTTGTTTCAAGTCATTTCATGTTTCAGTGTGGCAGACAGGTCACATGAAATCAAGAGGAGATAGATTTCAACCACATCATCATGTTTCAATTATCATTTTATTCTTCCAAAGCATGTGCCAAGATTCATAGGCAGAAGATGGCAACTACTGGCAGAAAAGACTTTAGTGTAAGCAGTTTGTCCTGCTCCCTTCCCTTCTTCCTGCTCCATCAGTGTCATGCTCTGCTCCAAACTCTACATCCACGAATAGCCAGATGTCTTGTGTGGGCATCAAAGTCTGAATTGTGAGGACTACATCATGCTGACAAAGCACTGGATAATTTTTTAATTCCTGGATGTGGAAAGGAGAAGCATGACCTCAACCACCTTTAAGGGATTTAAAAAAACTGATAACCTTTCTTGCACAAATGCCAGGAATTCCATATTGTCTGGGATATAACCTTTGTCATTAATACTTATCAAGCAGTATCTATGAAACAGATACATTTGTCCCAAACTCTGTCAACTATTTTAAATCCCAGGACTTGATAAAAACAGTATCTACTGAAAACAATATCAAAGCAAAACAAAAACCAAAGATACACAATACACCCAACAACTTCCCCCTCTCACAACAACAACAACAACAAAACATTTCAAAGCTTCATGCCTCTTGCCAAGTACAACAAAGAGGATAAAATGGGTAGGTGGTGACTGAGAAGTATCACAGTGAAACTCAAAAGTTAACAAAATATAGAAAGATGGGAAGCAGAAAGGAAAAACTGTGAGTGATGTTGACAGACTGATGGTGTGGGGGAATTAATTCAGTTAAGAAACTATGAATGGCTAGTTTGGCACAATTAACATATTTGTGCTCTAATGTCAGAATCTTGAGCAACAGAATGAAATAACAGTGTAAGGAATGAAACTGGACATTACAGAAGAAACAGAAAGATGACAGACTAGGGACCGGTCTCACTACCGAAAGACATGTTCCATCCAAGAGACACTGAATGTCAGTGTGATGAAACAGCTCTGTGTTTTAGTACTCTGAAAAATGAAGAATAAAAGGGAAGAGATAACAGGGACTAGGTTAGTCTCAGAAAAGAGAAAATTAATATTTGTGTCTAAGAAATGGTGGAAGTAGCTAGCTTATTAGCTGACGTCAGGAGTATGAAAAGCTTCAGGACAAATGTCCATGAAAAAAATACATCACACAAAAAGATGGAATAAAATGTGAAGTACATTTATCATAGAATATCTTGACAAATTGACATGTAACCAATTAATTAATTACTTATAATGCACATGATTTTTGCATAGCATTAACTATGACATAACCATATTTGATTGGGAAAAGATGAAGATTAGAAGAATTTTAAGATACCCAAGAAACATCTGAAAGTAGATGGCAGGTAATATGCATTAGAAAAGTACTAGCGAATAAAAAGAAAAGGTAAGATAAGTGTGTTCATCTGTGTGCATGTACATATTTATAGTACAAATTTTGGTAACAAAAAGTTCCAGAAGAGGTGCTCTCAGAAGCTTGTGGAACATTATGAATATGGAGAATAAGCAGAAGGCACAATTGGATTGCTTTAAGCATTGGACTAATGTAAGTGGGATGAAATTTAACAGTATAAAGGGCAGAATTATGGATTTTGAGGTTAGAATAAAAGCATCTGCTGTAAATGAGGAGTTAGAACCTGGAAATGACAGAAGAAGAAAAAAAATGTCTAGGCCTCCTCATTGTTAAAAAAGCAGGTACAATCCAAACCAGGTGAAAACAAGTTACAACAAGGCCATAGAAATGCCTGAAATACAAAGTTTCTCCTTCCTAGAGTGCTCTGTGCAGCTCAAACCACTCCCATTCCTGGAAGTTTAACTCAGAATTGTGATACATGCACAGAGACGTTACTATAATGATTAGGAGGACAGAGAACTAAAGTTAGGAAAGCAAACCAAAAACGCCTGGCTTACATGGGTTCTCTTCCCCAGCTGGAAAAAAAACATGAGGTCTCTATGAGTATACAAAAAATATTTACATTAAGGTTCAATATTGGTGCTACAATCAATGGGGATAAATAAAGCATGAATATATTTACATAAGACATTAAGAAATATTGTTGTATCAACAAATCTTTCAATAGTGGAAAAAGACAAATTTAACTTATTCTAAGGTGAAGTTTGATGAGTGCCTAATGAGCAGTTGCATAAATGTTCACAAGATTTATTTCAAAACCAGTGGCTCCCTTCAATCCTTCACTGCTATGATAATTGATTTGCAAACATATTGGGACATACAGATGTTGAATTCCACCTCCAGCTTTCAATTTAGGGCAGATCCCAAAAGAATTGCAGATCACTTCAGTCAACTTCTAGATTACAGAAGCGGTAGCTTGGTTTTGGTTGTTTCTTAATAATTAATTGAAATAAATAATTTGCAATTAATTATGAAAATAGCAGCACGGAATAGCAACACTTGCAACATTATACCACATAGAAAATACACAGTTCATGCTACACGCACTAATAATGATATGCACAATTAGACTGAAGGCAAGAAGTTCTGTTATTAGTAAAGCAGATCACTCAAGATAGACATACTGCAGCAGAAATTACAAGCAACTGATGTTAAAGCTCTGACAAAAATTTGGTTTTGAGTAGTGAGGGTAGACTGAATGGAAGAGAAAGACTTCCACCTCAACAGTTAAACAAAAAGTTAACTGGACCAACCACATTTATATACATCAAGACACAATTTAGCAGTATGATTTTTTTCCATTTTAAATCAATGTTGCAGTTTATGTAGTTCAAAATACAGGCATTGCTTCAAGAACATAATTATTTTTCAAGATAGATTTACTGGTGAAAGTGAATTTTTGAAATTCAGAATCCAAAACTGCATATATTTTTAAAGTAAAAATTTATGGATGAACGAGGTGTCTAAAGAGCAATGGTCAGAATTATCAATGCACATCAGTTAATTATCTCCACAGGGACAAGAAAGTAAGTTAAGAGGAAAGTACATTTTGTGACCCACTGAGTAAATAAGTGGATGCTCTTCCAAGACTACAGGAACTGCCAGACACACACAGCTTAAAACGTTGATCCCTTCTATGCAGGAACACAGTCAGAGCTTCACTGGTTGAAGTGCTTTTGCTGAGGTCCATTTTTCACTTGAAAGAACCGTGAGTAAGAAACAATCTTGGCACACTTATGTTCACAGATGAGGTTTTTCAAGTCAGTAGAGGGCTGAAAAAATCCAGATAAATTGTTTTCCTTGTCCACAGTCTTAGGAATACAGACCTATCTCTCCCAGTAGCAATGCTGGATACTTGCGAGGAATGTAGAAAGCTCTCATACTCCACAAAGCCAACTGGGCAACTGTACTGCTCAGGGAGTTGGATATTTTACAAGCCAAGTGAGAGCAACTTATCAGGATGGATGATGCCCCTTATGTCTCCTTGTTAGCGTAATTTCCAGATGTTATTAACTAAAAATGTTTTTGTACTTCTTGGGAAGTTTCAATAGTGATCTTTAAAAGCAAGTGCCACAAAAATAATTTGATCACAACTTTTGTTTAGCTTACTTCGAAAGTCATCCAGACTTTAAACTATTAATAAAGAAGAAAAGAACGCCAATTAATTCCTAGTTCTCTGGAGAGATGGAAAGTAGGCCAGTATGAGATGCTGTTTGGCTGGCTTCTCTAGAATAGAGCTCTGGACCTGAAGTGCTCTAACATACAGCAGACTGAAAGCAGATGTCCTAGGCTTATTTCTAAGAGCACATGCTCATCTCCACAAATATGAACCCATCTGCTCTGGGGCTGACAGTCACTTGTAAGCCTCTTATTGCAGAACAACAATATTCTGATAACCACGTGGTTGTTAAATGAGTATGTACAAAAAAGTAACAACCATCTCTAGCCAATGTCTACAATATTCTCTGGTAGCCCACCCAAATAGTAAAGCAAATTTCAATTGAATAGACAGGTGACATTTTGTCTCCCAGAATTAAGCTTCCTAGGAGTTGTCATTAATATTAAACTTCTAATTTAATACTGGCATTCCAAAATTTCCCAAACACTCCTCTTAATCTTTGCTAAATATGCATTGTGGTCATATTTCATTACTTACTTTTTAACTCATCCACCTAGTTAATAAATACAGAGTACTAGGCCACATCCAAACCAGTGGGCCTTCAGCCCTTAAAACCCAGTAACCCTTGAAAACAGTAATCGACTGTGACTGTAAAATGACTTGAAATCTACAAATTTGGTTGAATTATCTCCAGAACACTTTAAACTTCTTACAGAAATGAATCAACTTGTTTGTCTTAAAATAACATTCCCAAGCGATTTCAGGTGGCATGCGCATGTCCTCATTTAGCACTCTGACATATGTTTTCAGACACTGAAGTACTTCATTGTGTTCTTGGCATGCTGTCCCAGAAAGAGGGAGGTCATTGTTCTTCTTTGGTACCTCATTCACAGGACGGATTACTTCTCAAATGATTTCTGGAAGACTTTTGCGGCTGAGAATATCCTAACAATCATTTTGGGTGGTAAGCAAATAAATAGGGGATGGAAAACATGATGATTGTATGAGTATGTCCATATGTAATTTGACCATGTCTCTTGTGTAATGAGACATCCTTTGTGAGACTGAATGAAGAGGCTTGCACAATTATGCTTGTAAAAAAGCACTGGGCAAACCACCCAGTTTTAGTGAATTGCAATGTTCCACCTCAAGTTTTACACTTTGAGACAGCAAGCACATCAGCACGTACTGTATCTTTGGTTTAAATCCTTTGGCACAGGCTGTTCTCAGTGACACTTTGCTCCTCCTGCATCACTTTCAGCCACTTTCTTCAAGTTTGTTCCCTCTCTGTATTTTACTAGATGGCTCCTCTGTTAACATAAAGAAATTATGAAAATTATGAAGTCCTTTCTGTGATCCTCTGACACACAAAGCACAGCACTAAGTCCTGATTGCCACAACTGCCACAGCAAAGTGCAGGTGCCTTGTGTTTTTTTCCACTGCATGTCAAGCAGACACCAGAGTTGGCATCTCCCAATCCATACTCATGAACCCTCTTGCTGATGTAAAACACAGTCCCTGTGGCTGATGCACCCTACAAAATGAAGATATCACAGCACACATTGCAGCAAGTTCTACCTTATCTTCAACCAGGCTGCTTCCCTACAGATATAAATAACAGTAAATGCAATGAATTTCATTTTCCAGACTTGAAGAATAAGTATTTTATTTTTCACTGATCTACAGAGAGGTTTAAGGGAGCTGCTTCTGTGTTTTTAACCATGTCTTCATCATCACAAATACATGTGTATATATATAAATAAATATNTTTAACAGAACACTGACTCATAGGTACTCAAAAACTGGAAGAAGTATTTCAACCTTTCCTGAGAAATTTGGTTTGTTTGGTATAAAAGTTGTTTGTTTAGAGATATTAGAAACACTGATTCACTATCTACAGATTCCAGAAAATGAAGAAGCAATGCTAATTGTGAAATCTCTCAGAACAGTACTAGTTACCAACATACGTGCAAGAAAATGCTACTTAAATTTTTAACTTTTAACTCAAAGCCATTTTTCCCTTAATTCAAATAATTAAAAAAATTAGTAACAGCACAGTTTGCATTAAACTATAATTTCAAAACTTCACAAATGTTTAACTGCACGTTAATGTTTACTCCCAATTATTGTGAACATCCTCTAAATTGCCTTGAGAAAGACCGCATTAACATAGGCTTTTTGCTGTACTTTCATTAAGACAAAAAGACTTCATATTGAATTAATATAAGCTTTGCAGCATTACATTAGCAAATAATACAAATAATGAAATTATATATTTACAGAATTCCTGCAAGAGCAACACACGTGTGTTTATTTTTAAATTTTTAAGAATTATCTTCAGCTCTAATCACAACCAGACAGGGAGGGGACTTGGCCCCAAGTTCTCATTTAAGTGTTTGGGTTTACTGTCTAGAAAAAAAGTTGATATAAAAATAACAAAAAAAAGCCCCTAAAACTTTATCCAGATGCAAAGAAAGACTATTGTCATCCCACTCTCTTCTTAGAAGTAATAGTAAGGTTAGTCATATAGTCTGGCATTCATGTGCCAACTGCAATTTAATCAAAGAAAACGTACCACCAGCGTATTTTCCTGTTTCCCATCACTGCAGAGGGTTCTGTGTTTCACTTCCATCTGCTAACTGTTTTATGGCAGGGAAGTGCACAATAAATAAGGTATGAGACACAAATATGATATACTTTACAATTTTATTTGGGCTTGAACCATTATTCATCTTACACCACATGAGATTACTTAGCATGCAGTACATTATTCACAGAACAATGGGAGACAGATGAGACAAAAACACCTTTAATGAGACTTTTTAAATTAACTTAACCTAGGAGCTGTCATTCCTGCAACAATACGAAGTCATAGAATTAGAAATAAAATTATAAAAAAAAATTCAACAAGACCTTAGGGTAAATCACGGTAGTTGGTACTTCAGAATCAGCAGAAGTCTTCCTTTAAACATCTCTACTAGCCTGTTGTGTCTAAAATTTATTTAATTTTGTTATGAGTGCACTTCATATTGTTTATCCCCATCTCCTTCTCTAAATTAGGCATGTTTCCTTTAAACAGAAGGCAGGACTTAACTCCTAGGACCCCTTCCAAACTCATTCCCAAAAGCTGTAGCTGTTGTTGCATTAGGAGAAGCCAGTGGGGTTGCACATTACAAACTATTCTTTACATCTCTACAATTAAGATGAAGATTCGGTACTTTTTTTCAGATAGGATGTGGAAATGACACAGAGGTTCTAATATACTTTTTCCCTCTCCTCTCACTTCAATAAGGTGGATTTTGTGTATACATTTCCCAGGAAAAAACAACTGCACTTTGAGGGACAAATTGGTACTCTGACATTAAAGATAATACCAAATAGAGCACAAATAACAGGTAGATGTGAAGTGGTGTTTTCCTCAGGTCATAAAGGAACATAACCTACTGAAAGACAATTCAGTAGGCAAGAGGGAGGGGAGCAAGGAAAGGTAAGAGACAAATGAAAGAAAGTGCTAGGTTGTTAAAAGAAGAAAAAAAACAAAAACAGAAAGAAGAATTTACTGAATCATCTGAGCATCTACAAGATTGACAGAGCTGGATGAGAACAAGCTACCTAAAGCTGCCTTTTTTGTTTCAGACTTTTCTTCTTCATGGAATATACTCCATTGCTCCACCGGTTAAGATTCCTTCACTTTTAAACTTACGGTTTTTAAAGTGTCACTGTCCGTGGTTGGACCTGGCACAGTACCTCTTTTTCAGTCCTCAAGCTTCTGCCCAAACAAAACAAATGCAGTTAACAACAGTAAACTTGAGTAACTGCACACAAGGAGTCCTCTCATTTAGGTACTTACCGTGTTTGAGCAAAAGGCTAACAAGGAGGATTAAAGTTTATTATTTGCTAGCATAATATTTCAACATTTGAGACACAGCAATTTCCAGTTCTCTTTTTCAACTGTAGAACAACCAGACTCACTAAGAACACATTTCATGGGTGACTGTAGACACTAGAAGTCTTTTGCCACTTTCCACACGCTGTTTTGCAGCAAAGTCTTCTTTTTCCAGTCCTTAATTCAACTTTTTCTGTGATTATTTCCTTGCAATAGTCTAATAGTGGATCTGTGACCTAAATCCTTCGTAGTTCAGGATTAAATGTGTCTGTCCAGGTGAACATGAATCAGCCATACACCCTTGCACCAATGGAAGTGAACCATGTACTAGGTGGCATCAGCATAAATGCAGCTGACAGGCACAGGGAAGCAATTATAAGTCTCTATTTAGTAGTTGCGAGACAGTGTATGAAGTTTTGGTCTCCACGATACACGACACACTGGAGCAGGTCCAGAGAAGGGTCACTACAATGATTTAGGAGGCAAGAGAAAAGGATGCACAAGTAAAGGCTGAAGGAGATGAGTTTGCCTAATCTCAAGATATAAAAGTAGTGAGGGGTGTTACTTATTGCCTTCAAGGGTGTAACAAATGATTACAGGGAAGACTAACTCAGACGTCTTGGAGATGCACAGTGAGAGAGTAAGAGGCAATGGTCACATACTGCAGCAAGTGAAAAAATCAAACCATGAATAAAGAACATTTTCTCCACAAGAGCAGTTAAGACTGGTGCAGGGTACCCAGGCAGGCTGTGGAATTGCCATCTTTCGACATATTAGAAATTCAGCTGAACAAGGTCCAGCATATCTAGTCTGACTATTAATTGTCCTTGATTTGAATGAGGGGTTGGACTAAACGAACTCCAGAGATCCCTTCCAACCCAAGATTATTCTACAGTTCATCCCTATTTGTTGATACCACTCTTTCTGTGCTATGATGGAACTTTTCTATCAACTTTATATTACATACTTCTTTCTCTGAGATCCTTGGTAAGAAAGGATGCATATATCTTTCTCTCAAAATGAGCCTTATGCCACTGGCTTATCTTCTCTTTACCACCAAGCTTCTGCCACACTGTTGCCTCCACATCAACAGCTGTTTCCAAGCTCAGTAAAGTACTCCATTCATTCTTCAACCTACACCGAGAGCCTAAGTACTTGCTCCTCACAAATCACATTGCCTTCCACTATGGTAACCTACATGAGCTAGATGGAAAAAGTAGGGCTGGAAAAATTGCAAAATACACATATTGTCATCACACCTCAGAGTGTCCTTTTGAGTAATTGTTTTGTGCTCTCAAGGATGCTACTCTGAGTATAGGCAGGTGACAGTGAAGAAAACTGAACTGGCACATCATCCAGCTTGAAAGAAGCATAATGATTCATGCAAAGATGGCTCCTCAACTGGTGATGCTTATAAACAACACTACACACAAATGCAGTGTCACTTACTGATGAAAACCAAGCTTCTGCTCCTGAATCTCTCTTCATCTCAGCTACTTTGTCACATCTTCTGAAAAACTGACAATTTTGTTGGTGGAAATACCAGTATCCTTCATCTTTTCTGTTACATCTGATGAGTTACAGAGATTATCTGAAAAGTTTAGTTGCTTAAGAAAAACAGCAGAAGGCTTCATACTCTTTGCACATCTGGAGCTTGGAGCAACATTTGTGTCCTATTCTGGCAAACCCAGATGACTATCAGAAGGTGGGATCTATTTAGGTGAGCCCTTAACAGGGTCAAAGCCCTGAACTTCAGCCTGATGCAACACTGCAAGGTGAAAGAGCCATAGTATCAATTTCTTTCTACAGTTCTCAATGTGGTAATTACTATTCAGAGTGACCATCTTAATCTACAGTTATCAGGGAAAGCTTAACCTCATTATACTCAAAGACTGTTCCCCTGGGAATGCAAAGGCCTATACAGAAGCTCCCCAAATAGGAATATATCTAAAACTTATAGAAACACTTCTAAGTCTTCAAAAACACTGAGCACACAAAGAAATAAAAAGCCTTCCTGCCTCCGGGGGTGAGTGATGCAACAAAACATCTGCTGTACTGACCATCACTGAGGTTGGAAACATTTGCTTCAGGTCAAGACTACATTTTTAGTTGTACTACAGGGAGAAATCAGGAACTTAGTATTGCACAGGCAGGAAAAAACAAATCCACTTGGCTAGAAAGTTCTACACTGCAGGACTTCTGTTAATTTTCATGAGACAAAGAGAGGACTAATTTAACTTAGGAACCGCCTGCTCAGGATCCAGGCAGCACAGTGGAAGAAGTTCAGGTCTGGGAAAAGCAGCATCCTCTCTTCTTGGAAAAGTGCCCTGAGAAGATCAGAGAGCCCTTGGAGCAGCACTGTGAGAGTCACCATCAGGAATCTGGGATTCCTCAGGCAGGTATGTGACAGTTGACTTGGTACAGGAAGGCACTTGCTTCATGAAGACGCCTGGAGAGAAACTTTGGCTGCTGCCTCACTGATTCTGTAGCTTGGTCTCCCAAAGGATTTGGAGACCTGGTAAAGAGTCATCAGAGAAATGTAATAAACATCCCAAGAACCAGACTACAATATGATGCCCTCTCTGCAAAACAGGGGGTTATAGTGTCTCTCAAGCCCAGCTGTTATCCAGGTACCCATCTCTTACCCAGAGACATGCTGCAGAATGGATTCAAACACCTGCAGACCATGTCAAGCTCTGCAATGATTATCTGCCTTCTATTCCCTTGTAAAAACCTCAAACCCAGACTATTACTGTCTTACTACTTGTCTCTGCCGCAAAGTTGTCCTAATAGTCCGCCAGAGTGAGTTTTAGATACCTGAGAGCAAACTTGTTTTATCTAGAAAGATGTATATGTAGTTATTAACTTTATTAGCTTATTTTCTTAGCTAGTAGCTTTTATCCCAAAAGTTTGTTCCAGGCATTGATGGTATCAAATCTTGAATATTTTTACATTGGTTTTGTAAAGAACAAATACCATACTAAACATCATTACAGTCCAGTGCAACTTTTTATTAAGAAAGAAAAAAAGATGCACATTTTATATTCTTGATGTTTTTAGATAGAGTATCAATCTAGATTTTCCTGTCCATTTTAAGGTACTGTTCTAACTCAAAATGTTATATTGTATATCTAGGCTAAAATGTCAGCATCTTCCTATTTCTACCCAAACCAGTTTTAGAGTGCAATTCAATCTACACAAACAAGTCCATCTGAAAAATGTACAGTACTCATTTTTACCTCAGAAAGACTGAGACATTGCTAATTTTATAGTCAGCTTTGTTTTTAAAATTTTATTTGTACAGTTCAAATGGAAAGAAACCAAATGGTTTTTCTTCTGCTAAGAAGAGTTTGTGCAACAGCACGCTGCACTTTGTTTCTGTTACTAAGCCAGTGTTTCGACTTTTGTCAGTCTCCATGCCAGTAAAAAGACACAATAAAGGAATTCAGACTTAATCAAGGTTTACTGTGCTCTTTTCAAACGGAAAAGCACGGGTGTTGCTGAAGCCACAAAAGAACACTTGTAGCAAAGTTTTTACCACTGCCAAATACTATGCTAATAGCAAAGCTTTCAAGGAGAGATTCACAGGCTCAGAGAATGATTAAGATATGCATCAGACCTATGAAGAATGGAACAGGAAGTAGAGGAAGTGAAAAAGCAACAACCTCTCCACTGCCTCAGAGCAGCCTCCTTACAGTGACTTACTAGGAGGTGAGCACAAGAAATCCCTTTCCAGTATGTACAGTCTCACTCGAATTTAGCACAATGCTATAAATCTCACCAAAAAGCTAGTGGGACAATCCTCTAAATTGTCTTCCAAAGAACTTCTCAAAAAGAGATTTAATTCTTCAAATAAAACACATTTTTTTAATGCCAGTATTTTTACTATGCCAAAATAATTTACATGTACATATTTACACCTACACAATGGGATATCTGACCAGATTTTATCAAGCATTTATCAGTATTAACTTGGGTATTTAAAACACAAATGCAGTTACCTCAGAGGTCAAATGGAGCTGAGATAGTGTTCTTAAAAAGCATTGTTTGTTAGCTTTTAGGTTTTTTTAAGTGTGTGTGTCTGTGTGAGTATAGATTGACATGGACTATTTTAGTGCCTCTTTATTCAAATTGCACCTAGAAAAGGACAGCTCCATCTGTTTATATGCAAACAGATGTTGTCTTGGGAGATGTAGCTAGTTGAAAGCGTTAAGGCTAAATTTAGATGTAACTACTATGTTATAACATGGTTTCAGTGCGTTTATATCATCCAGTAAAGGGGACCAATGTCAGCATGCCCACAGTAAGCAATACCAAAAAAATACTCCCCAAAAGTCAAAACTGACAGCATTATTCAACACATCTTAAAACCCACTATACTCATATTATGTATTTATGGATGAAACCCATTAAACAGTACATGAACCGGATGTAGCACTCATAAAGTCTTTATGCTGCCTGAAAATCTGCACAATGCTTATGCCTGCCTTCTCTAGGGCTGATCTAAGAAAATCAAGTATGCTACACATCTATACAGCTCAGGTTTTGCTCTGCAAATAAAGGGCAAAAGAGATCCACAGTTTTATGTTCTAGTTGGTTTTATGGACCAACACTGGACACTTTGTCTCCCTCTGTGATGCGATTTCCCAAGATTTGCAATTAATTCTTCTTTCAAAAAGAAACAGGATTTTAAAATTCTTGCAATGAACAGCTCTGAACAGTTTACTACCATTTCTCACTTGCTGAAGTTTGTAACAACAAAACTCTTTCACTCACGAAGTGAGTGACAGATAAAATACGCACTTTCCTCAGACATACATGGAAGTAAAAAAAGGCCACATGAAAACCTGAATACAAGACAGCTACAGAAAAAGGCAAGAATTCTGCTGCATTTACAAATGTCATGGAGATGGTCTTAAATTTGAAACTGCACTTGCTCCAAGAGTCCATCCACCAAAATGTACAACTTCAGACACCTTGTTTCCACCAACTCCTTCTGAAACAGTCAATAGAACTTTCAGATATCCTATCATTCCAAGGAAAGATACCACTTTCCTTGATACAATTAATAAAATGAATATGCAAATAAAGCACACCTGAAATCAGTGCTTCACTCTATCCAGCTCAAAAAACGTGACCAAAATTGTTATTTCTTTTATTCCACCTTCTTCTCTTTCCTCAGAAGATCTCTCCACGTCTGCTGATTTTGATGGAAGAAGATGGAGTTCCCAGTGGGCTGCAGACATTTAGAGGTGTTGGAGAGAAAAAACACATCCCCTTCCACAGTTTTCCTACTCTCTTTCCCTCTCTGGAGGAGGAGGACACATTCAGAATATACCAGAAAGTGAAGTTTGAGCTCTGTGTCCTCCCACACCTGTCAGAGCTCCTCCCACACACAGCCAGGCAGCGAAAGAGGAAAGCTGGGCATCAGGCACACTGTGTGTAGGAAAATGTGGGCAAGCACATGCACACCTCAGAGCAATGAGCAGCCTTACAAAGCCTGGAAAACAACTGAATTTATTTTCTTTACACTGAAAATTTGAAACAGGATGGGATCGAGTTTCCCATCACTTCACAGGGCTCCCATGCTGCCAGTGTCACGTGTGATGCAGTTTTTCAGGCAGGTGGCCACTGCAGGAGGGCTCAGCTACACCAAATGGAATTCAAATATTTGCTTTCAAATGTAATTCACTCCTTATTTCCAAGAAGGGAAAAAAAAAAAAATCAAGAAAGTAGTAGTAAGGAAAATACTCTAACCATCTGACACAGCTGGTCTTTGTAAAGAAAGAAAGAGGAAATTTTCATGCTAGAAAAACTCTCTGACATTTAATATTAGGGCCATAAAAAACTCAGAAAACACCCTAAGTGTTGGGAAAACCAATGTGCAATTCACCTAGATCTTCTAATATAGGCAGAATCTGAGGTAAAATCATAAACCCCAAGTTAAGCACAGAGCAGAATGAAAGCATTTCCCTTCTCCAGCCAGTGTTGCCTCATATCACAGTTGCCGTGGAAGGAGTCTTTCAAGAAAACACAGCAATCAGGACCAGAACAGGCCACTAGAATTTTTTCCTTCTCAGCAAATGCAGCAATTGATAAACAACACATTTTTCAGCTTCCTGCCAGAGAACTAAGATGTGCTGTAGCATGATGAGCAAGCCATAAATGCTGTAAAAAACGGAGATCTGTTTTAAAATGTCATTAATAAACATGTCATTTCACAATGTGACATCTGGGATTGAGTTTCAGGTTTTCTGCATTTATGCTCAATATGAATTTTTTATTTTGGCGACTGTAGTGCCCTCCCTTCCTTGTTTCTCATTTTATCCCCATTTATCATTTACAAGACTGCCTCAAATTTTATTTCACCCTTTGAAATTCCACTGCAAAGTTAACAACTGATTATGATACTAGTGCAAGATAAACACACAATTCACAAAAGTACAAAGTTTCATAAACATTAGTTTGTGCTACATTTCAACAAAATAAGACACACACACCAGAATAAAAACAAATAAACAAACAAAAGATAGAACAAACCCAAAATCAGAAATTTGTTTCACCATAAACTCCTATATGTTTCTGGACAGCACTGTATTGGGTCCATGTACTTCAGACATTTAGACTGCCATCAGAAAGCGTCAGCTACTATGATTAAGAATCAGGTTATTGCACCCTTCACTGGATACCACAGGAAGGAGACACAGAGGAAAGGGTGGCTCATCTAATTATTCACACAGAGGAGGAAAGGTTATGGATGGATTGCTGCCTCTCAAAGACAAGAAGGGATTATTTTTATAACAAAGATGAGTTTCAACATCAATAATAATTTTTTTTTATAGAAAAACAATGGAGGCTTCTTAACACTATTATGGTGAATACACACATTGAAAGCTTAAATAAGATTTTATTCTTTACTCTGCCTTGCCTCCCTCAGACAAATTTGCAATTGCCCTCTCATGGCTGCTCTTTTTCCATTTCTTTAAAACAGCTTAGAGTATTAATGTTGAAGACATTTAGAATTTTGGATTAATAATCTACTAAGTATTTGTAAAGACCATACAATATATTGCATGTTATAGTTGTTAAGAGTTCATGAGTTGGCTGTACATCTAATTCTTCTGCAATATCTTGAGAGTTTACATTGGAGGCCCTAATAAAAGCCTACTACTCTCATTCCATGAGGACCTTTCTCTCTTGATGAAAAGTTCAGCATAAGAAGTCCTAAGAGTACATACAGTACAAAAAATATTGCTGTGTAGAGCAATATCAGGTTTTATAAGCCTTACATTTTATCAATTCCTGCATTTCACTGAGTATGGTATATAATGAGAAAGAAGTTCTAAAAGAGCTATTGGAAGTCATTATGTTTTAATCTGTATCTCTAACATTTTGAAGAATTCAGGTTTAAAGAGTGTCCAGACATGGTTTTCAGCCTAAACTCCCTTGAGCCAGGCAACCTTACCTCACGTAAAGCTCACTACCTATGTAATGCAACTACTACATATGCAAGACCTGTACAATTTCCATCAGATCAGTTGCTATTTACAATGCCTGCTTGCAGGACATAAATTCTGGTGACTTTTTAAGAGAACCCAAACTCTCATGCTTTGCAAAATAAAGACAAGTATCACTGTTAACCATTTGCACATGCCTTAAAAACCCTCTTTCTAGAACTCCATTGCTTCTTCACAGCTCTCAATCTTCTTGAGGTTGTTGTATTTAAAGAGAAATAAAATTACCTCTCACTTATGTACCAGAAAGATACTATGGTAGCCAAATGCTTACCTGAAATCTGCTAACAAGCATGGGGATGAACTAAGGATAGGTGAGTTTTCTCCAACAGGGTTATGTGGAAAAAGAGGAGCTGACATCATCGTTCCTGTTACCACTATGTAAGGAAGGCCATGTCACATTACTCACCCATGCTCATCTTAATAGGTAAATTTTCTCTGCTCGCAGCCTCCACAAGGTGTCTCCTGGCCTCCATCACAGCTTCCTTTTGTTTGAGGTTCATGAAGGACTCCCAGAGAGTTTTGGCAGCTGGATCACTGTAAGAAAATGTCAGGGTTACACTAAACATTGTTTGAATAATGGAGTAAGCTTAAGACAACATTTATATTTTGAGATGAGTGCTTCTACTTAGCAATTTCTGAGGTGGACAGGATACAAGCAAAAATAAAGTGATATAAAAGCTTATTCTTAGCAGAACAGTTGCTATAGTTTTAGAGAAAAGAAGCTAGGGTTTTTTGTTGTTGTTTTTTTGTGGTTTTTCTTTTTTTTTGCTACCAATTATAAAGCATTAGAAATCACATACAATAATGTAAGCACATCATGCTCACACTAACCACCACTGTTCAACCATGGGAATATCAGAAACAGTCCAAACTTCTTCAGCTACTAAAAGGCTATGGAAAGGATAGGCTCTAACTTCCCCATGAGAGTCTAAATCCCAAAGCTGGTACTTCCCAACACTGAAGGCTATTGCTATGAACTGATGAACTCACCAGCACTTTGGACTGATGGATTCTCCACACATGAAAAGAATAATGCTCAGCAGAATGTAGCTGTCCTTATGAGCTGTACTTACAGATTTTTTTACTGTTGCTGTTGCTAAACTTAAATTATGCATTTGTGTAGCTCATCTGCAGTCAGTTTCCTCTCTCCTCCAGGATACTGCATTTGTTGCTGGTGTGAATGAATTCAGTGTTTTCTCAGTGAGAAGGGATGAGAAGGGAGGAAAAACCCTTGCCTGGGACTAAAGTCACACACTAGGATTAACTGCATTGAATGTTTGGGGTTTTGTTTTTGTGGGTTTGTTTTGTTTTGTTTTTTTGTTGTGGTTTTTGTTTGTTTGTTTTGGGGTTTGTGTGGTTTTGTTTGGTTGGTTTGTTTTTGGTTGTTTTCTTGTTTGTTTTTTTTTTAAATTTATTTTCTATTTTGAAGAAAAAGCTTTCCTCTGTTTCTTCAAGAGACATTTAAATCCTAATTATGTTTTGATGTAATTTACACCACATTTATAAACATGCCAAAACAAGCATTGTTTCATGGAAAATAACCCCTCTTCCCCCCCCAATAATTAATTTAATACCCATTACAGAGCAGCTGTGCTTACTCTCTGCTGCAACAGCAGGGCTGTATTTAGAAAATCTGACCCGTCTCCCAAACCAGGTAAGAGGATTGCCAAGCCCCACTCCTGACAATCCAGAAACCCACATCCTCTGTCAAAGCCTGAGTGGGTGGAAGGGCCATGGGAAGAGGATTGAGTCACCCTTCTTCTGAACAAATCACAAATGATTAGGAAGAGCAAATTTCACCCTACTGCCATGCTTTAAGAAAAATATTAAATCAGATAACCTAACACACTTCTCCCATTTCTCTTTCACACAATACAACTCAACCTTCTTCCAGTGATAGACGCAGCAGAGTACTTCCCAAAAGCAGCTGGAGCAACTGCAGCAACTCCCTCTACTCCCATTACCAACTGTGATCCGAGCACAGAATTGCAACTGCTCATGGACAGTGGCTCCAAAAGGATTCCTCACATAAAATGCACACCTATATTTAACATACAATAGTGCAAAAAATAAAATACATATTTCCAAAGCAACTAGACGTTTCAACACAGTAAGAAAAATTTCTTCATGGAAAAGGTTGTCAAGCATTGGAACAGGATCCTTAGGAAAATAGTGTCACCATGCTTGGAAGTGTTCAAAAAACAAATAGATTGTGGCACTTTGTGATATGGTTTAGTGGGCATAGGGGTACAAGGTTGGACTTGATCTTGGAGGTCTTTGCCAGCCTTAATGGCTCTGTGATTCCATGATCCTCAGGGATGCTATTTTTACACATCATCTACTCAATTATGATGCAGTCCTCCCCACTCAGCATCACTTTTAAATGCAACCTGTTCATTCACCACATTCACAGGGTATATCTCAACTGTGACTACGGTTTGGATTTTACAAGGCCAGTACCTCCCCTGTTCACTAATCCCTCCTTGAACAGGCAGTTGCAATACCAAATATATAGAGACCAGGAATTGGGCCTAAACGAGCAGGAAGTCCGTTTGAAAAATACTTTTTTCCCTGTTTGGAAAAAAACTCAAGCTGCCTTTTAAGATTTTTAAC
Source organism: Formicarius rufipectus (assembly GCA_013399695.1). Classification (NCBI taxonomy): domain Eukaryota; kingdom Metazoa; phylum Chordata; class Aves; order Passeriformes; family Formicariidae; genus Formicarius; species Formicarius rufipectus. Next base: position 1,348,177 of record VXAU01005646.1, read on the forward strand.
CTGTTCTGATTTTCACAGTTCTATTCATTACGAAAAATATAAGCAGAGAGTCTCAAATAAACACAGACGCCAGGAGCTAAGCCTTTCAAACAAAGGAAAACAAGCAACATAAGGAAGCTAAAATAAAAACCTCCCAAATTTGGCACAGGTTTTTGTAGTCTAATCTTTCTCACTCCTATACTTCATAAAGATATTTAGCAAACAATAAAGTGTGGAAAAATTCATCCCAAAGCATCTAAGACCTCAGTAAAAGTCAGAATGTACACAATAAAGTTACACCATTTTTCTAGTTGTTATCCTTGATTCTTGCTCTCCCTTTCCACACCACATGTTGATTAGTCCTGTTACTTTAGACAGCGGGGTCTTTGAAAAAAACGTGCACTATATTTGTATATATTTCTATTTGTTAATATTTGAAACTGTAATACCCCTTCAAAATAACTAAAGTACTCCAAAAAATATGAATAAGTCATACTAGTGCTTTAAAGGGGGAAAAAAAGAAAAAGAAAAAAAAAAAGGAGAGGTTTTGTTTTACTTTTATATTTCTTTCTAAATTTTCTTCCTCCTTTAGCCACAGTAGGTTTTCTTTAATTCCAAGGACTAAAGTTTGCAGGATCCCTGAGAGTTGCTTTAATACATCAGGAACATCAAAAAGCAAAATTGTGGTACACCCTAAAAGCATATGGGAATAAACCACACTCGTGTATGCTTGCATTTCTGTGTAATGCACCGAGTTTCTGCAGACATTTTTCCTCCCACTGCTTTGCAGAATATCTCGTGGTTTAGGTATCATATATAAAACAACATATAAACAGGATATGATCTATATATCAATAGCTAACACAGTCAACTGACTAGGTCAATCCACAGAAAGCAACAATATCCAACAGGATCTAAACTCAGACTTTTCTTTTAAAAATACAATATGAAAAAATGAGTCACAAAAGAACTTGTATGTTTTCTGCTGCAAACACTTTTCCTGTTCCCCATCTCTTACCCTTTCCAAGAAGGGCTTTTGCTTTGAAACACTTCCCATTCTTACCCTTCATCAGTGACAAGACAGGAGTGACTGCTGGGAATGAGTTAGCAGGATGCAGTACAGGGCTGTGGTGTTGCCTCTTGCCTGATCTGAGACGTTACCACAACATCTTCCTTTTAGAGATTTCTAACACTTGGAAAATACACTGTCTTATCTTCCCCTTTTAGTGAGACATTTGTCTGAGACTGCTTTCCAGCCTTGTCATGGTGCCCTCCCCCTTCTCTTTTTCTCATCTGAGCTCCTCTGCTTTGGTCCAAATGCCCTAATCCTGTGATACTGGTATTCAGTGACTTGTATGGCATCCAGTGCCCCAATTCAAATTTCTCCTTCCTCTTGCATTCCTTGACTTCATAAGAGTTATTTATTCATTTTACAGGTTATCTAGTGAACACTCTGAAAGTAATTTTCTGAAACTAAATAGTTTGGAGTTTCTTTTATGCATTACAAAACCCTTAAAGATATTGTCCGAATGATGAGTTTTTACTTGAGAAAAAGTCAATTCCTTACAGTTCTACTACAGTACAGCTCAGGAAATCAAAATCACCCTTCAAAATAAATTTCACAACATTAGGTAAATATTACAGCGCACATTTCTGTCCGTTTCTATTACAAATTGTTTTGCAGGGCGCTGCAAGCCAGTTTCACCAACAAAGTTAGGGTTTTGCTCATGGGTTTGATACCATGTCCCTTCTTTTTATCATTATGGTCACTGTACCTATCAACCAGTCATCTCAGAAAACAGATTCTAATAAAAGCAAGTGTAGCAGTTACCTGGTAGAAAACTAGTTTATTAAACAAAAATACCACATTATGTCCAGAGATAAAGCTGAAGTCTTTGAAATGCCCTGTCAGACACAGCTATACTATTTGATATACATAAAGCAGTCAACTGATAAACATACAGATTTCTCCCTTCCCCTCACACACAAATGTCACATTTTTTAAAGTGCCATTCTCTGTCCTAAAATTAATTAAAATTTAACTGCATATAATTTATAGTTTTAAACAACAAGGACCAAATCATCAGACCCATAATCTACAAGTCCTAAAAGGAGATGTCAGCTGCCAATACTGCCAGGAAAGAGGTGATGATGAGAACCAGGTCAGAAAGACTGGAATTAGTTCTGGGATTAGACTGGGATAGTTCTATGCTCACTAAAGATAGCTGCAGGTGCTTCAAAGCAGCTCTGACTTGCAGCCTCCAAAGGCACACTTTAATTAAAGATAGGAGATATGGAAAATTAAAAATCAAAATCAGTAATAGACCAATTCAGCCATGAAGTGGCTAACCAGCTGGCTTTCCAAATTTGCACTATCCAAAGGAAAGACTACACAGTGAAATCTGCTGTACACTAAGAGCAACAAGTCAGGATGAAAAAGCCAAAGCCCTGAGCAGAAACAAGGATGCAGTTGGGTGATGGTGTGCTAGTTTCAGCAACACATTCTGTGGGCGAGCTTGTTCTCATTCCCATGGAATGCCTTTCAAAAACATGTTCCATTGGGGATTATGCATTGAGTAAGAGAGGAAGAAGTCAGTAATTTTTCAACACAGATCAGATCACTAAATTAATTTGCTTGACCTAGACATTTGCAAGTTGATAAGCAAATGTCTAATCTTGTGTTTGTTAAAATAATTGTAACTTATTCTTTTGATCTGGTCTGGTCCAGTCCTGCAAGGACAATATTGCCAAGTTTCTCTGACAGACAGAAAGTGACCCTAACTGTGATCATCTCTAGACTTAGTCTCAAAGTTACTTACTTTGAACACATTTGGGGAGAACAGGGGAGTTTGGTGGTATCACAAGCTGGAAGCAGTAATCAGTAAATAGCTGAAGTTAAATGCTAGTCAATGGACAGCAAACTCTCAGAGCACATGCAAAACTAAAGGCAAAGACAGAAACCTGAGGGCACTTCCTCTGGGGGTCCAATGCACAACACCACAATTTTACCCTTGGCTGAAATGACTGGTGTTTCATACAGAAAGATATTTACTTCCCTTACTGCTACAGGTCTTGTCTATTACTTATAAATTATTAAAACATGGTCTTCCAAGTCTCTAATGCAAGAGCAAAAGGGTAATAAGCAATAAGGCTATACTAAAAAGTATGTTCATTAAATCACATTCCCCATCTAAAATTATGTTTTCAGATGTATGAATAGACCATTCCTAATCCCCTTAGCATTTATAATATTAGTTTGGCAATATATTTCTTCAATCAGCATGAATAATTAACCAATAAGAACAAGACAAACACTCTTGTCCAAGCAGCCTACCATCATCACCAAAATCATCAGCCACAGGTCGGCAGTTTCTGGCAAGTTATTGCGAATTACTGTGATATGATCTAATTTCCAGTCGAGAAACATAAAACTGACATATACATTATCTATTACTGGATTTTTGTCTGGACTTCTTTGCCTAACAGGCCAAATTCAGGTCATTCTGTTTACTCCTTATAAAACACTGGTATTTCTTTCAGTTACATGTAACCTTTGCCATGTCCCCAGGCTTAATGAAAAACAAGTCAAGAGTCTCTGTCATAACCTTTTCAAAGGCCAAATTGAGGAATCAGTATCTACATGCAATTCCTTCCCAAATCTCCTGTAGCTCAAATTAAAAAAGAAAAAAAAATTGTACAGTTTTTCTTAGGTTTTAAACCTCTTGGGGTCAGGTGAAAGCACAGACTACATCAGAAACAGGAAATAACCAGGTGGAGAACATCATACAAGCAAGATACTAAGGAAGGAAGAATAAGCAAATGTGGTTATTTTCACACCTGGCAAAGGACATGGGATTTCAAAGAGCAATTTGCTGACACAAGCTCTGAATAGGTGACAGAAAAAAACTGAGTGGACTTCAAATATTAATCAACTGAAAAGACAGAATTTCAGCATAACAAAGTAGTCATGTTTGTACCTTCACAGATAAAAAAGTCATAAAGAAAATTGTGAGTTTCAACGTGTGACAGATTCTGTGGTTATTGTATCATCAAAACTTTCACCTTTCTTCTAACCGGCTTTATAGTTCAGCTGTGCCTGTATATTTTCACAAGAGGAAGGGAGAAGGGAAAAATTCAGTGAAGATTAAAGTGCCATTAATACCACAAAGCTGCCCAAAACTGAGTGACTGCTAAAAAAGAAAAAAAAAAAAAAATACTGCCAAGTATTGCCTTTGCAATAGCACAATAACACACATTATTTTAAAGGCAATGCAACATCCACACTAAGTGCACAGCTCTTCAAGAAACAACACCAGGTGGTCAGAAGACCATTACTGTGAAGGACAAACCCATTGCTGGCAATACGTCATTGGAATACCGATAAACCAAAGAGCAGCACAAGCCTGCGATAAGATGCGAGGATTTGGCTACGAGCCTGGAGCGAGGGGCCACGTATGAGGAGACATCCTCCCTCCTCCAACTGCCCTGCTGCTTCCGAGACAGCAGAGGCTGCACCAAGGCTACAGCGGATATGCTGTGGATTCCTGGGGACAAGCGCCAGCACGACAACCGGTGGGGACAGCCAAGCCCTTGGTTGCACCCCACTCCTCACAGCCCCCCACTGGAAAGAGCCAATAACATGTGGAACAGCCTGCCCTGAAGAGCAGCTGCTCCAGGACACAGGGACAGTGTGGGAAGCTGCAGGGAAAGCCCTGTGGGCGAGAAGGGCTGACCACCACACTGCCATGCTCCCAGGACACAGCTGGGCTCAGAGAAGGAATCTGCTCTTCATTTCACCCTTCTGAAAGTGACCAAATGGCTCCAATATATTTTATTTAAAATTTTCCATACAGTATCAGTATTTCCAGGAGTTCAGTCTGTAGTATGGCTGTGATTTGCGCACATCCTGAGCGCGTGCACCCGATGGGCTAGCCAGGGAGTCCAAATGAAAGTTCAGCAGTACTTTCTTCAAAGAAAAACACAAAACCCTCAAAATTTTTATGTTGAGATAAATGTAAATTGCACATCCCCAAAAGGGACTAACACTATTTCCAAGAAAGTAAAATAATTAAGTTTTAAAGAGGTCCTTAGCAGTGGACTGTTGAACATTCTGTACAGTTGGCAGATCTGCTCTGCCTAATTAAATGCTCTCAGACAGCAGAAACTGGAACTATTTTCTGATCAGTCCTAACCTTGGGAAAGAAATAAACAAAAAGCTAATGTCATATTTGTATTGTACTTGCAGAAAACCACAGGAGCATAGATATTACCAACTTTGCCACAGACCAGCAAAAATATTGCTATGTGCCACAACACACAAAATCTTTTAAAAAAGTCTTTGCAGCCCTTCAACTTAGAACATTACTGTCACATTCTCACTTACATGTGTATTAAAATGCCTCCATGTATTAGTTTTTATGATTAGAACATGCAAATGGTAAAAAAAAAAAAAAGAAAAAAAAAAGAAAAAAAAAAGTCCAACAGGCAACATTAAATAACATAAACATGTTCCAGAATAATTTAAAGGTTATTTCCCAGTTTCACTCCAAGCCCTCAAGCCACTTGGTGGGTGTAATCTGTCCCAGACTCAACTGTGGCTGTATACTTTGGCACAGAGTCAAAACAGAGAGGTTATTGTTTGATTTATATGCCAAGTGCCTCTTAGATAAAGGGCTAATGGCAGGCTGATGGCTTCAGCCTTTGCATGTGGTGTTTATACAGAACCTTCTTTCCTCTCCCTCCTTTCTGCATATACTCCAGGAAGGCTCTGTCACATCAAGATCAAGGTAATTAATTAACTCATACTAGCATAATTTGATTCATAAAACAATTGATTCTCTAAAGGTCACGGGGAGTGCTGTTAAAACACCAACTTTTCTGCCTCAACAACACATAAGGTTTTGAGATTTGCATTTTTCCACACTACAAACAGGAACGTTAGAGAAATAATATCATTGCAAAAATAGATGAAAGAAGCTATGATAAATTAATCTGTCAATTAAAGTGCACTGTATATTTCAGAAGATATTTCAGTGCTTTATGAAATATTTGAGAAAAAAATAAATCCAGTCCTACAACAGAAAGGGTCACATAAATGAATCTTCTATACTATTCTGCAAACTACTGAACTTCCCCCAAAAGAATACTAGAGATCTCGCCTATGTGATACACTTTGCTATTTACTATATCTAAATTAGGAGTATGTCCTGGTATGTAAATGTTTCTGTACTGTTAAAATATTCTGGAGCATAGTCCTATATGGCCAAATTGCTATTTATTAGATATTAGAAAATTTCATTATCACATTTTAGAATTACTTTTCTGAAAGAAACAAGATACATAAATTTTTAATTAAAAATATAACCTCATCCTAAAGATACAGAAAAAATCATTAAAATAAGACTACGTTCTTAAGAGCCCTTTGCCACCAATTTATTTTAAAACACTTATTTTAAACAGATGTATAAGACAGAAGCTGCCAGGCATTTTAAAAGCAATTCTGAAATAATATTGCAAGTGTTGTAAATCAGCCTGCAGACAGCAAGGCTACAGCACTATAAGCAAAACTGGGAGCTGTTGATCAACCACACAGTTCTACAATGGATTCTCCTCTGGATTACCTGAAATAACTGTAGTAATAATAAGGGTGAGAAGTAACACATTTTTATCAGGAGTTTATTGTTCAGTTCACTGTATGTTGTTCAATATAAAGGCAGACATACCAAGGAGATACATTATTAATTGGATTAAAACAGTAGATTTGTTCATAAAAAGGCAAGATTTGCCTCTGGAAGTCAGAAAGTTTCAAAATATTTTGTCTCCTCTCCTGTTTTCACCTTGGCATGGATCCCCCTGTGCCCGTAATACTGACCCAGCATAGACAATCACTTTGCAAACCAAACTGAGAAGCAGAGAACTTGCTTTGCCTACTCCTTGACAGCTGGGAGAGACTGCCAGGTAGTATTCACAGGATACAGTCCATGTTTTCCTTTATTACTGGTTTGGTCTACAGCTGAGCCAAAGCGGCCAGAAGGAAAAAAAAAAAAATCCAACAGGCAGAGGACAGGAGCTACTCTTTGAAAGCTCTGGCTCACAAATGAAGGGTACACTGTTTAGTGTACCTCAGAAAGTTGGTTAAAACACAGCAATGAGAGAGGGAACAGTTACAAGTTATTATATTCAAGTGATGATATTCAGATTCATAAAGGCATACCTAGAGATATTGACACTGCAGGGCAATGCTGTACACTCAGTCAAGTGAACTTAAATTTTGCAATTATTTTCAAATGCAGGATGATAAAACAGACTGTGAATGACCACTAGGACAAAATAAGATTAACCAGACACTACCAATGACTAAGACTAACAGTAACAGGAAATTATTCTTTTGGTTTATAACTGAGTATCATGAGAGAATACATTTCAGTTCATCTTACAAAGAAGCATATGAAGTATGTGATGGGATATTCATGGACATAGTAGCAAGGTCTAAAATATGCTGAGAACAAACAAAATCACTGTTATAGTTTCAGAATCTAATGGAATTTTTCTTTCCCCACCGTCAGAATGAGGGGCGAATTGTCCTACCCCAGTCCATTTGCCTCTAACAAAAGAAGCAAGACGACCGGTGATTTAGGGTGGGGGAAAAGCGGACAAGCTGATTTTTGGGAGTTGGCAGTGGGGAGACGGCTGAAGGAGAAACCCCTGAATTTGGTTTCTTTCTTTGCCTTTCCTGCTGGTTTTTTTTTCCCCATACCTGGATTTTTCGGAGCCTTTTGGATCGCTTTTTGTTGTTTGTTGTTTTTTGGGGTTTTTTTTGACTTTGCCCGAGAGGAAGACATCACTAGCCGGGGGGGGGCCCTTACATCGGGCCTTCTGTGAGGGAGCCAGCGGCGGCCATCCTAGACGCGAGAGAACTTTTTTTTACATCAGAAGCTCCAGCCCGAGGCCAGCAGACCACAAGCCAAGGCAAGGAGGACCCCAGCACAGCTTCTCGGAGGGACACACCGGAGCCTTTCTTCCCATCCACCAACCCCTGGGGGCACCGCAGCATCGGNGTTCATTTCAGACAGACAAGAATTGTGAAAGACTGATATCAAAACAGCTTTTAAAAACCATTACAATTTAAAGTTGCAAAAGTGATGTTTCATACAAACTACTGTGTTCCAATTAAACCATGACTGCTATACTCCAAAGCAGGAAGAAATGTGCTCCCGGTTATCAGTAGAGCATGGGAGAACTTAAAAACAAACAGTTCAGGAGGTACTTATAAACACAACCAACACACAGCAACCCCAAACTGTCCCACAAGATCTTTGTTTACCTATAGCTCTTTGCTTTGGGCTGAATTCCTTTTCCCTCCTTCACAGATAATGGATGGTAAATCAGACTCTTAACATTTGACATATTTTTAGTCCCACAGGTGAGCTGAATAACAATAAAATTTAACAACTAATTATTAAAAGATTGGCAAGGATTCAGTTCACATCAGGAATTAATTAAAAAGAAGGAAAAAAAATGCTCCTAACAAAAGTAAATGATAGCATCCTCCATTTTGCCTCCTTTTTTTTTTTTTTTTTAGTAAAAAAATAAAAGAGAAACTTAACTTTTTTTGGCTCATTAATGTATTTGCCTTACATATAGCCATACTTAGAATATGTACACAAGCCTGATGAGTGTGGTCAACCACCATCTGAAGCAGGTTTGTCTCTTGCCAAAACCACCATCTTCAGTTTTATCAAACATTTCCTCAGACCAAGTATCATGTAAATTTGAAGGACAAGCATTTTAACCACAGTCTTGTTTCAAGTTGATCTAAATATAGACACATACACACATGCATATGTGTGTGTGTGTATATATATATATATGCTGTGATACACATGCAATAAGCATTTTGGCTTCAGAAGGCAAAAAAGTTCAACGTATATACTTTGGCATCTATGACACAAAACAAGTTTACTTGCTAATAACCACATATATGAGACAACACAGCTGTGCATGAATGATGTTACTGAAAAGTAATGCAGCTCCATTCATTGCTGCTTCCAATATCAAAGAATAATAGCGTAAACCAGAGACACCAGTGTTCGTTAAATCAAAAAAAAAAAATTATTCAAGGTAGCAGAAAAATAAGTCATGAACTGTATTTTACCATAATAAAAGCACAACTGCATGCATGCACATGCGCCCACAGAGTATCCAAAAACTTATTTATAAATCCTTATTCTATTCCACTTACATAGACTAGTAATACAGAATTTCTCTTTAAGTTTAATACCACAGCCATTGCTTAGTTAAAAATTTCTTAGAAATCATTCAGAACTTTCTTAAATGAGTTTTACATATATATATATTTGAAAAGATATCACATTCAATAATCCTATAGTTAGGCAGCATTTCTACAATGTTTCAGCTGATTATACACAGCCAATACAGTATTTTCCTGTGTTAAAAAACAAAAACTGCCCCATCCAACAAACAGTTTCAGGAGCTATGGGTTCTCATCACCTTTGAGTTCTGTTTATTCTATCCATTCCCTAGATCATTAATATCCTCTTGAACCTGTAAACTTGAAGGTCAGCAAAAGGTGAAACATAAGGAAGCAATATAATATGGAGTATTCAACTGGATTATATGCTGTGAAACATAAAGACAGCTTCCTTAAACTACACTTTTTTTTCTTTATTCCTCAGTAATAGAAAAGATAAGAAGATAAATTCCATATTGAGCCAGAGTTTAATCTGGAGGATTTACAGAATGAATAGCAATTCCTTTTACAGAGCAGTTTCAAAATTTACTAACTATGCCTTTCTAGAAAATGCTATGTAATCAGAGGAAAATGAGTAGAAAAATATTCATCAACTATTCCACAGATGAAATAAAAATATACCCCAAAAACTGTAATATTGTATAAATATCTTACTACTATCACAAGCAACATAAACCCTCTAACCTATGTCCACATTGATTGTTGTTGTTAATCTACAACAGTGATATATTACATGTACAAGCACGAGAACACAAAAAAGCCTTACAAATGCAGTATGTCTAAAGATCAAGAGGGATCTGCTTGTGGACCAAACATCAAGCAAAATCTCTGCAATTCCTAGACTAACTTACCTCTCGAAGGTATATTTTTGCAAATCACCAATGCCAATACTAACACAGTTATAGGTGCAGATAAGCCAGATCATTGCTATCTGTGACATCAGAAGGAAAACATATATAAACTGGCATGCCCTACGTGTGCTGTGGCATCCTAGTGCAGTACATCAAAATCTCTAAAATAAACTGAGCAAAAAAAAAAAGAGGCTGATATTGGAGGGAGAAACTGTTGGATCAGGACTCTTCGTCTTCCCCAAACTACCCTGTGAAAAGGAGAACTAGTGTTTAATTCCAATAATGCCTTGTCTGCAAATTACAAAACTACTCCATTTAGGTTACTGGCCAGTACACCAAAGTTCACTTTGGAAAATTCTGATTTAAATATAACAGTGTAACACATACATACTGGAAGTCATGTAAGCAAGCAGACTTGGCTTTCCAATTTCATATAGCAACTGATGCTGCTACAAGATAATTTCTGTAGCAGCTATCAAATCTTTTGTTGGGAAGAACATTCCTCTAAACAAGTAGGGTTTCTTTGGCTGAACTATTGGAAGAAACAACAGTACAAGCATGAAATGGCTGGCAAAGAACCAGGCTCTCCCTAAATACATTTCTGAAGCCAGCTCTACTCACTGTCTACAAAACTGACTGCCAGTGATGTTTCACACCATTACATGACTACTGTGCAAACTGCAATATGTTTTTTGTTGTCATGCTAATGATGGAAGATGTCACCCTGAGGCAAGTCTTGATGAAACAAAGGCATGTTTCAGACAGTTAGGGGATAGAAAAAGAAGCACATGCGGAGCTGTTGCTGCTCATCAGGCTGAAGCACGAGTGAAAGGGAAGCATTAGTCACACGAACAGGCTGAAACAGAGGCCATGCCTGGCAATTGCACCAACGAGAAACAGACCATCATCCTTGCCTGAAGTCCTTTTACAAGAGTTACTTATTTCCTTCAAGAACCTCTGAAGTCTATAATCTTACAGGATTATTATCTTGCAACCAATTGCCTCTGATTGTCTTAAAATACATGAGTGTCAGTGTGTCTTTTTCAAAGGTCGGATTATCACAAAAACTTTACTGAACGTAAAGTGTACCAATGAAAGAGGAGTTTTATTAATCTCTTTTTAAGGCTTCTTCTTTTTGATCTGCAGCAAGTACTCTTACCAAACACAAGGCTAGATCATTTTAACCCTCTCTGCTGACACCCCAAGCAGAGGAAGATAGCAGCTTACTTTGAGAGAGAATAGAAAACAAGCAAGATGCATCTCAGAAAAGTATGACTGGTTTTGACAGAAGCCAACTGATGTTTAGGTCTTACTAATCCTTTAAATTTTAATCCCACTAAATTCCATCTTGTATACAAACATAATTTTGAACATGTTCTGTGCAAAGAGAAAAGCAGATTAACTATCCACTGGGCACCGCTCCTTTCTAAGATTGTGGTCAGGACACTTCGAAACAGTTTAACTCTATCCTTCCTCTAACACCTGTCTTTTTCTTTTTAAAATTACGTTACTTAAAAACACATAATACATACTGATAGAATTTTCAACTATTAACCAAGTGGTAACGCTCCTTTCCTTCCGCAACAGTTTCACAATAGTCATCTCTGCAGAAGAACATTTAGCTACCCTAAAACTTTTTCATTGTTCAAACAGTAATACTAAAGGGGTTCTTAAGTATGGTGACACTGGGGCACTCTGTGGATAGCTATGCATCATACTTGGACTTGGAAAAACAAGTTTCAGTTCAACAACATGGTAGTGTTGTTACTTCTTGACAGGTATTCAGGACTATATTGACTCAGCATCTAGAAGTGCTTCTTTCTCTTCTCTTGCACCCCCACAACTATAATACACCATTTGGAAGTCTTCAAAGATTTCTCAAAAGGGTCTCCTGTAGAAAGGTAATATGCATAGCCTTGAATTGCATGTGGATTCATTGCCCAGCAATTAAAAAAAATATAAAAGCTTATTCCAGCCGCTCACCACTATTTAAAGGCAAAAGCGGCATCTGATCTTTCAACCCCAGAGCAACAATGAAAAGCAGGCTGATTCAGCTAAACAACTAAGCACAACTCAGCAATTGGAGAAATGCCAGAAACAAATCAACCAAGTATCCAGATGAACACTGAAGCAAGTTTGGTTCCTTCAAGGAAAAACAAAAGAAAATTCATTGAAGTTTTTCTTTCTACTTTCAGAAGTAGAATTGCTTATTGTGACCTGACCCATGCTGTTTTCCAATTAGCCAATGTTGATATACACTACTTTACCAAGTAAAGGTAAGGTTCAAAGATGAAAGGTTTCCCAGATACATCAGAGCCTTCTTAGCCAGCTTGGTCACTTTAGTAAAGCAGACCATCATTCCAGCATTACCCCAAAATCTATTTTTGCTCCTATAATAGCGGGGCAAAGTGAGAAGAGGTGAAGGAAAAAAGTGTGTGCACGTAATTTCCTAAAACTTTCTAATATTCATAACCATTGCTTAGTCCTGTCTGAGTTTCAACTGGCTGCCTTTTAGTCCAACAAAATGGTTCAGTAAAACATTTCATTCCTACAAGCTGCAGGACAGCTTACACAGAATGCCAGACTGAGTTACTGTATGAATCAAGTTAATTGAAAGCTTCTGAGTAGAATTTTGTACACTACAAGGTATAGCAAAATTCGTGCCAAGCAGCTCTTTAAAATGTGTATATTAAAGAGCTACATGTCAGGAATTTTGTGTTTGGATAAACCAATGGATTCTACTAAATATAAAGCTTGACCCTTACAACAAGCATATTACTTGAGAATATTACATGTAACACAATAGGTTATGTTAGAGCATTCTGCTCTGTGTTTTAAAGCTATTGCCTAAGTTTATTTTAATAAAAATGATTCCAGGGAAAGAGCAGTTAGTAATGAGGTGCTGACAATTGAATCTATAGTCAGGAATTGCACTGGAGTGCCAAGTTCACTTTTACAGATGCACTAGCTAGCTATCCAGTAGATGTTCTTGAGGCATGTAAGACCAATATATTTTGGATCACATTTGGCAGCATAGATAGATGAGACAAATGAAAACATTTACCAAGAACACATCTGAAGTGCGTTTTTCTTATTAGGGAAATGTAAGAAAATATAACCAGATACCATGGAATGCCAGGAATTCCCTCTCCTTGATGTTTTTGATTTACAAGGCCACTTTTTGGTAGTCTCACTCCCTCGCTTGCTCACCTAAAGCCTTGAGTAACCAATGCAACCTCTTGACTAAGCCATTTTCAGAGCTAAATGTACAAAAATGCATCTTCATCACAGATGGAAAGATAGCTCTTTCCATTAATCACTCAGTTACCACAAAAATCATTGCTTAGAAAGTCTTACGGCATAACTAGTTAAAACAAAAATACCCTCTTTATGAGTTGAGAACAAGTATTACTGTAGATACTTGGAGATCCAAAATCAATAGTAAAAAAATAAATAATCTGCAGTAGCCTTTATATCTTAAAGACAAGTTGTTTGAACATGCAGGGCCAGATTCTCTGCTAGCATGCTGGTGAAACTAAGATGAACTTGAGTGCTTGGTCCTGCGTATCTTCATTATTCCCCTCTCTTACTTCAAAGTAGAATACTTGTCATAGCTTCAATGCAAACCTAGGGCCCTAGCTTCCTCAGATCTCATGCAAACCTAATATGGACAATTCCAGCCTTCAAAACAAACTGACAGCTATTCAAAAAGAATAAAGCTCCAGATTTACGCTTTCATTTTTATAACCATTTCCATACTCTGGTTGATTTGTCGTAGAGAACAAGATAAGGACTTCTGTCTACATTGCACATATTTACCCTGTATTCTGGGTATCTTCTCATAACTCATTCCTGATATACTTCTGCCTTCCACAGAATGAGTAAGAAGAGCAAAATTTTGTCCTAATCCAAAAGCTCTGGATTTTCAGTTGCTTTATGTAGTCATTTGACATTAACTCTGCATCCTCCTCCTAATAAGGGCTTCTATAAGCAGTGTGTTGGGTGCTGTCTAATTCCCCTTCTCCTCCACATACCTTACTTACCACCAAATCAAGTTTTCCGAACGCTTTGAAGCCATGACACATTTCTCTGCCATTAACAAGAACTGCAGCTTTTTCTGTCAAGGTTAATTTCCCTTTTGAAGGGGTAGGTGGCACTTGAGCATCCACACACAGTGTACACGTTTAGTGCATGTCCTGAGCTGTTCCAGTAATTGAAAATGGCTCAACATAGACTTCTTTTTCTGGTTGCTTATTTAAGGAAGTAGTACATTGTGGGGGGAATTAGTTAGGTCATAAAACTTTTCCCTCCCACAGATGATGGGAATCTTTACCACTTGAAGATCATTTTAGAGAACATATCCACAAACTATGGAAACTTACTGATGCTAGGTATAGCACATCTGCTTACAGATGGACTGTGTGGGGGCTGCAGTTTATCAGGGCATAAAAACTGGGTTGGTTTGGTCAATTTTCACAACCACTTTTGAAACTTTGAGCAGCTATAAAGTAGCAATATCCATTTCAGCCTCTCTTCACTACACTTCAGGAAAACAACACACATGCAGAGAGGTGAGCACTAGAGCCAGGCATGAAAGATCTGCCATCTAAATAACAGAAGTCAGGCTAAATACTATTTAGCCATGCTAAATAACAGAAAAGGATGCTGGATTTTTGGCTCAATTATTAAAAATTAAAATCAATAGCCATTAAAAAATAGTCATGTAAGCATTTATCTGTATAAAAACAAAGTGTTTCTCTGTGCACAGATTCTATCTACTTCCCAGACCAAAAGCATCTTCAAGCTCTGACAGGTAAATAGCTCACTTCACATAAATTTCAGTCTATGGAAGTTTTGATTCCTGTGTCATATTAAGTCTGGAATCAAGAAATAGCCCAAATCATAGTCAAAACTTGCAACCAAACCTGTTGTCAATAAATACTGTTTCCTTCCCAAACATTACTTTGTCATCCAAATGAACAGCTGTCATTTGTTCTTCCTCATCAGTCTATTACAGCATATTTTTCTCTGTTGTAAGATACAGGAGGCTTACTCTACAGTGTAAGAATGATAGACAAAAACACCCCTCCAGGTTACTCTGTTCTGGCATTATGATTGAACAGCAAATGACTAATTCCACAGTACGTAATAAGGTCAGTGCATACCACTGCATTTTAAAACCTTGCTGTTGAGGTCATTCAGGAGGCAAGATTGAAGGCAGTTGGCCAAGCAGAGTAAGAGCTAGTCTTAGAAAAATCTCACAATGTCAGCCAAAGCAATAGTCACTGGGAGATCCTACTATAACACAAGAAAGATCAGAGCTCACTTTGGAGAATCATAAACTCTACTTAAACAGACAGGGTCTTCATGCTGCTATTAAACCCTGAATACATCTGCAGGAAAATGCACTGTGGCCACACCACACCAAGAGAAAAGCAGTTTGCAACCTTACATGGGGAGGGGGGTGAAATTCACAAAACTCATAAACAAAAGCATTAGGGGAACAAAAAAATTTTGTCAGTTTTAAAAGAAATGCTGCAGGAAGCCAAAAAACCATCACCCCTAAGTAACATAACGATCTTTCAGTCCTGACAGGACAGAAAGTAGATACTGTTTCTGATAGTTAATCAGAAAGTCATCCTTCTTTACATCTTGCAAGGAATGTACCTGCAGAACAAAGCACCATGCTAACAAGGGAACAATCAGAAGATAAACTAGCTGAGGGACTGTACTCACTGAATTACCTTACAGGCATTAAGTTACCTTGCTTTGCTAACCAGCTGTGAACTCAGAGACCTGCTGATGGCTGGACAAGTTCTCAGTAACACTCAAATTTATTGTGTCTTTCCATGGACAAAGGAAAGTCAGAAATGTGGGACTTAATGACAGTACTCACATAGGTATTACATTGAGAGTAATATAAATACGGGAAGTGCTTCATAAGAATTAAAAATACATCTTCAAAACATTAAGCATGAAGGGTTCTGACTTTGCCATTTTCACCTATTTGATCCTACACGCAAAAGCATCTTGAACTTCTTGAACCTTGCACTCTGAGGATGGCTATGACATCGCCA
Organism: Formicarius rufipectus; assembly: GCA_013399695.1. Classification (NCBI taxonomy): domain Eukaryota; kingdom Metazoa; phylum Chordata; class Aves; order Passeriformes; family Formicariidae; genus Formicarius; species Formicarius rufipectus. The sequence goes on from VXAU01005646.1 coordinate 1,364,355, forward strand.
GAGAGCCCAGGAAAAAAAATCTGAATTCTGTCTGAACACTTCATAACTAAGCCTGGATAGTGCAGACAAACAGGGCAGTTAGAGGTCTTCAAAGCACAAGGAACAAAGTCTTGAGCAGTCCAGCTTCCCACAACCCCCAGAAGGCCTTTTTGTGGGCTGAGAGGCATAAAAGAGAACTGCCCACTGATGCCAAGAGCTTGTCAGTGCAATTCTTTCTTTATCTGAAGGAAAACAAGCTTCAAGCTTCCTCTTATCTAGAAGACAACTTCTAAGGTTTCTGAGCGCTGTCATAACAGGCGATTGACAAAAACATGGCACCTATTAGGCAGAAGAATGGTTGTATGAAACATCCTCATGAAATTCCTCTGCCTGTTACTTCAGCAGATCTACTACTGCAGCAAACTGGGGTTTTGCAGAGCAGCAGCAAGGTCGTCTAGGGATGTACATTACATAGCGCAGGCAAGCTGGAGGTCTTGACCTCTTTCCAGAATTTTCCACTCCCAGCACAACCCTCTCACCCCTTCCTTTTTTCCATTTCAAGGAGGTCCCATGTTGAAAGGATCTGAGTGAATATACACACTCATTGTGAGATATAATAAATCTTATCAGCTTGTTCATCTCATCCTGTGGCAACAGTCAATTATGTTCATTTGATTCAGGCTGGTTTGAAAATGAGCAGAAAGTGTCTCCTGGAAAGCTTGTCTTGACTGACAAACCCCAGAAGCTGATGCAGCTGGGGCTCTAATTTCCAACAAGAAGATGCCTTGAGAAATTTCAAACAATGAGGAAACGCTGAATAGGCCTTGAATCAGGACTGTGCTTGAAGACCCTGAGTAAAATAAAACTGGTGAGCAAGAAGGCTGCCTGTCCAGAAGCATGGTGGAAGTGGGGAATACTGTGTTTAAGGCATTTTTACCACTCAATCCACCACTTAGCGAAGCATCTCCTGGCTGGACTCCTGAAAAGGCAAAACATACAGACTTAAAAACCCTCTAAAGCGCAATTCATACCCCTGAAAATGGGCCACAACGTGAGGCCGAGAAGCACAGAGCTAGACTGTAATTTCGCACGTCATTGGTGAAAGAAAGTTTCAGAGTTTTATTTAATGCACTTCGATGTCTACTTCTCATAAATTCTGCAGTTAACACCTCCTTTTCCCCACACAGGTGCTACTCACCTTGTACCGAAAGGCAGATAGTAAAAAGCTTTACATGGGTGGTGACATTTTTTGCTTGGATGGGGTGTTTTTGTGGCTTGGGGAGGTTGACTTTAGGTTTAAAGCCGAGTTCAGCAGAGCAGAGGCAGGGGACTGGGTCCTGGGAGCGCAGAAGCGCGCAGCTCCCGGCAGGGGGAAGCATCCAGCAGCAGAAAAGCTGGAGGCATAGCCCAGGAGCAGGGGCAGGCAGCATCCAGAGCACCGCGGCACATCCAAAAGCGGTCTTCAGCACGCAGCTGCCTCTGTCCCCGGTCTAAAGGGCCTTGCCGTCCACCGGTTTGGGTTACCCTTCCTCCTCTGTAAGACTCGCAGTGGATATGAAGCAATATAGTCGTGACATCTGGATTTTCTTACTGTAGTATTAATGTTTCCTCTTTAATATTAACATTCCAGAAAGAAAAATTACTCTAATTTATGCCATAAATTTTCAGCTAATTCAAGAATAACGCTGTCTTGAATTACTTTCTTATTACAAGCTTTTATAAACTTATGCATGCAAAAAAAAGTTGTGCTTTTTTTCTAATTACATCTGACATAAAGGAAATACTTTAGAAAAAATTGAAAACACCAACAAGATCCAAGAACCATCCTCCCAAAACAGTAAATTCATTTACTGTTTACAAAAAAATAAAAATCACTGATATCCTTCAGATGCTTGTTCCCTGGTTAAAAAAACAACCAAACAAAAGAACTCCGAGAGAACAGAATCAACCATTCAAAAAAAGTCTATTTCTCAGCAAAAAGGGAGACTTTGATCTCTTTTCAATTTTAATTCTTCTTCTCTTTGCCATACATGCACAAAAAAACCTTTCACTTGAATTTCACATTATACATGTGATTGTTCAAAGAATACTGCAGTGCGTGTAAGGCAGAGAGCACCGGAACTGCTGTTTCAGCACTTCACAGGAAAGGAGGCCAAGGGGATGCAACTCCAAACTGTCCCCCTTCCCCAGTGCAAGAGAGCACTCCGTGTAGGAAAGGGAGTGACACAATACCATGGAAAGGACAAATGGAGATCCTGCCTTCAATTGTTCTGACACCCTAACTCCCCTTGTATTAATTTCCTTGTACCATCACAAAGATCAGACCTCTGGGAGTTTTTGGACTTGTGGTCTGCAAACTTCTATCTTGAAAAACTCCTTGTTTTACTGGTTTGAAAAACAAGTTCCTCACACAAGGACTATGAGAGGAAACAGATGCAGAAAGAAATCAAGTGACCTGCCTGAGACCACCGCTGCAAGCTGACACCAGAACCAGGACAGGAATACAAGTTCCCTCGACTCATGGCCTTCCTTTACACTGGGGGTTGTCCAAGTCCCACCAAAATCAGGAAAGCACTGCATCATAACAGCACACACAAATGCAAAGGTGCAGCTGGAGTGGGGCTTTCTTTTCCATCCAAACTGTAGCATTTGTAAAAAATCAGTCCAAAACAGGAATAATAATCTCAGAACCAAGGAGGATTGAGAAAAGCATGTATTTTCAATTGTCATTAACATGAGACATCTAAATTTTACCATTCCATTTCCAGGAATGTCCTATTTTTTAATCAGCTCCCCCCAGTACGCCTACCTTTCCACCACTAACACAAAGACCTAAGGAAAGATTTTTGTGGGTGCTGTGTTTCAAACACTTGGCCTGTATATCAATGCTTTCTGCAAGAGTGGAAAAACAGGCAAGAAATCTCTACTCAGCAAGTCCTTGCAATGTGCATAAGGGAATTAAATATTCAGTTTATTCAGCAAAATAGGAGAGCACATCAAAAGTGTTCCTGGGAAATAAAAGAGCATTCGGAAAAAGAGAAAACAGAGATATTGCTTCAGTTGCCCACAGTCTCACATAATATATACTTCTTGTTCCCACACACCACAGACCTGTGGCCAGGATTCAGCCATCTGAACCCTAATTTGGGGCTTTAGGGAGCCATGGGACCTCCACACACCTCAGCTCCCAGCATGAAAGAGGTGAAAATGATAAACTTCCACCAAGACAAACTCACTACTGACAGCAGGATGCTTCCACGTGCTAAAAAAAAGTCTTAAAAGCACAAGATAGGTGCTTTGAGAAACAATGTGACCATAATGTTATCAAATGTACAGGATGGATTGCTCACAAATACACAGAGCTCAACGTTCATCCAAGGAGAGAACTCCTAGAAAGGCACTATATGCATGCTTAAAATCAGAAGCTGAAATTTTGAAGAATTCCTCCAAAAACACTGTGTGCATTAACAAAATACAGAGACCAGCAAGAAAACTGTAATTACTTTTTTCAAATCACCTCTACCACTAAGATTTCACTTATATTATGCATCATTTGTTTGAAAGGACATGATGGTTACCACTCTTCTAAATCAGAAACCAACAGTTCTGGTCAAGAGTGGATGTCTTTAGATTAATGTCTATGAACTGCTTATTTTCTGTTCTATACTTAGATACATCGATCTGCATATGAAAATGAATAAAATATATTAACACAATTCTCAAAGAGGATAACTATTAACATTTACACTAGAACAGAAACATGTCAGTGACTACAGTAGGGCAAACAATTACTCTGAGGTTTTGACGCTAATAAGAGTAATAAAATCAAGAACTCAAAATACATTTTTTCTTTTAAGAAATTCCTTTCTCACAAAGAGAGCACCTTCAAAGTACAGTAACTCATACAGCATATGGCATTTCCATTTTCATCTAAATCTTTAAAGAAGCCCATTATTTCCCTAGATTTGAGAAAAGAACCCTGCTTTATTTCACCACACCAACCATAAATTATTCATTAACTCTGTTTGCTAACTGTAACTGAGCCCAGATGTTTCTGCTGGAGTGACATTCCACAAGAAAAGTTAAATATAGTACGCTGTGTGGAAGGACCAGACTCTCTCTCTGCCTCCAACCGCCCACCTCATTTCTCTCTCTCCCCCCTCACCAGAGCATTCTCAAAAATTACTTGAGAGAAAACAATGAAAACATTATAAAAATATTCTGAATATGTGAGTCTGAAATGCTACAGTCTGATCACAATGTTTCATGTAAAAGATTCCCCACATATTCCATTTGGGTGTAACTGAAGCCACTGGTCCTGCTTCTGAGAAAGGTGCAGGCACTTTCACTTATCAAATTAAATAGAAAACTTACAAGCAGAAGAACACTTCTTGCTACACATCATTTACAAATGTAAATCAAGACTTAAGTTTTCAATTACAAGAAACACTTCCAAGCCAGCTACCAATGCTGATGAGGAACTGGAAGCATCCCATGGAATTTCTGATGGAACTGACACAGAAATTTATTGGTGGGAATATTTAATCCATTTCAGTGCTTCAGAAGAACAATCATTTTACACTAGCAAAGGGTATTAATGTTGATGCTTATAAGACAACACTGAGAATACAATCCTGTTGAACACAATGGAAACTACCACCTTCAGCCAGTTACAGTTTCTACTACTGTTCATCAACAGTCTTAAACTAGTTTGGAAATGCCAACTTTAAACTAGAAACTATTCCTGTTGATTACATAGTTGAAGAAAAAGTGAAAGACAGGTTGAACATCACAGAGCCATTTTCTTTGGAGTTTGGAGACTATTTTTAGACCTGCAACTCTTCTTCAGTTGTGAACGATTATCACAGGAGAGATTTTAAGGTCATCCAGTCCCTTTGCTCTGTTCCACGGCGAGATTAAGCCTGTTGAAACCAATATTTGCCTAATCTATTCTTAAAAATTTCCAGTGTAACAGATTCTGTAACGTGACTTTGCAGGACAGTATTTGGGGGAAGCTGTTATAGACGGGTGTGGTAATTGCTCTGCTGCTTTGGTACCAGGCTATCAGCTGCTGTCATCCAACTTGACCACACCTACATCTTGTAGTCAAATCCTGTTGTTCTTTAACCAGCTGTGCCCATATGAAACTTCATAAAATGTACTAAGTCTAATTGTACAGTTAACAAAGGGCAGCTTCCCATAAGCCAGCAAATACACAAATCAGCTTTGATGTATATATATACTGTTAGCCACTTCAGAATTATAATATAACCCTGTTGGCTATTCCTAAAAACATATGACTGAAATCATAATTTTACCATGGAAAGGCACTATCAGCACTAGTTTTAGTCTCTTCAGTGTCAATGTTAGAAATAACTGAGCAATAGCACAGGTTAACAATCTCAGAACAATAAATATATTTTTTTCCCTAGCCCATGCTGCCAGACTCTTCTTTATTTCCGGTAGCTACTCAAAGCAAAAACAGCTACCGCAGTGTTCTACCATGGACACTGACCTCTACAGCTTGCTATGTAGACAGATCTTAAGGACATCTCACTTCTGCTCCAGTGATCAGCTGGAAAGCAGAGAGTGAGAAGAAAACCAGAATAACTTTTAAGTTAGTCAACTCAGCAATGTACAACTGAGTCCACCTCTATAAGGAAATATTTCCCCTCCAACCCCTACAGAAGAAGCGAGTTATGCAACGCAAAACCTAGAAACTGAACCCAGTTACAGCATGTATGGGAGACTGAAGGTGAGAAAGGATCTGGAGACTCTCAGAAAATAAAGATCATATGTTGAAGCAGTGCAAATCTGTGAGGCCTTTTCAGGGGCAAGGGGAAGGGAGCAGGAGGAGTAGAGTGCAGGTGTGAAACACCAAAAGGAGTCAAAGTTGAAGAGTAGAAACTGTATTAGATAGCCCATCTTGAAAAATCATTTTCTAACACATGAAGAGAATATTACAGGAAAAAAAACACTTTTAATCTCCCTTGCAATGCATTAATTTCTAGAGTACTGCTGAGGAAAATTTTTTTTGTGAAGTAAAACCAGAACCCGCTGTATTTCCCTGTTTATGCATAATAACAGAACCTGCAGGAAAGTTTCATCTTGGGCAACTAAATTTAGAAAGTGAAACAGCAAATCAGAAGCACTTTGCTTGTACAGTCTTAGTTACAAATTATACATATCTAAGTACAATTGTTCGAAATTACTGTTTCTAGGTTGTTCTTGTTTAAAAATCAGGCCCTCATGAAACTGCCTGTACCCCTAAATTTGTGCCTTCCTATCCTTCTCCACAGGTACTGTGTTTGAAAACTGGGATAAAACTTTAAATTAACAGGTAGCCTAACAGAAATTCAGCATAAAGAGGCTCATGGGAAAAGGAAGTTGAATTAAGACCTACCTGTTTGCACGACTTGTTACTTAGGCAGAAAAAGAAAATGCCACAGGGAGAATTCTTGATGTTTATTCTGTACTGATTTCTGTTACAGCAATTCAAACAATCCAAATCTAAAAGGTCCTGAGATTCTCCCATTTCTGTAAGTCTTATCTGGCCTGGTCACTTAATGCACACATATAGACGACTACATTCCAGCAGAATTACAACCAGATGGTGTTTTGCTGTAAGCTTGACTGGTCTTTTTCCTTTTTTTTTAAAGACCTGTTTTCTATTCACTTATTCTAAGAGACATAACAAACTCATTCAACATTGAAAACAAAGAAAGAAGAAAAGAATATTTACTTTGGTTGTGCTAAGCAGCCAGGTGCTATAATACTGCAAATTTCATCTGTAGTCTGTAGTGCTGTAAGCTCTACCATGTTAACCATCACATCAATCTTGTGGCCAGGAAGCTTGGGAAGCACAGAAAGTATCTTCTCTGCAAGATTGTCACCATGATGACCAACTGCTCCTGGTTAAAAAGAAAAAAACAAAAAAAAAAAGACCCAAAAACTATCAGCTGCATAAATAGAAGGGAAAAAAACAAAACAAAACACACACATATGTGGAATTGAAAACAAAATAATAACCATGTGTTTTGGGGAGAAGGCCACTGGTACTCAAAACATCAAGAACCACATATACCTTTTCAAAGATATTTTGCTACAAAGGTAAAATTCATTTCTGGAATGTGTGAAGTTAAAAGCATTTCAGAAAGATCCATTTAAAAAGCACAAAATATACTTAGTTTTACAGCTGTTAGAAATTCAGGGAGTTTGCACTTAGACATGAAAAACATTTTTCTTTGCCCAAGGAAGTTGTTAAACAATTTTTGCAATGGTTATTAAAAAAGGCAGTCAAACATTTACATATAAACTACATGCACACTATAGTTTTCTACTTAAACTAATAGTACTGTGTTTCAAGTCACATAAATAGCTACCCAGACAGGCTGGCCTAATATTAAAATGAACAATGACCAATGGCACATCACCATCAAGAACATCACTTCTATCTATCACTTCTATATGGACTGAGGGCAGCTCAGGTGAAACAAATATGAAGTAACTAAACCAACCCAAGCTACAGAGTATAAAATGTCAATCTGACTGTGTTCCAAGAGAAACTCTGAATTCCAGCTGGCATGTTTTCTCCAATTTTCCTGATTTCAAACACACATGCTTTTCTTTCCATTCATGAACTCTCAACACAGGTGCTACAACCAACTTATAAAATATTAGGACTGTGAGCCAAATCAAAGCAGAAAAACATGACATGCATTACAGATAAAAAAGTAAAGAGAGAGAGATCAGAAACCCTATTGCCTTTAAGTCAGGAGCAAGCTGAAGGTATTTGCATTCTGCCACATAAGCTACAGTCTAGCCATCAACACAGGGCTGGACAGCAGTGCTGGGTTTAGTATTGTTCTACTGTCTTTAAACAAAAAACCAGGAACTTTTGAAGCACCACAGAGACAGGAAAAAGATCTCTCAGGCTATGGTCCCATTCTGTCTGTATGGCACCCTCTCTGCTCTTATCTTTTCATCATTTCCAAAGACAGGGGAGGTCTCTTTAAACAGCTGACATAACCTCACATGTTCCATAAATCCAAACAAGACCCTTACATCAAGAATATTTGTGAGGTCAGATTATTAGCTGTTCTTGGATAAGCAGAAGATTCTCTCCAGATTCTACAGCAGCCATGCATCCATGCTATAAACCACAGTTTTCCATGGTTTATTCACTATTCCAAATTGTAGAAGTTGGAAAGAGAAAGAAAGATGAAAAATGAGAGAAAAATAAAGTCAAACTCTGTGCTGGCAATGAGTTTATCCACAGAAGACAAGAAAGGCACGTGTCCAGCATGTGGTGGTACTGCAGTGTGGATGTCTGACCATTCAGCTGCATTATTACCTATTGTTTCACCAAAGATTCAGTGAATAATCATAGAATGACAATTTTCTTTTCTACCATCCCTAGCCAGATTTAGACTACTGAAGTACAGATGAAATGAGCTGGGCTGTCTCTGTGACTTCCTAAGCCACCTTGATCTCCAAAATCCCTACATTCTTCTTACCAGAACAGTCACTTGTATGCCACACACTGCAACACTTGCCAAGTTACACAGAGAAAACAGACAGTAATCCTCTGAATCTCCACCCTCACATACTGGTAGCAATGTCTATCTATTCACATCTGCCACAAGTGAGCAATATTTAGTTAGACAAGACATTTGGCTAACCTAAAAACACCTTGAATGCAAACAAAATCACATTAATTATTAACATCACTCCTTTCTTCCTTGCATATGGGGAATTCTCAGCATACTCAAGTTGACTCCATGAACTGCCAAGGCCATGTCAGTCTCTTTCCCACAACTGCTACTCCTTGGTAGTAAAATAGGATTTTACTCATCTAATAAAACAAAAAACATCAGGAGGTTTTAAAAACCACTGTCACCCCTGACCAACTACACATATCAACAAAGGCTGTAAAGACACTCAAACCTCAAAAGACTAGGACAGGAAATCAAAAGGAGTCACATTCCAATTGCACTGACTTCAGCAGGGTACATGGGACTAGTTTTTACCCTCTCTGCTCATCAGTTCAGAGGACAGTCACTCAGCAGCTTCTCACAACCAACAGCATTCAAGGAAGGTGCTGGACTTTAATGCTGACAATGTGCACATAGATCAGGCATTGAAGTGACACATAGAAGTTATCCAACCACTGCAAAATAGGAGTCTTGATGACAGGCAATATCAGCCTTCAGGATACAGGAAATCTTATGTATCATGCTGTTCTAATTTCACTTTTTCTTCTCAAACTGAAATATGTGACATTTCATGTAAGTTGTAGCTGGCATAATTGGAAAAGTTGACCAACAACTCTTTAACAGTAGACAAACTCATTAACTGCACCCTCAGTTTCCCCTAGAAAGGCATAAAGGACAGGCTTACTAGAAAATATTTTCCTAGGCTCATTACCAGCCCTATATCACACCATTTGTGCTCCAATTCTAATGTTTTTCTACTAGCTCTATTGTCTGGTTCAAAACCAAAGCAAAACGAAAAAATAGGACATTTAAGGAACAGCACATCACATAAGCAACATGCGAGCTTGGACAATGGGAAGACTTTAAACGCAGTCCCTAACCATGAAGAGTTTGATTTAGAAAGCAGTTCTGCAACAAAGGCATTGCTCACTACCCAACAACTAATGCAACTAATTTCTACTGCAGATTTTTCCTTCAATGAGAGTTTAAGTATCAGTTGGTGTGCACTGTAACAGTATGCAAGGCATATCTTGGCCTCACTATCAAGCTTTTTTAACATCTGCTCTTTTACCTACTTTATAGATTAGTTCAGGACAGGTGATTTTGGAAAGATACACGGACCAACCCATCCCAGTTTTCATGTTGTTTTAACACTGCACACTCACCCTGCGCTTTTCTGAATTAGATCACCACTAGGAAGACTTTACAATAAAGAACTATAGTGGGAAAATTTCTGTGGTGTAACTTTCTTAGTCAATACATCACCTCTATGAGAGCAGGGTTTAAAATATCAGAAGCAAAAACATTTATACCTATTCCCTTAAAAGAAGACAGATTTTTGGAGTTCCAGTTCCTTATCAATGTTTTGACATGTTCCATAATCCAGTGTTAGTTTAAGATGACTTTGTTAAACAGTGCTGGAAAGCAGTCTGTATGTTCCCAGGAACCATTGTGAAGCATTAGAAACAAACTAGAGGATCCTTCTGCCTTGCCAAAAGACAGAACTACATTCTCCTTCACACAGACAAAAGAACAAAGTAATCATTACCTGTCCCACTGTGCTGACTACTGAATCTTACAATAACCAAAAGAAAAGCACCCAAACTCCTCCCTCCTCCAAAAATACAGTTTGCAGTCCAGCAGTAGGAGCACAGAAGTCTGCAACCAAGCTGACCAACACCAGAGTACTGCCATAAAAGCAGGACAGATTCCTCATCTCTCGCAGTCAGCTAGTGCAACATTAGTAAAGAACAGCAAATTTGGAGATAAAAAACATTACAACCAGTGTAGGGGAGTGATGTGAAGACGATGCCTTGGCTGACAGTGAGCGAGATCATACAGAAAGTTAAACATGAGTTTGCAGCCTTGGCTGTGGTGAAACATTCCTATGATTTTGATAGACACACGCAGAAGTGCTAAAGTTGATGAAAATGCTGCTGCTGACAGCACTGAAATATCCAACTTCAAGAACACCTATACAAAAGTCGTTATTCAAAACTATACAGTTTTGAGTAACAGTAACACACAGGCACCCCCTGCTATTCATTCTTCTCTGTCTTTTGCTCACTGCAAATTTGCCTTTCAAATCACCTGCACATACCAGTGGGTGAGACCCACCGCTTACAACAGCCCAGATCCCAAATGCTGCAAACCTCAAAGAGGCTGGAAGGAGAAATGTGAAAAGCTGTTCTGAGCACCAATTTCTGAAAGATACCATTAAGCTTAACAAATGAAAACAAAAACCTGGAATGCTGCAAAAACTACTTCATAAAAGGTGCGAATGCTAGCAAAGTGATAAGAAAGATATGGAAAGAGCATGGAATTACAATATAGTACCATAATGCAAATATTTTAGGGTGCAAATATTAGAGGAGGAAAATAAAGAGGAATTCAGGTGCCAGAGTTAGCTCTGACTAGCCAGTGTCACTTATCAGGGTGCCCTTCTAGCAAGGAAGATTTATTCTGCTTTTTAAAGCAAAGGCAGTGGACTTTAAAACAATATGTAAGCAAACAAAAGCAGCACTATACACTAATACAGATCAGGGACACCAGTAACAAAGTTTTACACAATGAGAATTCAAGAAGTGAGCACAAAGTACTAAACATAAGATTTCACCAGGGCATAAAAACCCATGTCCCACCTTCTGGGGAACTGTTTTATCCAGAAGATCCTCCACTGCGGGGATAGGCAGTATCCCTGCCATCCCCTGTTGAAGTCATGCCACTTCAATGAAGGCAGCAAAGGTCATAAAAAGAAGATCCCTGTTAGAGCTCAGCTGAATGTTATATCACACTGGACAAAAAGGAGAATTAATTATCTAAATTCAGTATTTTCCTCTAAGTAAATACAGCATACATTAGCAATGCTGAACACACACACTCAAAAATTATTAAAAGTATTCAGGAGAGCTCAATCCAAATTTTAGAGTTATCACTCAGAATACATTCTTTGTTTCATGGAACCTAGAAAGTTAACCTGGTCAACTGGACGCCTTCTCATTTTTTTGATACAAAAATGTGACATTTTATGTGTGACTAATTTTTTTTAATAACTGTCACAACAACAAAATTTCTTGACACTAGCATGAAAGATTCTTTACAAAAATGTACTTAATACTTTTTTAGTACGTTCTTTAAAATGGCAAGTTCTTAGTATTTAAGTATTTTCCCTTATTCAGTAGGTTGCAATTGCAGTACCAGAAAAAGCATGTTATGATTTGCACTATTAGAAATCAATTGGTATTACTGAAACTTACTTGCTATTCTACCTTAATATCTTATTTGCCCTAGACAAGAATTGAACATGAGGCAAAAATCAGACATATGTTATTGCAACTCCTTTAGACATCATCTAGCACTACCTAAAACTCTATTCTATCCAGGCCGTCAAATTAGAAAATACTGATAGACAGAACAGACTTCTGAGGATCTATTCAGAGTGATTCAAAATCTTCTTCAAAGCAGCAGCCTGACTTAAGTAGAAAGCCATCCAGCACCTACTCCTAGTGAACTTCCAAGTTTTTGTGGAAGTTCTTAAAATATGAAAAGCATTTTCATAGTTCATGGATAACACAACCATTGCTCATTTCTGCAGCCCACACGCTGGACAAGATTATCAATAAGACACAAATCAAATCCAAAATCCTGCATCTTTAGAGGAGAAGATTTAAAAAGTTGTTTGAAATGAGCTCCAAATGAGAAAGTCTACCTCACAGGATTCCACCTGCACCAAGCTGTTATTTGGAAAGAAAAAATACTTATTTTTACACCGCTGACTGCAAATATATATCATAGCCTGAAAAAAAGACCCAGTGGCCCAGATGCCAGTACTAAGCCAGAAACTTGCAGACAGGAATCTTTCACTTTAACCAAGTGTAAGGCTGAAACACAACAGACTCATTCACCTGAAGGCCAAGAAGTGGAGTCAGAGTGACGGGGCCAGGGAAGAGAGTATATAAAAAGCTGAATATGCCTAAGAAAATTAAGACCACAGGGACAATTTAATTCTGCCATGTCCCACTTTTTTAAAACTGATTTCACAGTTTAAATACTGGGGTGTTTTGTATACTTTTAACTGTATGTATTTTAGCAAACCATGAAACAAATGTCATAAATTCAGATCCATACAGTGCTTTACATCTGAAATATACTAAATTTTTCTTTCTTCAGTTTGCATTGTACTTGATGGCAAGAGTATCACATCCAAAGCACAGGAGTATTTCAATGCAACCGCCAGTGATTCTGGAGACATTTATTGGCAACAGAAGAATGGTTGCATGAAGGGTCTTAATTTCAGTTACATGTAGTGAGAAAAACAGAATCCTAAAAAAACAGAACCTGTAATTTCTCATCCTTAATCCAAGAGCTTTAACATTCCCTCTCCAAACCTGTGCCATCACAGCCTTGATGTTATCACTGAAAAACCTTCTCCTAAAGTACAAGATTCCACATTTCCTTTCCCAGCTTTAAGCTGGTACCAATCATCTCTCTTTACATCTCCTCAATAGTCTCCTTGTTAGGCAGCTCCCTTGACATCCTTCATCTGGTTATTTTTCTTGTTTTTAATTCTTCTCACCACCGAGTGCATAAATCCTTGCCTAGTTCCCATCCGAAATGGGCACTCTTCTCAGTTTTCTTTCAAGGCTCCTCATGCCAAGTGCACTCTCCTGCAGTCTTATGAGCAATCTTCCCAATCTCAGCACAGCATTAACTGCCCAGACCCATAACTGCTCTTCAGCACACTGTTGACAGCTATGAACCCTACAGCAACGCAATGATACACAAAGGCAAAATTAGGGGAGGAAAAAAAAGAAGACAGCAGAAAAATTAGAAACAGATGAGCTGCAGGTTCAACATTGTGCCAAGTGTTTGCTGTAGATTACTGAGTACAGATAATGGAACAAGAATCAGGCCCACACACTCCATATGTCAGCAGATGTGTGTGACGGAAGAGTGAATGCATCCACTCCTTTACCAGTACACATATACATACACGTATACATACAGAGACACTTCCAGGCAAACAGATACAGCTATGGCTATGCAGAGATATCTGTCTGGGCACATATAATGCTAAGAGTGACAGGTAGACAACCTGGGAAACGCCTCACAGCAACCCATAAGGCTGAGTCTGAAACGTGCAGACCATTTTCTTCATCCCTCGGAGTGACAAACAGGCAGTTAAGGTCTCTAGTTTGCAGCAAAGTGGAAATGCCAGAAACAAACTTTTGGGTTTCCACAAGAGCCTTCTGCTTTAATCTTGGTTTCCATGATGCACTGGAGTGCAAGGATGTCCAAGCAACCACCGTGGCCATGGTGTTAAACATGTTCTCAGACCACCAGGGCTTCCACAACTATGTGACACCCTCCCGGTGGGGTAGGCATAAGCCCCAGGGATGACAGCCCACGGCAGCGGTGGATTTCTTACCAGCGAGGTCCAAAGTCCTGTCCACAAAGACGACAGAGGCCTTGGTGGTGGCAGTCCTCCTTCTGTTCCTGGCTGGGGCGTAGCTTGCCAGCTCAGCGGCGACAATCCTGCTGAAGGCCCCCACGGCGAAGCTCTCCTCCCTCATATCCATGGCAGTGAACAGCGCGTCCAGGTCGCCCACCAGGGCCCGCACAGCCGCCCGAAGCTCGGCAGGCAGTGCACCCAGCCCGACCTCCGCGGGGCCGGTTCCGCCGGGGCCAGCCAGCGGCGGGAGGAGCGCCGCCCGGGCGGGGAGCAAGCAGAGCTCCGCCGAGACGGGCGCCAGGAGCGGCGGCCCCCTCAGCACCACCTCGGCGCTGCTGCCCTCGCCCATCCAGCGCCGCAGGGTCTCCTCCAGCTCTGCCGGGTCGCCGCCGTCCGCCTCACCGCCGCACACCAGCACGCAGTGCCGCACGGCGCCCTGCTCCAGCACGCCGCGCACTGCGGCCNGCCGCCACAGCGGCGGCTCCGGCCCCGCCATGGCCCTGACAAGCACAACACACCGCACGTGCCCCGCGCGCCGGCGGCGCCGCGCGATGAGGTGGCAGGCGCGGGTTGGCTGCGGGGGGAGAGATGCGCGGGTGGGGACACGTGGAGAGTTAGGGGAGTGGGGGATCGCTTGTGCAAACCTCTGAGCGCAAAGGCAGCTTCAAGGCTGGCTGGCAAAAACAACATAACAGGCACCCGTGGTTTCTTCTCCCAGAAAACTGATGGCTCGTTTGCAAACTTGTGTTCTACACAGCATTGCACTTAGGCGACCTCCTTAGTACGGAGTGCAGAGGATACTTTTCCTGACATACCGTTACCCAAAGTACCTAACTAGTTCATCCCTGATTTTAACTAGTCTTAGAACTCTTCCAGGTTCAGCTGGTTTCAGAACACTGGAAAACACGAGTAATGCAGAATCACCAAATTTCCAGTAGTTAAATCACATCCTTTCCTTTCAGTGTGCTCCATGCACATTCCTACCAAGACACGTTCTCCCTTTGTGCCGTTCTAACCCCAATCTGTTATTTTAACCTTAGGGTATATAACTTCATGATGCTAGAAAAATAGGTAAGTTAATAGCCTTCTTGACTACTTTGATTTGAAAAATGAATGCCAAGAAAGAATGGGGGATGGTTAACCACTGGGCCCCTAAGCTTATACACAAGTAGAATTATCCTCCTCTCATATTGAGTTACCTCAGAGATTATATAGCTCTGAGCTTCTGCTGTATGGTTGAGTGCCATAGACAAAATCTAAATAAATTATGGCTCAACCTACTATTTCAAAGGGGTTTTTTACCTCTCAAAAGGGTTTTTTTTGTGGGGTTTTTTTGTTGTTTTGTTTGGGTTTTTTTGTGTGGTTTTGTTTGTTTGTTTTGTTTTGTTTTGTTTTTTGGGTTTTTTGTTTGTTTGGTTTTTTTGTTTGCTTGGTTTTTTTAATCTCTTGTAAAAGGTTGATGGGGGTTTTTTGAGATGCAGTGTCAAAACATCAGATACTTTTCTAAGAAAGCAAATAGCTTTCTCTTTTTTAAATACAGTACTGATTGCATCTAGTTCTGCATATGCCAATGCTGAAAAAAAGGATTACTATCCAGAAAACAAAATGAGGTTAATCAGTTTAAAGCACAGTGGTTAAATCATGATAAAATTATCTAAGTAGTTTTACAGCTTATTTTATCCCATGTGCAAATTTATAATTGTTGTCTTAGAAAAAGAACTGTATTAAAGGGTTCCCATTAACTTGATATTTTTGTGGGTTTCTGGAGTGTAACCTGTGAGTTAATATATTTATGCAGCTCGCAAAGATGTATTCTTCTATCTTCAGCATTTCATCTACTCAGGGCCTTGGGAGAAGCAGTTTTTACAGGCTACAACTGCTGTTCTCCCTCTGTGCAGCAGCAAGGAAAAACTGTAAGGTCCCTTCCAGAGCCTGGGACTGGTGAGAGTTGTTACTTTTGAGGGCAGAAGTTAAAAAGCCACATAGGCAAACAGCATTCTGTCCTTTGAAACAAAGCAGGGGACAGATTCCAAGGACCCTCTCTCCAACCAGAGCCAGAGGTGTGTAAAGATCTTCCTGGGAGCAGGCTGGTCCCTGGCAGGCTGATCCCAGCCAGAAAGGCTGGCAGCCACTTTTGGGACTTAGCGTTCTTGAGTCAGCTTTCAATATTCAAGCTGCTCGAGCTGTTCAAGGTGGATTTTTACATCAGCTCAGTGTGATTTCTGTTTAAAGGCTTCTACAAGGAAAACTGCTTTGAGGATCTGCATCAATGTATTTTAAGAGATTTTATGTCCTACATCTACTCCTGGTTTCCATTTGTGGTCTTTTCCACAAACATGGTTTTCTTTCTTCTTCCTTGTGTTTGCAATCAAAGGAAATTATTAGAGTTCTACCGTGTCATTTAATGTCAGCTAGAAGTGTGTTAAATGACCAAGTAAACAAAACAGGAATGAAAATTCAGACACTAATGCCTAGTAGTAAGTACAATACAGATTGGTTTTATGAGAAACAAATGTTTTGGGTGAAAAATACCTTTGCTGACTCCACTACTGCATGTATAAAAAATGAAATTGCATGATGAAAACATACCCAATTACACTATATGATTCATTATCTTTACGCAATACCCAAAATGTAATTTTAGATGAAGAAATTTTTGAGATGGTTGGTTGTTCACGTGAACTTCAGTGAAATGTCATGCTAGGTATGAAACTTTCAAACAAGCTTGTCTGTGCAGACAATTCAAACAAGCATCCCCCAATGAGAGTTGTGATGTGTTTGTATTACAGTCAAGTCTTCTGGTCTGACTTTTCACAAGGTGACCTGCTGTGAAAAACCCTGTTTTAGTTTTCACAAACATCCTAAAATGCCACAAGCTCCATTTGTACACACAACTGGTCAAAACTTGTTTTTACAGTTGTTGGTACTCAAATTTTCTAATGAATTGTGCAGTTGTTGTTTAGCATTCACAGATGCAAAGTGATAAATTCACCAGGAAAAAAGGCTCGCTACTTCCCACTGCTTTTAAAACTGAGCAATTTCTTCATGAAACACTCCGGAACACTCACAGCACACTATGAGTGCTAAACTCTTACTGGAGCTGAAAATAAAATCAGGAGATTCATGGAGAGAAAAAAAAAATACGAAGAGCTGTTAAACCTAAAATATTACGTCCAGCTGGGAGAGTCCCTGAGCTGAGAGCCAGGACAGCAGTAGCAGAAGCAGCAGTGTGTTCACCCCGTGGTTGCGCTCCCCCAGCAGCTGCCATCAGCCGCCAGCAGAAGCACAGCACTGGATTGCATGTGTGTTCAGCCAAGTCCTGCTCTGCTCCCGGACATAGGCAAGGATGTTGTCGAGGAGATCGACACGCTGCCGGCGATCCCTGCTGAGGGGACGGCCGGCCGTTTAGGGATACAGGAAAGCACGGGGGCCACGGCGAGTCAAGGGCAGGAGGAGGCCGAGGACGGCGGCTCTCGCTGGCGCCTCGGGAGGGCGGCGAAGGCGCAGGCGAGGTGAGTCTGGCAGCGCTCGGAGCGGGCCCGGCGGGCTCTACCGGGAGGGCAGTGCCGGGGCCGGGCCGCCCCCCGCAGCCGGTGCCCGGGGCGCCGCGGGGCCGGGCCGGGCCCGCTTCCTGTGCGTGTCACTCACGCGGCGGGGGAGGGGAAGCGCCGGCGGTTCCTCCGCGAGCGGCGGCGTTGGGCGTTCGGAGCCGCCCGCCCTCCCTCCGTCCTCCCTCCGTCCCTCCCGGCCGGCCGCGGCTCGGGCCCACC
>VXAU01005646.1:1382440-1457525 GCA_013399695.1 Formicarius rufipectus
CCCGCCGCCGGTGGCTCACGGCCCCCTCCCATGCCCGGGCTCCGGGGCGCTGCCGGGGCCGCGGCCGCCCCGCTCGGGCCGCGCAGGCCGAGGCGTGCAGGGCCTGTGCGGCGAGTGCCCCGCGTGCTGCCCCCGCCCCGCGCGCACCCCCGGCCGCCTCTCCCTGCCGTACCGGCGGTGAAGTGCTCAGACAGCCCTAACCTTTTATGCATTAACTTTCTGTACAACTTGCTTTACGTTCAAGTGGTATGAAACATGTAAACCAGACCTTGCCCATGTGGTGGACCTGTCAGTGCAGAGTGCTGGGAGGGCTCAGGGGTCTGCTCGACTGATTGCACAATTGAAATGTTAAGAACGTGCCTCAGTAGTAATCCGAAGAGTTGACTAATCTGCATGCCAAGATACCTGTCACGGTTGATAGTCAAGGGTTTTTAGTCTGAAATAGTGTGTTTATTTTCTCTTACGGTAGATGAAAATGAAGCAGAGAAACCAGAAGAAGAAAAATCTGGGTGAGTATCTTGACAACTGAAAGCCCAGTAGCGTAGGATACAAATATTGTATTTACTACATTCTTGTTCCCGGCTGCTTGAAAGTTGGTAGTGCCTCAACATGCGCTGTTGTCTTTGAAAATGTCCTTAAGATGGTATGGTGGACTTGGCTTTTCTGTGAAATTGGGACACTTGAGTATGAAAGTTATTTTAAGTGTATGAACAACAATAATCATGAAATGCTAACAGGTCTTCTATTTCTGTAGTCTTTGTGCTTCGTGGTCTTAGTAATGGATCAGGACTTCATTTTCTCAAGATAATTTAGAAACTCTTAAAAGATAACCCATCTTTCAAAGAGTCTGCAACATAGTTACAAAAAGAGGAATACAGGGAAGCAGTGGGATACCAGATAGCTGGATGTACAGATGACATCTGCTTAGGTGTTTGGGGTTGGTTTTCTTTCCTGGTGAGACAGTGTTTGAAAAAAATTTGGAAATGCTTTGAAAGTATTTGGGGGCAACCTGCTTGAGATAAAAGGAGCTGTACTAGAGCACGGAGATGCTCCTTTGAAAGTCTACTTAAGTGCATGAAGTTTAGTAGCAAGGATGAATTGGAAATGGGAATCAGATGCTCATCCTGAATGAAGGAAGTCCCACAATTAGTAAAATATGGGAATTGTTGGTTGTCAAGATATATTAAAAAATAAAGGGAAAGCCAATGCATGAAAACATGCATTGTTGTTATCTATACATGCTTCCATTTTCCACACAGAACTCTTGTGTTTAGTTACCCTTGGTGGACTGCTTGGTTGTAAGCTTGCTCAGTTGTTTTTTTGAACTCATGTCAACTGTTGACAAGCACAGAATGATAAAGTAGTAATGGCCTCCACCCCATCACTACAAATGGTATAATTGTGAAGCAGCTACTAGATGCAAGTATTTGATTCCCATTGATTCTGTAGTTTAAGAAGCAGAGTTGTTTTCTGTCGCTTAACAGGTTTTTAGACCTCTGTTGCATTGTTCTTGAATCTGTCTCTTTTCCAGGACGAAAAACTCGAATTATTTATTTACTCTTTATTTAGAAAGTATTTCATGTCAGTTTATTCCTTGTGTTCAGTTACTTTTTTTTTGACCTGGCATCTTTTTCAGTATTACTGTTACTTAATAAAATTACTTGCATGGCTGCCAACGTGATCTTTAGAAACAGTTGATTCCAGTTTCTGGTCAGTAGTGTCTAGCTTAGCTTTTGGCTGCCTCAGTGCATAGTTTTGGACAAAAAAGCATAACAAGTATTAACTTACACATCTTACAAGTTGTGTTTTGAACTTGGGAAATGTGGGGGCAGTTTGCCTCTTAAAAATTTTGGTCTCTGGCCTCTCAGTTTTTGCATTCTTCATACATATAAAAATTGTGAGGTATTATTCAGGTTCTGTAGCTAGTCTGTCATTTACCAGGTGATGAAGTCAAATGGTCAAGTGTGAATCCTAAGGCAATACCTGGGCAGTGTTGGGTTTTGGTGCAACACTCGTGAGTGGGTATTTTGCCAACAGAATATGGGATTAGGGTTATTCTATTAAATAAAAATAGGCAATTGCTCACTCCATTTCAGAAATAACTTTTCAGTGAAAGAATATTGTTTCTGAACAGTTCTCTGTTTACACCACTAATGTGGTGCAGCATCCTTACAGCTGATGGAACTGTGGAAATTAAAATATTGCTGTATTGGAAGCAGTAGTGTGTAGGCTCAGTGAGAGCTTATTTGCATGAGTTTGGCAGAACTGGTAATTTTAGATGGACCAATAGAGTTTCTTCAGTTTTCAGTCCACAGTTAAAATATAATTGAATTAGTAGTTGAATTGTTGCTATTCTCTTTGGTAGAAGAAAATGTCACAATGCAGATGGAGGAATTCTGTTTCAGTCCAACATTATCTATTGGTGTTTAAATGTTTTTTCCATTATATCTTTGAACAGTGTCAGTCTTCAGGGACAAAACTCCCTGTTGTTCCCATTTCATATAGTATGAAATATTTCACTTTGATTTCAAAAGAGGATCCAGGTGTGATGCCTCATTACTTCCAACTATTCTACGAACATCCACTAGTATGATTTATGACAGCTAAATAGTATAGATTTTTTTTTTAATAATTGATTTTTTTTTAATTAGTGCAGAAGTCAGCTTTTCATCTGGAATGATGTAGCAAAGGTTTTTTCGTCATTAGCTGATACATATTGAATAATATGTGCACTGATACCTTGTTTCATCTTTTCCTCTTTGTCTTTGTTCAAGTGCTCCACCCCCACCTGGAAGTGAAGAGGAAGCTGCAGAGAATGGCGTTGTGAAAACGGTAGTTTTAAATGTATTTTTGAAATGCTGCTTTAATATGTTTTGATTCTATGATTTATCGGGAATTCATAATTTGACTAGGACTTATAATTAAATGAATTAATGACTAAGTGTGCACCTTTGATTTTTTTTCTTTTTCCTAAAAGGTGTTTGTGATCTACAGAAACTGTAGAAATTACTAAATTAGGAAATCAAGTTTCCAACTGCCGTCTACTTTTTAAATCTAACTTACAGACAATAAACTAATAATACTTCCTTTTTTTTTTTTTTTTTGAGAGGAAAGACGGTGCTTGAAGACAGCTGTCTTTGGGAAAAGACATCCTTTTCAAAATTATGCTCCATTTTTTTTCTCAGGGATAGGAAAATAAAATCCTCTGATCACTTTTCTGTTTTGAATGTGATAAAAAATCAGCATTTGTGGAACTACGTGAAAATACGTATCAAGAGATTACTTGCACGTGCCTTTCAGAGGCAACATAACAGACTTGTTTGGTAGTAGTCTTCAATGTTTAGTATGTCCTACAATTTCAGTGTTAGTGTGATGAAGGAAAGGACCAGGAAGTTAAATTTACTGTTGCAGTGTTGATAAGAGGCCTCAGTTTACTGTGAACAACTTAAATATGTTTTCTTGTAATTTTACTTCACTGGGATTTTTTAGCTTATGTCTTGCAAGGGTTTTTTCAAGGATATAGAAACCGTTATTGTGATGTTTGTGCAAGTTTGAAGAACTGGCCTCTCAAAAGTATTTTTTTTTTTTTCATAACTCTTCATGAAAGACAGTATAACTTATTTAAATTTTGGAGAAAAAGTTATAAAAAATAAAAAACTTATTTCAGTTGTTTAAAGTGAAAAGCTGCTTATATAAAGTGCACCAGAGGTGTTTTGTGTGATGCTAATGTTATAAGGGGTTAGTAAATTTAATCTGTTAGATACCAGGCAACAACAATGTAGTTGCTGATTTTAAAGTATTTCTGGCAATCTTTCTAGATGCAGTTTTCTTGTACTTGCATATCTTTGTATGTTTCACCTGTATAAATCCTAGCATTGTTAGAATATCATTAGAATATCTCCATAAAATTGAGAACTTCATGGTAAATGGTGCTTATGAAGGTTCAGCAGCAACTTACTAAAATGGGTGTTGTTCAAGTTGGTTGAATCAGAAAAGGTGACTAGTTCTGTCAGGAGGAAGCTAAGAAGTTACTCATTGTAAGTGAAGTGGCATTTGGTTGAGAAGGTGTGTGCCCCAGAAAAAATTTTATTTCCTACTTGATGCATTTTTAATGCACCTCCACTGTGTGGATTGCCTGGTGAAGTGGTGAACTTGAACTTTTCAGCCATATGGCACTGAAAGACTGTCTTCTGTCTTCAGCTGTTTTTTACTGGGTATCTGTCTGCCCCTGCCCCATTATTGTGGAGTTGTATATTGTCAGTATTGTGCAATTTGTATTAATGTTGTGTAGCAAGAGTGAACTGCACTCCAACATCTCATCTTCCGAGCAACTGCTTATTTTTGTCTTAATTTATGTACCAAGCAAGTTAATAGTATTATAGGTAAGGGCTAGAGCTCACCTGTGCATGGATAACTGCAGGCTGCCTGGGCAGAATCAGCTTGGCTTTGATGTGTTCAGCCCCTTGCTGAAGGATTCCAGGGTGTGAATAAGGGTGAATTGCTTGATCAAGTACACTTGGATTCCATGATGTTTCTGAAGAGGTTCCTTACCAAAGGATTTTAAGAAAACTGTGCAGTTACAGAATGAGTCCCACATGGATAATTAACATGTAAAAGATAGAAAACATGGGGTAAAAGTCAAAGTTCAGTTTTCACA
Source organism: Formicarius rufipectus (assembly GCA_013399695.1). Lineage (NCBI taxonomy): Eukaryota > Metazoa > Chordata > Aves > Passeriformes > Formicariidae > Formicarius > Formicarius rufipectus. The sequence continues at coordinate 1,387,098 of VXAU01005646.1, forward strand.
GTGAAGGAAGGTCAACTCCAGTGGGTATGCTCTGGAATGTTGTGCATAACCTGTGTTGTTTAATGTGTTTACTTGGAAAAGGGTTAAGTTGGGAAATCACAAGTTTTCTGATGTTAGAAAGTTAAGATAGGAAGAGCAAGGACTGTGAAGAACTGGCTGGATAGTACATGGTTAATACAGTGTGTATAGAAGAAGAGTGGTGTTCACTGGGGGGAAAAACAGGTTTAAAGATAAATGGTAGTCTCTTAGTTGGTCATTATCACTTACGAGGGACACATTGAGATATAGAAAGACCTACAGAGTTGATAGTCAAGCGTTAGTCAGAAATCTAAAAAGCAGTTAAACTATGGGAATATAGCAGAAAGTGAATATAGAACAAACTGAAAGAGATCATTATACCATAAATTAATGGTTTGCACCCTGAATTGTCACTGCTATTCTTTCTCCTTTTGTAAAGGCTACTACAGCTGGTAAAGTTGAGAGAAGAGCAGCGGGAGTAATTGAGGTAGTTTTAGTTCCAGGAATGGCTAAGTAGCCAAGGGCTTCTCAACTGGGAAGAAGGACAAATGTAGGGTATGATAAATGCTGACAAAATAATGTATGGAGACCATAAATAAGGATTGATTCCTCACAGTCTCTTCCGTATGAGGACTGGGACTGTTGAATGAAGGTCATAGGAGTCTGGATGAAAACAAATAACAGATGTTAGGTTTTTCTACAATATATAGTGCTATGGAACTGGGAGCTTATATGAGCCTGAAGGAAGTCTGGACAAGTGCTTGAGAGAAAGATCCATTCCAGGGTTACTAAAAAAAGCCAAACTGTAACTGGCTTAGGGGATGCCCCGAGCTTATAATAATCAGCAGGTGAACGAGTTAGGGAAGAACATCATATATAATTTTTTTTCCTGTTCTCTGTGGTCTCTGGAAGGAGAAAATCAAAACAAAACACCAAACAGACCCAAAGTAGTGGACTAGATGAACTCTTGGTATGAACTGGCTTGTCTGTTTTGTTTACCAGCAAACTTGAAGTCTGTGGGCCAAAACAACATACAACACACATTTTATCTGATTTTTCAGCCTGTTAGCTCAAAAATCTCAAATATTTTATGTAGTTTAATGATAGGAACTGAACAGATTTCTCTGAAGCGCAGTGTTCTTAATCAACTGGAAAAATATGTATTTGAGTTACTCTGGATATATAATTGATGATGTCAAGAAACTAGTCTTTCCAATTTTTTAAGTTCTTTCCAGAGTGACAAGTTAAGAGTAGAACCAATGTGTATGAGCTAGATAGAGGGAAGAAGGATATTAGATACTGAAAATATTTTATACTTCTTTAGGAAATGTCATGTTTCAGAAGCGGAGCTTAGTAGTACAGATACTTCCTTATTTTGATCCAGATATTTCAGATACTTGTGACCTTAATTTACTGTTCATCTACTCACTTCTGAGGACTAGGATGTGGAGAATTCTCTGATTTCAAAGATTTCTACAACAGATAGTTTTGTCTGGATTATTTTTTTGCTCTTAAGGTAAGTGACCACTTTTTCTCTAAGCAATGACTTTTTCTTTCGTAGAAGAAGGCGGCAGAGGCTGAGGATGACAGTGATAGTGATAGTGATGATGATGAAGATGATGTTCAAGTCACCATAGGGGATATTAAAACAGGAGCACCACAGTTCAGGTAAGTCATTTGCAAACATTAACTGGGGGAGCTTTTAAGATTATTTTTAATTTTTAACTCCGTCTCTATTATACTTATCAATGTCAGATTGTATGCATTATTAGTGGCATTTAGGAGTTTTTTTCAGCTTCTTAGCAGTGTTTTTAATGATACAGTGAGTTGAAAACAAAGTGGAATGAAATCAGTGAAGTATAAGGAAGTACTGTTGTAAGAGTTAAATGATGTTTTCAGATTTTGAAATATAATTGTATTAAGTTTGTAAAGCAGAGAGTTGTTTTTTATTACGGAATGGCTATGTTAATTATTATTTTTGTTCTTACTGTGATAGTGATGTTTTTGTTGCAAAGGGTAGGTTGGCAAGAACATGAGAAACATTTGTCCCTCGTCCTGTTTGTAGTGGTTACAGTTCTAATTAGACCTCTGTGTTTTCAGTTCCTATTGATGTTCTCAAATACAATTTTAATGTCCTTCAGGATGGTGCTGCCAGTCCCTGAAGATTATTTCTCAAGATTATGGCTGAGGCATTTTTATGCTTATTAAAACCAGAGTTACTAGAGTGCTATTTCTTAATAGAATTATCACAGGCCTAAGAGTAGGTCTGACTCATATATATCATTATGTTCTTAACTTTAGAATGTAATTTACTCCCATTTGAAACAGTATTTTTAAACTTTCAGTATTTCATATCATAAATTACTGTGCAAATCAATGTAATATTTAAAAATATAAATTCTCTTCTGTATTTTTCTGCTCTCAATAACTTGCAGTATTCCTGTGGCATACACAGTGACTTCAAATTTTGTGAGACTAAAGAAAAATTAGATTTATAGTCTCAGTGGATTTGCTGGTGCTCTCTTCATGAATATAAAAAACAATGAGCAGATGACCCTAAATTTAATTGGAATAGAAAGTTTTATATAGCAGTGCTTGTTTTCTGAAAACCAGTGTTGTTCGCTTTAGCTTCACTAGAATAAGTTTCTTTTATAGGATTAAACAATCTTTCATATAGTGGTCCACTGCTGTTGGGCAAAAAAAACCCATTGGATTTGTTTGACAAAGTCATGCACAAGTACAGCATGGTAGATGAGAAGGTTAAATGTTAAGTGTCAGTTTTGTGCTGTTGTAGCACTTGAATGAAAACTAGAACTGCATGGAAGTGGATACTGTAAACTATAGACTTGCCATCTAATTATATACTCCTTTTATTAGGTTTATTAGGTTTACCTGTGAGGATAAACTACATTACACACAAATGGTAGTGAAAGCTAGCTCTTAATGTTACAAATGAACTGTACTGTAATTCCTAAGGTAGTTAAATCTGTTCAATATATAAATTTCTGAGTGCATTTTTATGAAGGAAGCTCTCAAGTATTTTAGAAAGTGAAAAGCTGCATGCTTTTCTGTTGGTCACAAGGATTGTGATTTCTAGAAGTACATTGAAACAGGTAGCATTTAAATAATTTTAGAGAAATGCTTGTATTTTCCACTTCTGTACAGATTAAATGGAATTACTATGAAAAGAGAAAATTATCTAAACCCTTTTTTTTTTTTTTTTTTTATTTTACTTTGCTTTTACTCTAATCCCCAGACTATCATCTGTATCCCTAAATGAACTGCATTTTTCCTTTCTCTCTCTTCTTCTGGTTCTGTCCGTTCTTGTTTCTAGCAAGGTCTTTATCCTTTCAACTCAGGAAGAGTGACTGGGACTTGCTTCACAACTGTTTATTAGTTGGAGAAGTTGCTACTGAGCATAGAAAGGTACTCTCCCTTCCTCCTAGGCTGATCTTTTTACTTTTACAGTGTTGCCAGGTTGGAAAGCTAGAGATTCAGGATGGTGATTGAGCCTGGGTCCAATTTGTTTCTGGATCTAGCTATCTCTTGATTTGTATTTTCTTCTGGTCTAAAAGTTTCCTTTATCTAATTAATTTTTTTTGTTAATTTCCTGAAGTTATGGAGCGGCACCTGTGAATCTCAATATTAAAGCAGGAGGACGAGCTTATGGATCTTCTGGTAAGAAAATTTACAAAGTAATAGTAATAAAAATGCAAAAAAAAAAAAAAAAAAGGTTGGATTGTTTTGGATTAAGGAAATAATTTTAACTTCCAAAACTTCTTGATAAATTTTAAGTCTGGATTTTTATTTCTGTTTTAAGTGTATTACAACTGTTAAAATTTCTTTTAGTAGAGGCACAAGGCTCTAACTTTGTATCTTTTCTTTACAGGTGCAAAAGTTAAAGGACTGGATCTAGATGCACCAGGGAGTATTAATGGTGTGCCACTTCTGGAAGTAGATTTAGATTCTTTTGAAGATAAACCTTGGAGAAAGCCAGGTAATGTCTGATTTATGTAAGTGTTCAGTAGGTTAATTTAATAGTAATTCGTGTTGACTGCATGTAGATGTCATCTACTCTATCCCTAGAAGGTACTGTACAGTCTAATTTGTGAAAAGCAACTAAGTTACTTGTTGCCTTCCTGCTGTGCCAGAGAATGTGTGGGTGTGCCCTGTTTCTTAGCACTCATCCTAATCATACATCAGGAAGAAGACTGTAGGATATGCCCCCCCCCCTCCGCCACCTTTTTTAATACATGTACACCTGAACTGTCCTTAGAAATCTGTGTTTCTGTGGAGATCACTGCCATTGATCTGTGCCATTGGACAGAAGATAAAGCAGAATGGAAAATAGTTCTAGCCCGTTTGAGGAGAAGAATGGTGAAATGTAGCTGCTTGTGCTACATTATGTTCATGCATAGACATCCATAAGCCTTGAAGAAGAAAGTGGGCTTTTCCACATGGATCTTCCATAAGTGTTCTCTGTGTATTGTCTCATTGGCTCCAGTGATTTGTCCAGACTTACCTAATAATACCAGCACTGGTTGGGTTTCTTAGTAGCAGTACCTCTTGCTACTGTTTATAGTTTGTTCTAGTGTTTGTATATTGGTTTGGTACTGCAAGTAGTGTCTACAAAATGGAAAAAACCACAAACTTTGATGATAGTCTGGTGATTGAAATGTTAGGTATATGAAATATATTCTGAGTATTTGAGTTACATTTGATCTCTCTCTTACAATAAAAATAATTCGTGGCATCAAGTGAAACTAGGAGCCAAAATGTAAAGTGGAGTCTAATACAGAAAAAGCAAAAGGGAGTGGTTCTTCACTGAACATACAGCAGACCCATAGATCTTATGTTTATCTTATTGTAAACATGTGGAGAATTATAATATCCTAGGATGTTCTGTAAGTATTTACTCTTGATCCTTGGTTCATGATGGTAAGCAAGATACTCTTTCTGACTAAATTTTAATGTTTTTATAATCATAGGCATGAATACTCTGTTTATTGAAGTATTGTACATTTTAGTCATGTATTTTTAGAACAATACCTAATTTTCCTGTTATCAGTAGTGATGTATGTGTGTTCAGTGAAGAAAAGATGAACTTTGTAACATTCTAAAAACTTCTGCTTTTCTATTTAAAGGGGCTGACCTCTCAGATTATTTTAACTATGGTTTCAATGAAGATACCTGGAAAGCTTACTGTGAAAAACAAAAGAGAATACGAATGGGTCTTGAAATTTTACCAGTTACCTCAACCACAAACAAAATTACGGTAAATAGCACTTTTTTGTTGTGTTTTTGTTCTCTGTTTAGCTGCTTGTGTGTCGTAAGCTTGTTCTGTTCAGTTCAGTGCGTTCGTTAGAATTTGCACCTGACTCCCCACCCTGAACCTTGAGTATAATTGTGTTGCTCCAGTGGCAGTTGTTTGGATAGTGTGACAGACAGCTACAGCTAGAGTGCATCTGTACCTTTACTGAGATTGCGGCCCATCACTTTAGACTTGTATGGTATCTTAATGGGCAATGTGTTATTTAACTCAGGCTGAAGACAAGGCTATGGAAGTAAGACCAAATGCAGAGATTCTCGATGGCAGATACCATCTTTTTAAGGTGAATTTTTAGTAACTTTTGTTGGTTGCTCTCACTTTTCTTGAGTATTGCTTCCCATACCACCACAGACTGATAGAAGAACAACTGAAATGGACGCGGCCATTGTTTCATACTTTCAATCTTACATCAGTGACTTTCTGTGTATATCACAAACTGTGGATTAAAAAGTGTTGGTTTGTTCATCACTGTTCTGGAAGCATGTGAGTTAGTGGCCTGGTGAACTAACAGATTTCCCAGTGAAACTAATTTTTCTTTATGTGATGATTTAGTTTTAGTTGTGCATTTGTGCAGGTTGAAGAATTTGTGCAGATGTGCTGGGGGGAAGCTTTTGTAGATTATGGCATGTTTATGTTTCCTGTGATGTTGTAGTTCTTACTGTGTTTTGTAACAGTTATCCTTGACAATTCTGAGATACGAAAATCAATCTTCCATTTTTTTCTGTTGTCAGTATATTTAGGATTAGGTGACAGTAAATCAAGTTCTGTATAATAATTTTTCTGTTCAGCAGTGCTAATTTTCGGAGATCAGAAAAATCTATATGATAGGATTGAACTGATTTTTTAACTTCTCATTTTCTCATTTACTCATTTGTTTGATACCAAAGTTGAAATTAAAATACAAAGGTCATTTATTTTGCTTATTTTCAATATGCAGTCATTTTTGTTCCTGAACTGTCTTTAAAATGACTTGAAACTGTTTGTTGCTTTCTTCTCTATACTCCTGTGACAGGAGTGTCAGTTGCAGACAGGTATTTTTGTTTTCCCTCATATGCTATTTGAGACTATTCTGTTACTTTGATTTTAACAGATCAGAAGATCTTAGGGGCTTTTTGCCTTCCTCAATTGTCATTATAATAGTGCTGTGGGAAAGTAGAAATAGTGGGCAATAAGAGTTACAGTTTGCATCTACTAAACTTTCAAATTTCTCTAAACTATTGTCCTAAAGGAAGTAGTCCAAACCAAAACTTTCCTTATTTCTAGCTCAATATTGACTCTGGTGATTGAACAGTACAGATAATAATTGTGTTATAAAAGTCCATCATGTGTTTTACCAGGAGTTTACATATAATTATTAATTTTTTTCCTCTCTTCTGGAATACTAAGTTGCTTATAATTTACATGGTAGGTTTGGATTAATCTACTGTAACTGGCCAGACTGTCTTCTACATTTTCCGGTTATCAATTAATAGAAGTCTTATGGATTTTTCAGAAAAATACTTACTACCAAACCTCTTTGGTACCTTTTCTCCCCTCATATTTCTGGATACAGAAGATTAATCCAGTTTTTAAGGAATCCTAAGTATTTATGTTCATTTTTGTGAGTTTGGAAAGATGTAACCATGTTTAGAAGTGAGATTCTACATAAACCTAGTGGTTCATTTGCCTACAACCAGCTGTGAGATCACAGCTTATGTTATAGCATGCATGAACTAGCTATGTAGAGTGATGTAGCTGTGTGGGTGGTACAGTGGGAGTGACTTTGAAAACTGAATCAGTACAAATTTGACTTTAGTACTAACTTATGTGGGTTTTTCTTTCATGTATAACTCCTGCTGAAGTAAATCAGTGCTTGAAGTACTTGCACCAAAGCTCTTGCATAATAAAGTGTCTCTGGAATTTTGCAGCACTTGAGAAGCAGCAAGATGTTTTTGAAGTATTCAGTCTTAATGAATGAAAAATCTTTTACAGTTTGCATAATCCCAAATGTGAGGTGACTTCCTGATATGACTTGGAAACTAGGTGGCTACTAAATCTTGTGGTCAGTGAGGCAGACGGAGAATCTGTTCAAATTTCTTGTCTCATCATTTGTTGTTGGATGTTTAAGATTATGAAGATCATTTTTTAAATTAAGTTTGCTTCTTTAAAAAATAAAGATGTTACTTTGTTCATATAGGAAATCATGCAAGAAAATCAGTTTGGGCTGTTCATGTACAAATCGTGCTTGGAAAATAAATAGTTAAGCTGTCTAATCTTCTGCAATAATTAATTCTCATTGCTTCTTATATATATTAAATACAGTACTTAAGTAATCTATCCTTACAAAAATAAATAGTTTTGCTAGCTGTGCACAGGTGACAGTTTTGAAATTCTGAGTAAAGTTGGACTTACTCTCTTTTTATGTTGGTTGTGTTCTGTGTTGAATGTTGGAGCTACTGTACTTCTGAGGGTAAAACTATTGATGAAACGTTATTTTGAAGGTACAGCAGGGCAGAACTGGAAATTTGGAGAAAGAGTTGGCAGTGCAGTCGACCAAACCTGATTTCACATCTCCACCTGCCTTATTCAAGTCAGGAATTCCAACAAACAGGTCAGTTCACTGTAACTCAAGACCAAAAAGCTCCTTATATTACATCTATGTATTTGGAGGTTACAATTTTTGTAGGAGAAAACAGAAAATCTGTTTCTGTAACACGTGGAAATGATGGGAAGAGCTACCTTAACTACACATGAATGCTGTGCTATCTTCTTGGTTATTTGGGAATGCAAAAGTAGAAGGAAAATGGAGAAAAAACAGCCGGACCAAATAACAAGGCAGCTATGAAAATCCAGTTGTTCATGTTTGACAGTGTGTTTTCTGTGTAGAATTAGACTGGCCAACAAGATATTTCTGTTTAGGGTCATTATGAGTATGAGCTAACACACATTTTTAGTTAAACAAGATGGAATCAGATAGTTACGACATAAACAGCTGGAAGTATTCCTGGAACCCAGTCTCCTTCATGCAAGGTAGCTTTAGCTTCTCCATATTTTAATAATTCATTATACTTTCTTTGAAATGAGATAAATTATTTTTTACTAGGGTATCTTCCCTATCTTTTCCCAGTCCCAGGCTTTAATAAGTTCTCTCCTTTGTGTTTAAGCTACTACTGTTTGATACCTGGCACTTTGTTTAGGATGAATCTATGCTTCTGCTTTACTTTAGTGATTTAGTGATCCTTTTTCAGAGTTTTGATTCTGTGCAGTTGAAAGCCAATGTATTATAAATTATAGGAAGAGAGGTAGAGCAGGCTGTACACTTCCATCATCAATTGGTAAAGAGCTATGACCTGTTTTAGCACTGCATCCGTAACTCAACTAATTTAGAGGTACTTGAATTTGAACTTGCATTCAGTTATTCCATCTGCTGAGAGTTAGATTGACACCCAAATGTGTTTCTCTTCTGTGGGGAAAAAAAATTGTTTCATACCCTTGCCTGCATTTTTCTTTCACTCCTAGAATATTCCTTTTAGCCTAATTTTTTTTTCTGAGCTGTCAGATTATACTGCTCTGTATTTAGTAGATTTTAGTTCTTTGTTTTTCTGTTTTTCTTTGTTTTTCTGTTTTTCTTTGTTTTTCTGTTTTTCTTTGTTTTTCTGTTTTTCTTTGTTTTTCTGTTTTTCTTTGTTTTTCTATTTTTCTTTGTCTCAGAAACAATAGAAGTCTTCCAAACTTTGTGTCAACCCTGTAGCTATTTTTGTAATTTTGTTTTCTGAATTGCTTTTGATGTGTATTGTTCTTGTAACAGAGTTCTGAACATGGAATGTATTGTTCAGGGGCTAAGGATTCCTAATCTGTATCTAGCACAGATTTTGTTACAGTATTTCAATTCTTTACTCATTGATGGACAGATAACCTCTAAACTGCTTTAGGAAGTAGTGACCAGGATATTAAAATGTAGTCAAGTTGAAAGTTGTAGAAAAAAAACACATTGCATAGATTCTGTGAATTTGTGAAATGTGCAATTGTTGTGAGAACTGTATTACTTCGTGACATTCACTTTAACATATCACTTTGTGACATGTCACTTTGACAATTGTATCACCTGTGCATTTCTGTGGTTAGAATAGGTTGGTTTATTTACATTTAGAGTGAATACTGTAATTGTAAGATGTTACAATGGCAAAACTGACTTCTTCCCGTATTTGATACCTTCTCCTTTGGATACAGTTGCTAAAAATAGGTTCTTGTCTGAAAGAGTTCTACCAAATGATCAGAAGATATTTTGAAAAAAAGACTGTATGCTCAGAAGTTTTACGATTGTCGCAGTGAATGAATTGTGTCTTAACTGTATGGATTGCAGATACTTGAATGACTTTTCCATAACACAGCGACTGTTTTCGTTATATAAAAGTCTATATTACTAATTTCTTTGTAACCAAACAGTGTTTTGTGGGGCTGGACTTATTTTTTTCTTTAGTTAAAGAGTTTATTATAGGTAGGCAGAAAATTTTCAGCAATACAACTCTTTGATAATTTAAAGTAATTGCTTGTATGCCATGAAGCATTTACAGTAGTCTTGTTGTGAGATTGTTGGAAGCATTTCTCATATAGCAATAAAACTTCTCTTGGCTTTCAGCAGCAGTTGATCCTATTTCATGAAAGGGAGGGCAGGCTGATGCAACTCAGTATAGCAGCATTAGTGTGGGAGTTGGTAAAGAAAAAGAAAGATCTAGGCAATTTATCTCACTGGAAGAAGCAGCAGCTCCTCTCAGTCATAGACAAACACTGCTTCCAGATAAGGCACTTTAGGCAGGAATAATACAGGAGGTATGAATAACAGTAGTTAAGGAAAGGGGAGAAAAATTCAGGGCACAATGCTAATTTAACATTAGCTTACTAGTTAGGGCTGCAGCATTGCTTTGTGGATGATTTTACACATGAATGTTACATTATGTATTGTTTTTAAATTGCAAGTCTGGGGACTGATAGTGGAGTTTGCTTTCTTTCGTTTGTTAGTAAACAAAGATTAAAATAATCTGTGCTTACTGTTTATACCTTTTTGTTTTAGTACAGTAGATGTTTGCATATGATTGCAGATGAATGTCTCATGAAAACCCCAAAACCTATGAGGTTTAGCAATAATACTATTTGCGAACATGGATGTTATAGTTCACAAAATAGAATAATTGCTCCCCAAATTACTCAGCAAGTAAATATTACTAATGTACTAGAATTGCATCATAAATATGTAATTCAAAGAAAAATTTAGTGCTTGTTCACACAATATTTCTCTGAGAAATTTTGCTTGAATTTCTAAACAACTATTTTAATCATAACTGAGATTAGTTGTTTAGAAATGACACCTGAATTTCTTGTCTTTTTTCTGTAATACTTAAGGCTGTTGAATAGTATAAAGTGTGGTGTAGCCCTGAAGGAGGAATTAGGTTCATAATGGAAATGGTTTAGTAAATGGACATCATATACAAACAATATAAAATAAAATCTTTGTTCTCTAGAGGTAATTAAAGACTTATTGTGTCCATAGTCATAATTAAGATAAAAGCATGAAGGAACTTCTTTTTACTATAGTACTTTCAAGAGAATGAAGAGGATTTGATGTATTTCAAACCTGTCCTAACCAGCTACTTCATAGGAATATCTTACCTTTTTTTCAGACCAGTGTATGTCCTTGTGTCTCTTTTCAAGGACTGTGAGATAGTTTTTCTCCAGTAGTAGAAAAATAAATAGAAGTTTCATTTATAAGTTGACTGCAAGGCTGATATTTTCTCATTCAAGTAATACCTAGAACAACTTTCCATCACAGAACTTTTTTCTGTCAGAAGTTTTTTGTTTTTCAACCTCCATTTATGTTTTTATAGTTACTGAAGTGTACATTACATTTAAATGATTTTGCTTTCAGATAAATTAACCCATTAATGCAGTGGGCTCTTTGTTAGTTTATCTGTGCTTGTGCCTTTCTGTAGGCATATTTGTATAGAAAATGGATTTGTGATCTCTCATTACTATGAGAAAATACATGTTTCTCTTGTTTTGTGAACTTGCATTGTAAGAGTAAATGATGGAGACTGATACTGTTTTGAAAAACAGTCTAGACTATTTTCTGCATCTCTGATTTCTGTAGTAGATATATTTCCTTCTTATTTATATCAGTCAGTGGTAAGTGAGCTTAGAAGAGCTGAGGATGTCCTCAAGAGGAGGAAAATACAACAAAACACATAAGGAAATCAAGAAGGAACAGAGGAACATATTAAATACAGTTTTTGAAGTACATTTTAATTTTATAATTATTAGACTATACTGTAAGTCTTCTGAATTAGTGTGGCATCCAGTAGTTAGATCATTTCTGAATTCTGAAAAATGTTGTAGGGGTCTTCCACAAAGCAGGTTATATATGTTATTTGAGGTAAGGATAAGTGATTTCTAAAGCTACAAACTTGGGAAATAAGTGTTTGTTTTCTTCTTTGTTTCACTCTTTCTCTTTACTTTGTAGAACCTAGATAAACTCAGTTTGCTAAGTGAGATTATATTTCTGAATTAAATCTCTATGGAGAATAATATTCTTAGTGCAAATGGCTCGTAAATAACCATTCTCTAATTAGAGTGAAATAACTCAGTTGCTGGAATGTTCCTTTCAAGATACACTTTGTATCAACTCTGCTGTGGGTTCCTGTGCATCCCGCACATGTGGATTGCCTTTTTATGTTTGGGTGTATCCATTGGGAATGCATCTGTGTCCCAGGTGCCCTGATTGTGTAAGGGACAAGCCTTCCTTTTCTTTCCTTATAGCGCAGACAGAAACATAATAATGCCTGTTTAACATCTTATCGCTAATCCAGATAATGTCTGGAGAGTTTTTGAAATTTCTCCATTTGCCAGCTTGCTGTGCTATATCAAGATTCAAAGTGCCAGATTTGCCCTTTTGCTGGAGCTGCCAAACCTAAATTCTGACATTTCAGGTGCCTCCCCTGCCTTTGTGGAGATTATGTTTTTGACAGTAGAGTCATCTGCTGCTCCATTTGCCACTGAATATATGCTTCCTCTTGTTCCATTTCAAGCTCTTTTATTGGAGTACTTAGTGAAATCACTATGTCAGTCTTGGGCATAGGGAATTTGTCAAGTTCAAGGTATGATGGCAAATTCCTGAACTCATCCATCATTATGAAAATTAAATCTCTTGGTAGTTGTTGAGAGGAACAATGGGCATAGCAGTATACAATATTATTTAAATAATAATTGTAAAACACCAGCTCTGTGAGATTGAGTGAGCATAGATGTACTCTTCAAAATCTAGAAATATTAAGTGAAAGCTCTGTTCACTTCAGTAAAATTGATGTTTAGGAACCAACTAACTGGTAGTCTAGATTTGCTTCCATTGGTAGTGCAGTGCTGTATTTGGGCTGCTTCCCAAGCCAAAATTCATATTGTGGTATGATTGAGGCACATACTGCTTTAATTCCCAGTACTCTTACACTAGTGTAGCTGTGTGTGTTTTTAGTGCTGATTCCATGAGCTTTGACAGTGTGCAAACAGTGCAAGAGAGGAAGAGTCTTAATTCTGCTGTGTGTATCACTCCCAAGTGGAAGCCATGTAAGTCAGTGGAGCAAGCCAAGCAGGGATTTCTTGCTATAGAAGTGTCATCTCTCATAGGAGAAGGACTAACACTAGGTAAAATGAGTTTTCTAGGATTTAGTTTAGATATTTAAGATACCAGTGATAGGGAAGAACAAGTGACTTAGAACTCTAAAACCAAATAAACTGTCAGAGTGAAGACTGAGAGAGCGAAAACAATTGTTGGTTTAACAATTGTTTTATAATACCTGTGTTCTCGATTTAGTTACTTAGAATAATAAACCAAGGTAGAGTAGTGCTGGAAGGGTATGCAAAACCACTGGGGATGTTTATGTAAGCAGGTATTGAGTGAAATACTCTTAACTCCTGCGATGGGGTGTTAGAAGACCAGAGAATTTCTTAAATTTGTGTTATTGTTGGAACAGCTGCTGTATGGTACATACTGTTCTGTTTTGCAGATGTGTTCTCAAACTCTTGTGCCACCGCACTGGTTTTTTTTTTACTCCCAACTGTTGTGCTTAATAAGCTTGCTTTAAAATCCAGGAGGAAGTTCTAAACCCAGATACCAAAAAGCTTGCAGGACAGGCATTTGGATCATCTTCAGTATGCAGCCTGCCAAGGCACTTCAGGTTATCTCTAGGAGATCTAATTGTTCCTTCGTACTCCAGTGTGTGCTGTATCTTTTTCAACTGCATTGGAATGTAGGTATTTGAGCAGTTGGAGTCAGAGCTATCAGTCTGGCAGAACTTTGAGCCTGTGATTTCAATTTCCAGCTTTCCAACTTTTGGCAAGGACATCTTGTTTGGGTCACGTGCACCTAGAAGATAGGATTGTAGTCAAAGCAAGATAGAAGGCCCATAACCCTTGAAGGGACTTCAGCCAGACAGTTCTGAGGGTGGTACCAAGGGCAGGTGGTTTTCACGTTCGATGTACCCATTAGGTATGATAAGTAGTGTTAAAAGTTTGAAAGAACCTTATACTGGGTGTGCACCTATATGTACTTCGTGCACCTGAAAGCTTGCATTAAAGAACTACTCTCTACTTTAGCTATACTAATATTGTTTGGATAGTTTTTTCCCCTCCATTTTAGGCAACATTCCCTGCTATTTGTATTCATGTTAGTAGTATACTAGATGCAAAAAACAAAGAACTTACCTTCTAAAAGTAGAAATTCTTTTTCTTTCTGTGGTTTTGTTTCTGTGGAAATTTCATGAAAGTTTTTTCCCCAGTCTTTCTTTTATTTGTCATGTATCATGCTGTTGGTAAATATTGTCAGTTTTCTCTACTATGGTTTCCCTTTTAAGTGAGACAGATGCACCCTTGTTTTTCTCAAGGATTAGCATTGTAATTTTGTTTCTCATTTTGTAATGGAATTGACCTAAGTGAATCCTACTTTTTAACCTCTTTTAGAAATTAATAATGGACTGCAGAACAGGTAGAATCTTAGAATGGTAAGGGGTTGGAATGGACCTTGAATATCATCTAGTCCCAACCTCTCCTGCCTTGTGCAGAGACATGTCCCACTAGGCCGGGTTGCTCAAGGCCTTTTCCAACCTGTCTTTTATAGCTCTTATGCAGATAGGGTCTTTTAAAAGAGCTATGCATTTTCTGTAAAGCTTAGTTTCTGAGTCTCATTTGTTTTAGGGCTGAAAATAGGAAAGTTCACTATACTTTAGACTATTCCTCTCTTCAAAATAGTGATTCCCTTTGTCACAGATACCAGCTTTTAGCTTTACTTGTTGACATTCTGATCCTTGTCATATTTTCTCTGCTGCTTCCTGGAGTACTTCTTTAGTATCAGTGTTTTCCCATGTGGTTGATTCACTGAAGATTTTCAGAGATTGATTATATGTTGAATTTTACTGTTTGTATCTGGTAGAAGGCCATTGTGTCTTTACCCTCAGTGTAGCAGTTTTCATCTGTTTTGACAAGTTTAAAATCAAAATTTGCAGTTGCAGGTATGTGGTTACAATGTCAGATGGTTTGGGAAGCTTAAAAATACCTCTCTTAACAGACTATGGGAATTATGTACATAGGAGTTAAGAATTTTATAGAAGGAACAGCTGCAGTTTAATAAGCATAAGCTTAATAAATTGAGTGGCTTGGACTGAAGTGAGGTACATTTATATTTAAAATTCACACATTTACTCCAGTGTGGAGTGGAATAACTTGTTCATAGTGAACTGAGGTCACCAAAAATCACTGAAAATTTAAATACTAGAGTGAATTTTTCTAAATAAGATACACTTCTTCAAATTAATCATTATAAATTAATAACTTTAGCCATTGAGAAAGAGATCTTGGAATTACTGTTGTTGGTAAATTGTTTTTTACCAATTTTTTAAACAGTTGGTTAAATTTGCAGTGTTAGCCAAAATAAGAAAATGGAATGGTAGTCAGTGGGAAAAGATCCAGGAAAAGACTTCATGGGAGTTCATAAAGCCGTGATGCATTGAGAGCTGAATATTGTCTATGGTTCTCTTTATGTCAGGCAAGAAAAGATATGGAAATAGTGAAAGTTACAGAGTCAGGAAAATAGGTGAAACTGATCTCATCACTGGAGATCAAAAGTAAAAGTGTGTTCAAAAGAAATTGTCAAATAAATGCAAGTTGGCAGAAACTGGGAGGAAAACAATGTATACATGCATGTCACTTTTCTTGTCATCCTCCTCTAAAATTTCATTGCTATCTACTTCTAAGGTAAGTATTCTTCATTTATATTACGTTTTATTGTTGCCTGATGAGGTTGTAAGAGGGACTGAGATGGGTCTTGTGCTGCTCTGTTGCTTCTTTCTTTAAAGGAGGTGAACACGGTGCTTAGTTAGGCAAATGTTTTAGAGGTGTTTGAGTGAGAGAGACTGCATTTTGAAAAAACATGAGAAACAGAAGTATGAATGGCTGGTCTAAGATTCTTTTTGAGTTTCATGCAATATTTAGTGTAAGAGTCAGTGCTTACTAGTTTCATATTCTTTCATATACTTAAGGCTGTGTATTCCAAAATAAGAGAGATGCTGTCTGATTTTGTTCATTATGTGCTGCAATATCAGTGACATACATAGTAGGATTCACTTACGTTTATTTCTGTCTTACCTTTGTTTGATCTTCCATGGAGTCCTTCATTGTGGTTTCATGCAATTTAGAAATTATTTCAAATTAATAATTTATAGCTGTTTTACATTAGATTTTTGTGGATATTCTGTTTAATTTTTTATTGGTTTATGATCTCTTGTTCTTTTTTGTTTGTTTTGGGCTTTTTTTTGTAAGAGAAGAGTAGATATATTATCTTGTGTGGGGTGGAAGGGGACCGTTGAAGAGTCAGCCTTTTGTCCTGCAGAAGTTTTTATTGCTGCATTGCTTAGTCCTATACTACACTTGCATACTTCAGTAAATATGTCACATTTGATGTTCTTCAGAAAGTGTTTCATGTTTTCTACAGGAAAAGGAACTTCTGACATTTAGAGTGAAAGAAATCCATAAGGCTTACTTCTCTTTTTTTTTTTTTTTTTCCTTTTTTTTTACACCCCACCTTTTCTTATTCTGCTTGTTCATTCTGGTTTGTCCTGTGCTGCAGGCGAATATCTGGCACAATAGATGTGATTGGACAGACCATCACTATCAGCAGGGTGGAAGGACGACGGCGTGCTAATGAGAACAGCAACATACAGGTTTTATACTGCAGATTTGCACTCTATCTTTGACTAAAAGACATTTTTGCTTTCCTCATAGCTTCTGACTGAAACATGTCTGTGTGTATGAATGGCTAATACATAAGTAGCTTCTTGTTCGGGAATAAAGTTGTAGCTGTTCCTGAAATATATTGAGGTGAAATATCTGATAAATTTCAAAAGATAAAAAGTTTTGGTATGCCTCTTCCTGAAAGGAAATGAGTGATATCGCAGACTTACAATCAGTGAGGCAGCACTAGCTCTGCTGGATATACATGTGATTAGGATTTGTTTACTGAGTGACAAAGTTAAATATTTAAAGTGCCCGTTTGTCCCCTGTTCCTGCCAGACATCAGTGCTGAAAGTGAAAGCCCCCTTGTATTCAGTTTCAGAAATGCAGTCTTTTAAAAATACGTTGAGGGGGAATAAATAGTTTGATTTTGATTACATTGTAGTATTTTACCATAAATTGCAATATTAGTCTTTATGATTTTGGTCTTTAGGATTATATTAAGAAAGCATCTAAATGTATTGAGATGAAATACACTTCTTCTCTTCTGAATAATCAGAGAGAAGAATCAAGGTTGCTTGCTACTCTAGTTGCATTTCCATGCAATTTAGGTCAGATTAAGGTTAAAATAGTAATGGATTGTAGTGCTTATATTGAAAACAGTGTTTTTCATCTGATCTCACAATGTTTAAGTAATGTATTGTCTTGGGGTTTTTTTAAGCTTTTCATAATGTTTTTTAAAATATTTTCCATTATATATATCTAAGATGGTATTTTGGACCATATTCAGATGGCTTATATTCCCTCTCAAGTGTCATGTTTGTTGTCCCCTCTTGGCTGCTCTTAGACCTCTAAGGGTACTTGGCAAGTATGCGACACTGAACATAGGCATGCACATAGAACTTAAACCATCCGAATACTGCTCTTAAGGTGTGTGAAGTGATACTTTCTTGTTGTAGTAACTGGAACCAGCGAAAACCTATTTTCTACCCTTTTCACATAGCAATTGTAACTAGAGTTTGATATTTTACAGGTTCTTTCAGAACGCTCTAATCCTGAAGTAGACAATTTTACCAAGCCACCTCCATTTTTCCCTCCAGGAGCTCCACCTACTCACCTTCCACCACCTCCTTTTCTCCCACCCCCTCCAACTGTCAGTACTGCTCCACCTCTGATTCCCCCACCAGGTAAATATTCTGCACTACGTAGAGGATGGGAATAATGAGAGATTCATTAATACCCAAATGCATGAGGTGCATTGTACAGAATTTCAGAATTTTGTATTCTGATTTTTTCTTAAATATCTCTGTAAGGCAGAAACAGAAACTTCTATCTTTATTTTCTTGGTGACCATAATCCCAAGGAGTAGTTAATTACCTGAAGACTGTTCATTCTTGTGTTCTTGAAAAGGTTTGAAGTGAGAAGCTGTTTTCTGTAATTTAGTAGGCGTTAAGGTAATGAGAAGTACATGTTAAAAAATCCATCTACAAACTTTCTAACTTAAAGTCCCATGAATTTGTGTCACAAGTTGGATTCTCTGATGTCTAAGGTCAGAACAGTAAGAGAAGCTCTAATTCCTCTTTCCCTTCACACCATGTATGAATTCTCAGAAGTCTGACATGCGTCACATTTGTGCTGTGTCCTTTCTTTCAGTCAGAGGTCTTACTAGCCCCTGATGTTTTTTTCCAGTGTGCTATGTCTGTGGAGCTTAGAGGAATCAAAGCTTTCTTAGAGCTCTTCCCATTTTAAATCTGTTTTGAAATCTACTGGTATTTCCTGAACATTTGTTGAAGCTTGGTATTGATGGAAATTTACTGGGAGAAGTATCATGAGCATTTGCACAGATAATGCGGTTACATGAGTGTTATCATTTTAAGGTAATAAATTCCAAAGGATTTAGCAAGAAACTTAGAAGATTGGTCAGTGAGAAATTAAAATAGATGGATAAACTTTGTGGAGTATTTAAATTGTAAAGTGGAGCTTTTGTCATCAGAAGAGACTAACTTAAGGTGGAACCCCTTTCTGTATTTTCTTCTTCTGTTCCTTGCATTCGTTTGCTTGACTTATTCTGAAAATCATGCTTAGCATTTTTTTGCTATTCTGCTTGCAGAGGGAATCTTTTAAAAGTTTCTCTGTGAATACTTTTATGTATAAGTGAAAAAGTAATATTGTTATTTGAGTACAACAATGTGGACCTTTATAGGGTTTAAGTCCTCATAGAAGAAATTGCTTTCTTCAGTTGCTCCTCCTAATTTTAAAACTTTAACTCCTGCTGCCCGGCAAGTTCTGGCTTTCCTCAGTGATGGTCATACATAAAGTGGTGCAATCTAGAAAAGAGAAGAAAAGAAATCTAAAGATTAAATAATTCTGTGGCCTTTTCCAATTTTTTTTCATAAATATGAAAAATAGAGTCTCTGAAGAGAGAATATGCTACTACTCTGGCAGTTTTGTAATATTTCCTTACTGCAGGGGAGGGAGACAGTAAGGAGAGGAATGTGACAGTGGTTTTAAGCTGCATTGAAACCTTTCTGATAATACTGGTCATGCTTTTCAGGTTTTTAAAAAGTAATTATTTGAGTTGTGATTGTGGTTCAGAAAAGGTGATCTAAGTTGTATATAATTAAAAACAAGAGAAGAACCCTCAGAGACACCCTAGGCACACTTGATGCAGGAGAGACATACGAGTACTGAACTGTTCTTATGAAACCTCTCACCTGTTGAGTTTTTAAAGGTGAAAGAAATCCACATGTGTTACAGATCTAGCAAGCAGGTTTGGCGTTCGTCTTGTGGTTTACAGACAGGTTTATGACATACACTTATTCAGAAGGTCTTGAACATCCTTCTGTGCTTTGAGTAGATTTGAAAATAATGATTAAGAGCTGTGGATTTGGTTTCTTCAGGCCTCTGTTTTAATTGTGCAGTTGCCAGCTCTTTATCTTCAAAGCTGTTCCTAAAATAGATTCTGCCATTCCTTCTAGGTTCAATGGTGGAGGAGATAAAAAACTACACTTACTCAGTGTTAAACCAGGACTACTTGCCAGAAAATTTAAGTATTCCAAATATAAAACATCCTCCAAAAGCATCTTTGAAAAAAGATTGTGCTTTGAAGTTAGATCTCTTGTTCTGTGTTCATTCACTCTTGTGATTCGAAACTTTTTTGAGGAGCAAAACCTGGAGTGATTCAAAGGGCCAAATGCAGAAAATTCTCAAGTAGTCGTAGGAGATCACTGGCTGTGGCAAAAAAAGTGTTAGGTTCTGTTTGCTTAGTTTATTGCTATGTTGGAGTAATTTACATCTAAAGAAGAATGCAGATGCTCCTGTTACCCAGACTTTAAAAGCTGGTTTAAATATGTAGTTAAAATGTGATCTGTATTGGTGATATTAAAATAAAATTCCTCTGAAGTATTGAACTTGTGTTGAATAATATACCGTGATTTTCCAATATATACCAAAGTTTGGCAAGTGACTGTACATGTGCTCAGCCTCAGCAATCTAAGTGTGTACTTTTTATTTTGTTATAGGGAGAATTTGACCTAATTTAGCCTGTGTCTAAAAGAAGTTTTCACACCTAGTTGGGTTATATTACATTTCTGTGGGCTGTTACACAGTTCAGCTAATTTGCATCATGTTGTTAAGCTCTGGCAGCATTGATCATGTTTGATTCCTTACTCACCAAGCAGAGCACAGGTGGCCATGCTTTCCTTTAGTAAAATCTACTTGGTTTTATGTAAATATGCTTTTAGTCCTGTGATGAACTTTCTTACTTTTTTTTTCTGCACAAGATAAAATTCTGAGGAATACATTAATTGTTTAATGATATTTTTTTCTTTTTGTAAAGAGTATTAGCTGATGGATTTCCAGGCAATTCTCTGGATAGTTCTGAGAATCATCTTTAGTGCTAACAATGTATTTGTCTTAGGGCAGCAGTTAAAATCTTTTTAGGCGTAGAGTTAATAAATGAGTTTGAGAGAACTGATATTTTTCTAGCTTACATTCTTAACATAGCTGTTAAAAGTTATTGTTACATATTCTTATGTATTTTCTATGTTATAGTCTCATTAAGAATCTATTAATATGAACAGTTAAACAAAAAAAAGATCAATGGAAACCACTAGAGCTGTGCAACAGTTTGAATTCTCAGTCTTCATTTTTCAGAAATTTTCATCAGAAGCATTTGGTCTTTTAAAGACTTTTAAACACTGTCAAATGTTTTATGGTGTGATATCCAGTGTTCTTAACAACATTAGTGCACATTGGAAAGTCTGTGTGCTGGTGGAGAAGATGGCTCATGCAGTTTAGAAATTTGGCTGTTGGAGTTCACTGTTTCCAGATTTACATTTTGGCTGAGAGATTAGATCTTCAGGATTTAACAGAAACTTAAATTGTATTTCACAGTTTATTTAATCCTATAGGATTAATGCTCATAGGAATTCATGTCAGTGTAATCACTAGCAATTAGTGAACTTTGATATTGATTACTCTTCCTC
This sequence comes from Formicarius rufipectus, assembly GCA_013399695.1. Lineage (NCBI taxonomy): Eukaryota > Metazoa > Chordata > Aves > Passeriformes > Formicariidae > Formicarius > Formicarius rufipectus. Next base: position 1,408,179 of record VXAU01005646.1, read on the forward strand.
AGCTTGCATATTCCTTCATTCTGTCCTTCTGCCAAGGCAATTTGGGGAAAGTTGGCTTTTCTAGACATTATAATATGTAAATTTAGTAAAACGTTGCTTCCATGCAATAGTCTTTTAGTTCTAATGTTGAACTACTGAGATATCCATAAATTTTACCACGCAGTGGCCAGTACTGTTCTATCTGGATGGTTATGCAGTTATAACAATATGGATGAAAGCACTTGCCAAAGTTTTCTGTTCTTTCCCTCCCCCAAGTTTTGCAATGAGTTTGAAAAGTGAGCTTGAAAATACTTAGTTTTTAATGGAAGCAGAGTTGTTCATGCTTTATGCCTGGTGAAGTAGTCTATTTTCTGACAGTACTGTTTTAGCCCAGGTTATTATTTTCATGTAGTAGTGTTCTGTGTGTTTATTGAGGTAAAGCTAGTTTTTTGCAAAGTATGAGAAGATAATGTCCTATAAAGTGTACTAATTATTTTTATCTTGTAATCATTCCTTTCATAGTAAGTTTTTATGTTGAGGCAGTATATTTTCTCAGTTCAGCTAATTTAGTAGGGAACAATTTCCTTAGCTTTTAGTTGGACTCGTAGCACCTAAGCTCATTCTGAAAACCAGGTTAGAGTAATTCTTGCATGTGCTTCTGTTAAAGGATGCTTCTTTCCCAGATATTTTCAAGAAAATAAGGAACCAAACAATCATTTTTGCTCCAAGTAGTTAGCAATTGAATGATTAATTGCTAATGATAACATTGTCTCAAACATCTGTAATGCTCACTGCTAGAATACTTTGTTCGTGTAGACCTACTGTTTCCTCTGCCAAGCTATTAAAGGTCAGAGGTCAATTGCATTTCCTTCCATCTAGCCATGAAATACAAAATAAAGCAAACATAGTCTATGGGATGTTACTTTTCTTCTGTATGCTATACATTTTAGGATTATGAATTTAATATTGAGACCCAGAGTAATTCTTTGTTATTTTTGTCTCTAAATAAATAAGGTTTTAAATAATAGAAATTTAAGTTAAAAGCTGAATTTCACAAGGTTTCCATAAAATGTTACCAGTCGGTATTCATGTGAGATCTTGATCTCAGGACACAAAATATTTAGCATTCTTCTTGATCATGTATGTAGTAATAGCTAAATCTTGTTTTAGATCTACAGGTAATAATCGTAAACTATTACTATATCTGATTTATAATTTGTTGTCTTTTTAGGTATACCAATAACAGTGCCACCACCAGGTAAACTTGCTTAGATCTTTTTTTTCCACGTTTGGTTAAGAAATGAAAACTGATGTGCAACTTAGCAACTTTCTTTTAATTATATAGATAAATGGTCATAAATACTAAACTATATGTATATACATGGGCTGAGTTATTTTTATACCAGGCAGAAGAGGAAGTATATGAAAGTTCGGTTGACTAGTGGACCTAATCAATCAGTTTCTTAGATGTATATTTCCTTCCTTTCTTTAAAATGTTTGGGTTTTTGTTTTTTGGGTTTTTTTCCCCTCAGAAATACACTAAATAGTTTTGATTGTTGTTTATTGTTAGTCAGGAATTTTTCTGTTCTTCTATATTAGCATATTTTTATAATGGTAAAGTATTCTATTTGAAGCTCTGCTAATATATGCTTAATGTTTTGCCTTTGTAAAGCTGGAAAGTAGCTCTTAGTCTTACAAAATAAAACCCTTTTACACAGAAACAATTTTTGCATTGTTCTCTCTGGGATTTGTTTATTATTATATGCTTAGTCTGATTGTTCTATATGTTTTTGGGGGGGTGGTAGGTTTTTTCTTCCCCCCTTCCCTTATCTAATTTATTGTTACAGGTTTTCCACCACCACCTGGCGGTCCTCCACCTTCCCTCATACCCACAATAGAAAGGTGATTATCTGTTTGAAATCTTACAAAGCAATGTGCCAGTATTCTGTAACCAAAATACATGAGTAAGAATTCTTACCCTACCCAGTGTTTTATGGATTTGTATGTAGGAGTGGGGAGACAGTTTCGGATTTTTACAGTAATTTTACAGAAATGTTACTAGTCTCACCTGTCAACCTATTCTTTGAGTAGCTTACTTGGCCACTTACTAGTCTAGTTATGACACTATATCAATATAACTTCACAGTAGTTTTGACAGTATATATATCAATGCCAAGGCCTAAGAACGAAATCAAGGTAAATGATTGTTCAAGTATTCTTTAGTCATCTGAAGGCTTATTTAAGTGAACTGTATACATTTCAGCTACTATATCCTCCTTTTTATAGGTTCACACAATTTGGCCACAGGTTCAAGCCCTCTTGAATCTATAGGAGATTCTAAAGTTCCATGGAATACAAATTTTTATTTTTATTCTGTTTCTTGTAAGTGTTCAGCTGTAGTAGGCCTAATAGTGCTTTTATAATACCTTTTTTTTTCTATGCATGTATATGTGCATGCATGCATACATGCATTTGTACATATAAATACATAAAAGGAAGAAGAGAAGTCAGCTAGCACAGTCCTTGAAAAGTATTTGTATTTTGCTGAACGCCAAAACCAGGTCATATACAAAGCTTCATTTAAGAAGATGGTAGAAGCCTTTTGTCAGTCCTTTGGATCTTACTGAAGGAAGATGCACACATCTGTTTCTTTGAAACTGAAAAGTTTATTAACATGTATGCTGCAGGATGATGATAAATCTCTGAAAAAGTCCTCATTTGATTTAATTGAAAAAAGCTCTATCTGGAGGCATTTTATATGCCGGAAAGTAAATTTATTTTTTTCATAGTGACAGTTGCTGTAAATTAGTGCTGCTTCTAATTGTTAAGCAGTGGTCATTGCCTTTACTTGTGTGAATATTTATGTAGTTTCTTAATTATGATGTGTAAAAATCACATTTAATAATTTATATTTAAGTAATTATTTCTCACTGTTGAAGTACCTTTGAGAACAGAAATAACAGGTTAAATATTTCACACAAGTTTTGAAGGAAGTACTAAAAGTCATGAAAAAGTTATGTCCTGTGCATGTGTCATCTCTTTTAACCATTCCAATTTTTAACTACTTGCATTGGCTACGACTGGAAGTTGTCCTAGAAAATGTGTAGGTAATTTAATAGGTTGTTTATGGTACTACACATTTTAAGTTCACCTGTTCTTAGATATGGTCAGACCTCTACTTTTTAACAGAAAGAATGAGAATTGCTTTGTTCACTTTCAAGCAAATATAGATTAATTAAATTCAGTATCTCTGTAGAAATATATTGTGGTACAAGAAACATTTGAAATAGAAAATTAATGGAAAATATGAAAAGAGCAGCTGATGATATGGATATTTTTTGTTTAAAATGTAATGAAGAGAGAATTCTTTTTTTGCCTCCTGTAGTAAAATGTGAAATATACGTATATGTGTTGATAGACAGCTTCCTTATTTAGTAACGCTCAAAATGGAGAACTTAAATCCATTTATAACAAATGCTGTGTTTTCATCTGTATGGTGGTAGGAATTCAGGGAAATAATATTGAAAGTATATATTTATTGGTTGAGGCAGCTCTGATGGTAAAACCGGATTTTTGTGTGTATTTTCGACAGTGGGCATTCTTCTGGCTATGATGGTCGTTCTGTTCGCGCCTTTTCATATGGCAGTGGTAAGTTTGTTTGCTGGATATGAAAATTTTTTACTAGTGCTATATCAAATTGTTTGATGTAATTATGAGGATTTTAGCTCGAAGACAACTAAACAGGTCTTGTCAGTAGTTCATTATTAAAGCTTATTGCTGACTATTGTAAATAGATGCATGCTGTTGCAAATTTAACCCCTGTTAGCAAATACTATTGTTTTGCTTACTTATTTGTGTGCTGGATATCTTTTTCTCCTGCTATTGAAGAACTGTGATTTTGAAAAATTGTATACCATAATATGGACCACAGGTCAGAGAGAATTTTTCAAGAACTGGTAGGATTTAGATACAGGAGAACAAGTACTGTTGAGATATCATTAGAATTTTAACCAGCAGGATGAAATGTTGAGAAATCCTGAGTGTTGTGCCTCTTCTTTGCAAAACTGTTTGTCTATAATCTTCAGCTATCCTGTAGCAAAGTCAGTCTTTGTTTTTGTTTTTTTTTTTGTTTGGTTTGTTTTGTTTGGTTTTTTTTGTTTGTTTGTTTTTTTGTTTTGGTTTTTTTTTGTTTGGTTGGTTGGGGTTTTTTTGTTTTTTGGGGTTTTTTTGGTGTTTTTTTGGGGTTTGTTTTGTTTTGTTTGTTTTTGTTGTTTTGGTTTTTTTTTTTGTTAAGCCCTATTATGGAGAAAAAATCTGATGTTGAAAAACTTCATTTTAACTCAGAGTGAACTAAAATAAAAGCGTTGATATCTGCAACCAAATGGGCATCCACAGAACCTAAAATGAGTTTAGAACTATTAGCACAGCTCTTGTGCCAAAGGGTAAAATGGGAAGATAAATATAGAATCACATAATGGTTTGAGTTGGAAGGAACCATCAAAGATTATCTAGCTCCAGCTTCCTTGTCAGGGACAGAGTCATCTTTCACTCACTACAGCAGATTGCTCCAAGTCCTGTCCAGCCTGGCCTTAAACACTTCTAATGATGGGGCTTCCGCAAATTCTCTGAGCAACCTATGTCCCACCATTGTCATCATAAAGAATTTCTCCCTTATGTCCAAAACCTATCTTTTTTCAATTTAAAACCATGGCACCTTGTCCAGTTGTTGACAGGCCCTGGTCAAAAGTCTCTCTCCATCCTTCTTTCTTACAAGGCCCCTTGAAGTATTGGAAGTCTGCAAGAAGGTCTGCCCAGACCCTTCTCTTTCTTCTCCAGGCTGAACATCCTAAACAACCTAGGAGAGATGTTCCAGCTCTCTGATCATTTTTTGTGGCCCTTCTCTGGAGCTGCTCTAAGATGTCTTTCTTGTACTGTGGTCCCAAGAACTGGATGAAGAACTCCAGGTAGGGTTTCACGAGAGCACATAGAGACCGAATCACCTCCTTCAACCTGCTGGCCACTCTTCATTTTGTGGCTTCCTGGGCTGCAAACTCATGTTGCTGGCTCATATTTAATTTTTTGTCAAGCAATATCTCCAAGCCCTTCTCTGCAGGACTGCTTTCAGTCAGTTCATCACCTGGTCTTTACTGACATGGAGGATTGCCCCCACCTAGGTGCAGGACCTTGCATGTTGCCAGGTCCACCTGTGCCTTCAGTACATCTGCCATCCAACCCCATGCCTAGTGCTGAATTCTGTTACTTTGTTCCTTGTTTCTTTGAACTCTAGTTGCAGGGAGGAGAAATTGTAGGGAAAATTTTGCCTGTTTCCAAGGATGCATAATGTTCAGCACAGATCAGATGTTCAGAAAATCGACTTCCCAGGTGTTCATATGTGTTTAGCAGGGATATACTAAATGATGTTTTGTAATGACTTGCAATCTGTAGCAGTTTATGGAGTAACAAGTGGTACTTTGCTGGCATTGTAAGAATCCTCATCAGTTATCAAATATTTGCTTTCACAGCTAGGAAGCTTGTTATGTTTTTGAGAATTCTTGATGTGGGTAAACAGCTGCTTTGCATTAACTACTTTTTTAGCAGTAATGAAATTTGTTTTGCTCAAGTTTTAGCAAAAAGGTAGAGCTGAGGCATATAACTAAAGCTGTGCAGAGTATCATAGGGAAAGCAGTCTTAAAGTCATTTGTATGTATATTGCATTTAATATTTAGTCTCCAGTGTAGAATGTTTTTCACTTTGGTGTCCCTTTTGTTAGAATTTTCCATTCTGTCAAGTATTGTTAGGGACACAAAAATACTTCCAAGTTTTATATTGACCTTCAGAGGTGTTGGCATGCTTGTGTTGTTGCAGCGCCAGTATTTGAAAGATGATTTTTATCATGGTCATGCCAACATTGAATTTGAACTTCTTCAGCAGGATTAAAAAATTATATGGTTATGGAGACCAAGGAGCAAACTCTGCTCCTATCTTACCAATCTGATCCCATTGTATCTGGTGTGTCTTGTGGCAAAAGCTTTTGTCTTTGCTGCACAAAGCAAATTGTCTGTCTGTAAGCTGGCCCTGCCATATTGATTTCTGGCTCTGTAGAGACTCAGTGGCATTTCATCTGTGTTGCTCATCTCTTACTGAAAGATATTTTCCTGACCAGCATCATACTCTTGCAGTCCCTGTTGTGTAATGTGGTTGCTGGTCAGCATTTTACCAGTGTTCTCTCTGCATCAGAACTTAGGTACATTGAGAGCTCAGCAGTGCAGTAGGGTACCGATGATCATTGTGATCAACAATCACCAAATATATTTATTTAATAGTTGCTTTAGATGATAGCACTGACTCTCCAACCTATTGTCTTCTTTGGCAGTCTGTGTTTCCTAGCTTTCCCATCAAAGATAAACAAATGGAAGATTCTAGCCTTTTTTCTTCCTATTCAAATTCCTCATCTGATGCTTTGGTGTCTTTTCCCTAGTTGTCAGGCATGTTTCCCATTGCAGACCCATTAGGGAAGTTACATAGTAAAACAATATTCTAAACTTGCATCTTCAAGAATGTATTTTATCTTTGTGATCTTTCACTGCATCAGTGCAGTTTCATCAATTTGCTCTTAAGTCCTTTCACAATTTGGTGCTATCTTTGCCATCAGATCTTTGAATTTTATTGAGCTGCGTTTGATCTGCCACTGAAGCAACTTGCATGCTTGTTTGCTTTTTCCTCAAGTTCTGTGTTACGTGCCCTAAATGTTCTTTACATCTTGTGAACTTGCAAGACATTTAACGTTACAGGAACAGTTGGAGAGTCAGTATTTTTTGAGGCACAAAGAAGGTGCATTAAATAGTTTGCTTTACACTGTGACAGCATGAAGCGTTAAATTTTTAAACCATCTCCAAAACAGGACTCAAGTCTCCAAAAACTATTAATTGTTCAAAGCTCTCTTCATGTTTTAAAAATAAAATCAGAGTAAAATTTTGGAAGTGTCTGGGGTTTTTTCAGAAATTTTTGGAATAATGCTTCTAGAAGTAGTAGAAGTGATAAATTATTTCATTCTGTGTAGTAAATGCAGAACACCACTTCATATTAAAAACTAAGCTTCTTGTGTGTTGCGAATAATTCCTGGTGAAAATGTAGATATAAAAAAGCACAGTGTCATATTACTGGAGTGGAAATTACATACTTTTCTCTGACGAGAATTACTCCAGATGTGATGGAGTAACCGAAATTTACTTGAAAAGTTTATACTGCCATTAATAATTGTTTTGTGGTATACGTTTAAGGTTAAACTCAAGTTTAAACTTTAGATCAGAATACTCTGTCAGCCAGTGTCTCATAGACCATACATGTGTTGTTGACATAGTGGCAAGTCAAGGAAATTAGCAGTCTTTAAAGTCCAGCTGTTTTTTTGCTATTTCTGGCTGCTTTCCTTCAAAGAATTTCAGGTTTTGGCACTATAATGAACAGCATGATGTTGTATTAGGGCATTCTTTTTCTGTTAACCCTTCATTTTGTCTGTAGACCTGGAGTTAAACAGTGTCAAACATGTTATTAGAGGTAGAGCCTTGTATAAATACTTTTTTAAGGAATTATACCTTTCATTGCGAATGTTTTTTAACAATGAAGTGTTTTTTTTCTGCTCCATTGCCTGTTCTAAAAGTCTTTTGTATTCGTCCTCTGGATGCTTGGCAAACTGCTGTCTTAAGCTTCTGCCAAAGATTTCTGGAGCAGGCATACCCCAGATGTTACAGGCAAGGCAACCTGAACATAACTGTCAGCAGAAGCCACTAGTTTTATAACTCAACAGTCTTAAATACAGTATCCGTAACACACTTTACATTGTTCAGTTGATATTTATGTTAATTGTACTGTTAATCTCTTTGTGGCACCATGAAGTCAAGTAAATATTGTTCTCATATTATAGATGATGAAGTGGAGCTCAAAACAAACGATTTATTGAAAGTTAGGAAAGCTAGCAAGGCAGATAAGCAGAAAGGGAGAAGTCCTCAGTACTGTAAGTCCGCTAGAGAGTGCTGTTTCCAGCTAAATGCTCAGTCCTTGTTTTTCTGTTTACAGGATGCGTTCATGGGACTTCTGGAGAGGGAGGGCGGGACAGAATAATTGGGGCATTAGGAGTAGTAGCTACGTGTTACATCGAGGTTGGCAGAAAGCAGTGGAGAAGCATCTTCCTTCTCTCTTCCTATTGATAGCTGCCTAAAAAGGGGTTTGAGAAAGTGTTGTGACTTCCTTCTTAACTTCTTAAGCATATTGTTTTTTAGATTAAGACTATGCTTAATTTTCTCAAACTATTATATTTTAGTGGTATTAATGGTTGTACTGAATATTCATTAGAAATGTTACCATAAAAAGCACAAGTGGGAATGTTATTTCTTCTCCCCAGACTGAATTTATATCTAAAGCTCATGTTAAATCTGTAATCAGAAAAGCATGGCTGAACACAGTACAGAATATAAATTAGTGAATGAGAACTTTGTAACTAACATTGTATTTTAAATATAATGATATTAAAGGACAAAATATAAAAATTATAGCATCTAAAGTTGGAAACATCCTTTTTTCCTCTTTTTTTGAACTGTATTTTCAGAGTGACTAAGTTTCAAAGAAAGTTTGTTTTCTGGTTGTTTTTGTTTTATTGTTCCCCTGAAACAAAGCCATTTGACCACATAAAATCAGATATTTTCAGCAAATCTTTGCATAATATTTTAATTTTTTCCCAGAAGGGTTTAAACAGTCTTTGGGGTGTATATCCTGGTTCTGTGCTTCTTCGTAAGGAGTATTTAAATGAGGGCCAGAGACTTTTACTAGCATCATGGAAAAAATGCAGTGTTTGCTTAGAATTAGCCCTAACGTAAAAAGGGAAGATTGAAAAATGTCATTGGAGGAGGCTGACAGACCTCTGTGTTTTCATGCATAAGTGGTAGTACAATTTTCATATGATGTCTGATTTTTGTTCTTTCTAATACCTACATCTCTGTCTTTAGTCACCTTTCCACACCCTGCAGGTTCTGCACCTTCCTGGTCTAGTCTTCTAGACACCAGCAAACAGTGGGATTACTATGCACGAAGAGAGAAGGATAGGGAACGTGAGAGAGAGCGATCCCGAGACCGAGATCGCGACCGGGACCGAGACAGAGATAGAGAACGTGCCAGAGACAGGGAAAGGGACCGAGATCACAGTCCGTCTTCAAGTGCGTTCAACAGGTGAGTGAAATGTCTTAAGCATGCTGTAACTCTGCTCGAAATCCTTGTCTGTTTTAAATAGTGTACGTCAACATTAAAGTGTGGTGTTCAGCTGTATATTCCAAAGAGCTGGAGGGTGTGGCTTCCTCCCTTTCACCCTTTGTCCTTTGGAAACTAATTCTAAACTTTTAAACATAAAAGTGGAAAAAATGGACGGTTTACATCCAAACCTATCATAGTGCTTGACATCGTAAAGGTTTTAATTAAGCTTTGAGATTGACTGAAATACCCATTTCTGACATCAATAAGTCTAGAATAATCTATATAAAAATCTGTAGATGTACTGAATAAATTTTAGTTGCCAGTTTGGTACTGTGCAACACTTGACTTAATGGTGTTATTACCTGCTAAAATGGTTAATTTTTTAGTTAAAACTGGCTGGATAATAATCTGCCCTATCTTCTTTAAAACTGTTATTTCAAGGTTAAGAACTTTTTTTCATTTTCATGCAGATGATGAAAATCATGACAGATAACTTAATTCAGCTTTCAATTCTAATGGCTTTAAAAAAAAAAAAAAAAAAAAACCAAAACTGTGATTATTCTGTGGTTCATGTGCACAGTACAAAGCTTTTAATGTAGAGCTTCCTATGACTCCATAAAGCAGAGGACTCTTGGCTTTGCCAGATTTTTTCTAAATTTCCTCTGCTCGTTATTTGCTAAACATTTTGGGGTAAATATCTGATGCTTTTCTCTGTGTTTTTTTGTTAAGTTTCAGTTTTTGCAGAATATATATGTTAGCTATTAGGCAGATTTTTCTTACCAGTGGTTTTACACTGTGGGGAATGAGAGCAGCCAGAGTCAACATTACTTTGGTTGAGAGATGACATTTTTTGCATGATGATTGTTAGCTGAAGACACAAAATGAGTGCAAGACAAGGGGATTTTCCATGTATGCTAGTGTGATGGTGTCCTCTCCAGTGTGCATGTGCTACGTTCCAGGGTCAGTTTCTGACAACTGAAGACCTTTCTAAACATCTGTTTCTGAGACAGCTTGATTGAAGGCCAGAAAGAACCCTGGTCATTCAAGGGTGCTTGAAATGAACCTTAATGGCTTCCAGGCCTTGAGAAACCTCTGTGCTGCTGCCAGAGTTATCTGTAAAGGAGGGGGAATAGCAGGCCTCAACTTTGTGTGACTAAATTATCCACCATCTGTAGCAAAGCTGTTGCGACATGGCTGTGTAAGAAAATGGGAGGCCCTTAACTAGGATAAGTTGGTGGGAGAGGATAAGGTGGGAGAGATTTAAGAAAGAACATGCAGACATGTTTTAAAGATGACTGATTTTCGATTCTAAGCACTTAAGAAAAAAAAAAATTGAACTGAGCTGTGAGGAGGAGAATGTGAACTATTTTAGAGACTGCACAGATTTAGAACTTTTATTTATATTCCCTTTTTTTAAAACTTGATCAAGCGATAGTTTGGTGGGATTTGGAGTATGCATCATGTTAAGCTTTTTGCTCATCAGAAATTACTGCTTCCAGTGTTTTTAGTGATTGTTTTCCAGATAGCCTGTGTTTGTGCTGCAACATTTCTTAAAATTGGAAGAAAATGGGAATTATTTTTCTTCTATCAGTATAACCAAAAAGTGATTTAAAAATGCACGTTCAGCTGTTTTTATATTCTGTGCTGCTTTTACACTGCTGTTCTCAGAGGAAGGTGTGCATTTCATCAGTTAGTTACCGCTCAAAATGTAGACTTTGGAATTTGATTCATAGCTTACCATTTTGTGGTTTTTCCTCAGCAATTTGAAAATCTGAGGAGAAAAAAAAAGACAGCAGAACCCAAGCAACTGTGTTTCTAAGTTCCTGGAACCCAGTAATCCCATGCAACAGAGGAGATGGGGGACTCTGGCTAGAGAGCAGCTTTTACGGTATTTGGTGTCTTTATAGTCAGGAAGTTGAAAGAGACTACACCATCAGTGTGTGATAAAGGTCAAAACACACCAAGCAGCATTAGAGTGTTCCTAAAAGTTCCCAAAATACTGACCTCAGCAAACAGATTTTATACTTTACTTAGAGAAGTTGTTTATTTTCAGACACACTTAACAAGGTGTCATAGTTCCTTAGTAGTTTGCCAAAACGAGATTTAAAAAGGAGTATCCATATTTTTAACCTTTTCTAGAGTACTTTAAAATAGCTGTGTAATGGAACAAATGCAGGGTGCACTAATGTTAAAAGTTTTGGGTCTCAGCTTTGAAACCAAGCCATAAGTCTACATGTAGCCTTCTAATTTCTTATGACAGGCTTATGAGAAGGTACTGCTAGACAGTCAGATTTTAACTTTGTAATTAGATGATCAAAATACTAGTTTTGGGAACTAGTATCTGATACTGAGAGGAAACTGTAGTTGCACAGAATGGTTGGGAAGTCTCCATCCCTGGAAATATCCAAAAGCTATCTGGACATGATCCTGACAGCCCTGCTTTAGCAGGGATTTGACCCAGATGAACTCAAATCATGCCTTGCAGCCTCAATCAGTCTGTGATTCTGTGTTATTTGCTCACAAATGTACTTTGCAGGATTTGATCAGCTTACTCTCAGATCTGTAGTTAAAAATGCATTATAAAATCAATGAAGTTATATTACTCAGTGGAAAGTTATAACTTTCAGTTCTGTAGTAGCTGTAGTTTTCTTGATTTTCTTGATTTTTGTGTTCTTTGGAAAAGCAGGATTTTCTGTGGGCTGTTTGATGCTTCTCTACAGTGTCTTAAGAGTTGCTAATTTTGAAGTGATATAATTATAGAGTTTCAAAGAAATAAAAGTGCTGTTGCATCAGGCATTGCCCCTTCTCACTCTGAGTTTTCATGCATAGCTGTAGTAATCATTAATGTAATGTCGTCATTTGGGAAGCGGCCAGAGGATCCAAGTTATGGCAGATAAAATTGATTTGATGTAAATTTTGAAAATGAAAATTTTGAAATGAAATCTCTTTAGGCTTGAGCTGTTCTCCTTGTATAATCTGTCTGATCTGTTCTGCTGCTGTCAGGAACCTCAGGAAGATTCTTTCATGGTAAATGTGGGCAAAGACAAAACACTTGCCTTTTGTCAGATTGGTAGTATCTAAATTGTTACCTGTTTTCATTACCGCCTGAGAAAGCCTGGTCACATTGTGCCTTTCTTTAGGACTTGTTGGGTGTCTTCTCCCAAACTTTGGTTATACAAGACTTCATGTGATATATAAATAGTTACACTAAGTTCATTTGCATTGAGGTTGTGCTATTAAATGATACTGGACACTCTGGGTAAGATTTTCTTAAAATGATCATGCCTTTTTAAGCTATGCTAAAAATATGCATTTGAATGATGTTGGCTAACAACAGATAATGCTCTTACCTTTTTTCTTAAAGTTTCACTGAATTCTTAGAACTGCCCTTTTCAACCAAGTCAAAATAAGAAAATGTGTTTTAAGTAAACCCTTTAAATTCTTGCTTAGCCTGCAATATTTAGGGTTTTTTACCAGCATTGCGTCTGGGCAGCAATCATGGTAATCCAAGGGAGGATGAAAGTAGAGATGGCATTGGCACTGTAGAAAAATTAATTTCTAAAGCAAGCCAAAACATTGAGTTTATTTTACAGTCAGTGTCTTTGTACCTACCTTTTCATTCTCTTGAAGCTGATGTAAGGAAGTAGATCAAGTGTACCGAAATTTAATTTCATTTAGCCAAATGGTATAATGGTCAAAAAGTGTGCTGGTAAATATTGAGTGTTACATACTGAAGATATTGCTGAAGTTTATGTAGCATTGTGCTTTATTTGCAGTTAGGTACAGGTTTAAGATAACAGCTTGGTAACTCCTGTAGAAATGGGACACTGTTGTATTCTTCTCTCTTTCATTTTTATTGAACAATTTCCTTTAAAAACTGTATTAACTGCAGAAGTGTAGTGTGTAAGGGTGAAGAGCTTTAGTGTCTTTTGAGCATTGTGGATCTCATATAGGCGCCCCAAAGCAATATTAAGATTTGCCTGTCATTTAGCTTGAGAGTAATAATTTCTTTTTCTAATGTATATGTACTGCTTGGTCTTACTGTCCTGAAAATATCTTCTTGAATCAGTGATGAAGAACGCTACAGATACAGAGACTATGCAGAAAGAGGTTATGACCGCCATAGAACAAGTAGAGAGAAAGAAGACAGACACAGAGACAGGAGACACAGAGAGAAAGAAGAGACCAGACATAAGTCATCTCGAAGGTTTGATTTTTTTTTTTTTTGTAAGATATATAAAGCACTTGCCCAGTTTAAAAAAAAAAACAGAGTAAACTTTTAAAAGAACCTCAAACAAACTGGATTTTTGTGGGAAGACTGTAGACACTTAATTGTGTTGCTTGGAACAAGTCTACCATGTAAAACGTGAACAGAGAAAAAGCAGTATTGGCCCTGGGTAACCTCATACTCTGATACATGTGGCAGTCTTAGTTGGTGAACGGAAATTATGAATTTGGGGAAAGAAGGGTAAAAATGGTGGGTCAGAAAGAGATGGAGTGAAACTGACATTCAGCAGCATAAACAAAAGAACTCAATGGTGATTGTCAGTAAGTAAAATATCCTTCATGGTCACTTGATAGAAATTTTTCTATGTGATCCATTTTAAGTTAGAAATAAAAGTTAACGCCAGGGAATGGGGTCAACAAGAATGTCAGATTGTTCAGGAATGTCAGTAGGGACATGACATTATTAAAAGTGTTGTTATTAGAATATGGGTTACAAATGTGAAAAATCATTCCATTTTCCCAACAAAAAGTATAGGATGGGTGGGAAAATCCAGTCTGGCACTGATGTCCAGATGCTCTCAGGTGGAATGGGAGCAGGTGCCACTTTTCAGATGTGAATGCAGAAGCTGGTTTTTTGGTACTTCATAATTAAATAGGGCCTGAAGTGTGAAGTGTTTGAGGCATATTTTCTCTCTTATTGTTTAGTAATAGCCGACGTCGTCACGACAGTGAAGAGGGGGACAGCCACAGAAGGCACAAACACAAAAAATCCAAAAGAAGCAAAGAAGGAAAAGAAACCAGTGGTGAACCTGCTCCTGAACAGGAAAACACTGAAGCTGCCCCTGTGGAATAGGCTTGTGTGATTTTTGCCTCCTTGCATATATATTAGTGCCAGAAATAGATTACTATAAATCTTGTTATTTTTCTGAGAATTATAATAATTTGCTCTTAATCTTGTTCTATTAGTTTGAAATCAGAGGTTACTTTGGGGTTTTTTTGAAAATAAAAGAATGATTTTTTCATGTTAAGATTCTTGGACTGACTTTGTCTTTTAAGAAATAGTGAGAAAACCTCTTACTGCTAGAGGCTTACAATATAAGTAGGGCTTAAATCCTTTGTATTAAATTGTCTCCTTTTTCATAAGCCAATGGGAAGGTCATTCTTTTACTGAGTTTAGAAACAGTGTGCATTTATTTTACTAGATGCCAGCATCTGGAACAGTGTGGGTTTAGTATAGCTTTTGGAGTCATATGTGGAGAGGTCATCCATTTCTACAGGGGCAGGCAGGAAGTGCAGACTCTTCAAGAACCTTGTACTAAGGTGAAACAAAAAAAAATAGAGAAAGTGGGAAAGGTTCCAATTGTTGTTAGTCTAGTGGAACACTAAATGTGGTGATGATATACTTGGTAATTATGTCTGGTTCGTGTGGGTGCATAAGGATGATTTAAGCTGGATAATCGTCCCTGCTGCTTTTCAGTGGCTTAAGAGAAAGTTCATTTTAGTCTTTGTTCTAGGGGAACAGCTGTCCTTAACACGATAAAAGATTAACAAACATATCCTCTTCCCACTGCAAGCTTGTGAGGAAAAAATAAGACTGTGGAACATGGGTAATTTGCAGAGAAGGACAAAGGACTGTTCTAAGAGACATATAGTACCATCATCACTTTCAGAGATACTTCATTCAGAACAGTATCACGTGTGACTGGTATGCTGATCCTACAAAAATGCTACTGCCCAGTCAGGGTGCTGTTTAGAAGATTGACTTCATGGGGCTAGCAGGATGCAGTGTACTTCTTTAAAAGCAATAATTCTATATAAAAATCCCAGATTTAATAGTATTAATCAAAATATACCAGAGAAACAAGGTCATTTGTTTTTTGATTAAAACAATGTCTGTACAAGTACACAGTTAAATTATTTTTAATTATTTTAGAAATGTAATTCACAGTTTTACAGACTAACAAACAGTACTTGAAAGTCTTGAAAATACCAGCTTTCATGCTGACCATGAAAAGGTACACAAAATCAAAGTGCTATCAATGTGTTGGATATAAACCTTCACCCAATTACTGCAACTAGAAAAATTGCAAGAAATTTTTCCATAAGTTATTCATGGATTTCTTTTTGTAAATCAAACTGGGTGAGCAGGAGCTGTTGCTCCTTAAATTTCATTATTATTATAATGCATTAAATATATATATATAAAAAAACAATAACCCCTTAAGAACACAGGGAAGGAAAGACTTAAGTCTGTAGCCTAGATCACTCTGAAGTGATTTTCTGACAGGTGTTGCTTCTTTGCCTGAACTTGACTTTTCTTTACATGCAGGTTGAAGTTTCACAAACCTTTTGTTTATAAATACATACTTGAACTCCCCAAAAAGCAAAGACAGATGTTTCCTGGATTTTTTCTTGTGTTAAATTACTTATATTCTCCTCGAAGACTTGTTTTATAAAAAAGTGCCAGGCCAGGACACAATTGTGAGGGTAATTTTTCCTTTCAGTTCTTTGAGCATCCTTGCCAAGCAGGCATGTATCATTCCTGATGTGTTCCTGCCGTTGACAGCAAGGAGGATGTCACCGCACCTGAAAAAAAATGCAATTGCAAGAGAACAGTTAAGGTGATTTCTTATCTTAAATGTTTGCAAATGCCTGAGAGCATGTCCTAAAGCAGAGAGGAAGGGATAGAAATGAGTATTAGAGTTCCTTCTCTGGCTAACTGCTGTCCATGAATGAGGGAATATAGCAGGTGAGAAGTACTTCACTTGTTTTGGTTTCTTACAAATTTATAATTAATTAGACATATTTGAAAGAAAACAGGATATAGATCTTTCAGACGGGAATCATCATCACAGAATCATAAAAGGGCTTGGGGTGGAAGGGACATTAAAGATCATCCAGTTCTAACCCCAGTGCCATGGGTGAGGACACCTTCTACTAGAGGAGGTTGCTCAAATCTGCAACCAACCTGTCCTTGAACAGGAATGAGGCATCCACAACTTCTCTGGGCAACCTGTTCCGGTGCCTCTTCACTTGATACAAGAAAGAATTATGTAAAACTGCTCTCCATTTAAAGCCATTCCCCCTTGTCCTGTTACCACATGCCCCTGTAAAAAGTCCCCCTCCAGCTTTCTTGTAGGTCCTCTTTAGGTGCTGGAATGATTCATGTTCTGATCAAGCTTATGTTCTAAGAGTTGCTGATTGATGTAAGTTTGCACCATTAATTGGGCATTTACTATCTCAAATTTGTATTGGTGTTTGCAGGAAAGACTTTTGGTTGGGTTTTTTAGAGCTGGGCATGTGGGACAGCTTCTTTGTGCTGACATGTTTTGTACTACCCCTGAGATCAAACTGACTTACCTTTATATTTATTCATATAGTAGTGATTGCTAGACATCTGAAAACTTTCTACTATGAAGGCAGATCTATTAAAGTTCAGGATACTTATGTCCTGTTTCCAGATGTCTCAGACTTAGACTTAGTTCTGTATCAATGAGTCCTTTCCCCACCCCTGCCACTGGCTTCATGCAACATGTTTTAAAAAAAAAAAAAAACACAAATTAACTGGAAGAAAAACCTACTTAAATGCTACTTTTATTTAGATAGTTGTCATTACCTAATTCTGCCATCATTGTATGCTGGTGTTCCCCCAACAATAGATTTGATAAAGAATGGTTTGTTCCCAGTATGTTCTTCATAACCTCCTACAATGCTGAAGCCAAGACTTCCAGATGTATTTCTTCGTAATACGATTTCTTTGCAGCTGTACAAATACCTGAAACAAACCAGTCAAATGTCTTACAGTTAACTTCAGATTCTGATGAACAATTAATGATGAATCTGCCTTTTCATGCACCTCTTGAGTGTTTCGAAGATGCAAAATAGCACCTACACTTCTGTTTCTCTACTGCTGCCTTCCACAACCAGTTATGCTGAAAGTAAAATTACTAGATAATCTTGGAGTTAAAATATTAAATTAGTTGGTTTATAAGGTAACATTTATTTAATGCAGATTATTTAGTTGATAATGTGATGGATAAAAGCACTCAAGTGCTTGTAAATCAGCAATCCAAAAAACTGTATTTCACTCACCTTGTACAGTTCAGTTACTTGTGTATTGTCCAGATATGGGCCTGTATATGATTAACTATGACAAAGTTGTCACATGGTGCATGTCAAAGCTAAATAATTTTTAGGCAAATGGAATGAATTACAAAAATTACAGAGATGACACAAAGACAAGTATTGGTGGAAGAAGGGATCCTGAGCTTTTCTTGTGAAGTAATGTGGTAAGTCACAGCATGGAAGATGAGAGAAACTTATCGAAGTCCATCAGTGCTTTGGAGTACTGAGTCTACCCTCTAGAAGGTAGCATGTTCTCACTATAATTATGAACACAACATTTTATCGTAACACCTGAAATCTGCTTCTCTCTCCATTTGTCTGTTGAATATATTTTATGATTATGTTATGCTGAGTCAAAGCTTAGCTAAAACTAGGAATAAGGGAAAGGAAGAATAGTGTTAATAGACTCAAACATTGCCTATTGCTCCGAGTACATTAATTTCAGTACTTGTTCTGTTTTTTGGTGTTTTTTTTTTTTTTTTTTTAACCAAATTAATTTAATTAATTACAGAGTGAGAGAAATTGCTGTACACAGTACTTAACCCACTCATCATTAGTGATGTACCCAGGAATGACTGAAGAGCCTGAAATTCCATTTGCTATTCAATATCTGAAAATGCAGGCTAGCTTACAGCAAGCAACTGTTACAAATTCTATTCAGAGACTTCTTAGGTTGCTATGAAGCAGCTAACACTTCTGTAGAAAGATAAATAGCCTTTATCTTAAAGGCCAATATGCCTAGCTTTTTTAAAATTGTGTTTGTCAAATAGTGCATTCACTGTCTCACAACAAGATTTTATAGTAACACTAGATTAGTCCCCCAGGACTTACAAATCCTCGCCTGCTGCCAGGATCGTAGGTGCGTAACATTTGCAGAAGAATTCACTGGCTGTTAATGTAAGAAACAGGTGACATGCTTTTTTCCTCAGCAGCTAGGCATTATTGCTTTACCATCTGTGGGCTTCTTCAATGTGCAAAATCACTTAAACCCTCTGTGTTTGATGGTACTTACCAAGGTCATGACCAAGCAATGCCAGGATTCAGCCATTAGTTCTATAACTCAGTACTATAGCTAACTATAAATCAGTACTATAACTCAGATTTTTGGGGGCAAGGGTCTCTGCTGCCCAGTGCTACACTCACTGCCTTAAGGAGTACATTCCTGAATTTGAAAAGTGATCAGTTAATCCTGATGCCATAGAAAAGTAATAGACAAGCAGGTAAAGACAGGAGGAGAAAAGACAGTGAAGCCAAGGAAGGCTTATGTGTATTGTGTACGCGCAGTCTATAAGGTTATCTGTGGCATGGTCTCCAGAAAGCATAAACATGTATTTGCCGTCAAAGTGTATGCTGAATTTTAAGTAAAATAAACACATTATATTAGCATTGGGACTGTTCGTGCTGCAGCAGACAGCACACACGGGAAACAAGGACAGCAGAGAGAAACTACTGTATCATGACTCCAAGGCCCTGTGCTGCCTTTTGCCTCAACAAAGGGATGGATGGGGTGTAATCTGCTGTGGCAACAAGGCAGAAGAGACCAGGAAGTCAGGAGGAGAGGGGCTGATGTGACACTGAGCTTGTGAAAAGGGGAGGAAAGGGGCTTCCAATACCCAAACTGATAATTAAAGAAATTGGTAATTAAAAAAATAAAGTCCCCCAAGCCCAGTATATTTTGCCCACAACAGTAATGGGTGAGTGATTTCCCTGTCTTTCTTTTGACCTGTAAGTTTTGTTCTTCCAATTTTCTCTCATCCTGCTGTGGATGTTGGTGCAGGCAGGTCCAACCCAATACATTGGCCATAGCTAGAGATTGACTCTTGACAGAATAGGAATGGCTAGGAGGTATTTACTCCTTTAACTAGATTTTTAATTATTTCCATCCTGTGAGACAGAGTATAAGCATGGCAGTGCACCATCGATCAGGTATTTGTTAGCACTGACAGAAATGTGAAAAGGATGCTGGCAGGCGGGGTGTGCAAAGCTGAGCTGTGAGTAATGAAGGTACTGCTTGCTCTGGACAGTTCAGTGCCTAAGCAGAGATGCCTGCTCTGCCTGGGCAAAGAGCAGCCCAAAGGGACTGAGTTCATTTGGGTCTGCATAATCATAAAGACAAGCTAGAATGTGCCACAGAGAGAAAATAAGTACTTGTTTCATCTGAAGATGCAGTGTACTTGAGTAGATTATTTCTCTCTGGTAATGAAAGCCCTGATTTGATTGTTTTGACCCAATCAAACTGCCAGAACTCACTACACTGCAACCCAAGGAGTCTAAGGAGAGTCCCTTACTGCCTTGAAAGAGAGCAGCTTGCAGTCCTCTGCCTCTATCTGTAAATATTCCAAAAGCTGAGGACAAGGAATAATTTATGTGCGAACTTGCCTCAGACACAAGATTTGGGGATATAAAGTGTGCAGCCACAGGGTTCTATCCTAAAATATATTACAATTGAGCATCCATTACTGATGCACAAGAAATTTGAAAGTGCCTGTTTTCAAAAAGTTAAATGTATCATTCCCCACTGATTTTCATGAACTACAAGTAGCCGTATGCTCTGGGAATGCAAAGCAGCACAACTGCAGGAGAACTTCTGTAATAACATCTCTGAAAAGCATAACTCCCTCCCCCTATCCCATTAACAGTACACAAGTGGTGGTGGAGTATAGTAATATTTGAGAATTGCTTCCAGTAGAGCCCAAGAGCCTGGATTGAATTAATTTGGGGCAGTTTCTGTCCTAGTTTCATGTTTTACATCCTGTTCTATCCCCAGTTTTCCAAATTACTTTGGCCACCTTCTGTCTTTCTCATCTCACTTTGCAGATGAAGAAGAGCACTCCTGTGAAGTACTAATGTTTGTAAATGTTATGACAGGATGATCTATAAAGTATTTTTAAGTGCTAACTGAGGGTCAGAAATTTGAGGAGAGCAAAGAAAGGAGAGCACGAAAACGAGTAAAAGCAGCATCACAGAGCTAGAGAAACACTTCTCACCAGATGTTCCCCGTTATTTTCTTTGTGTATGCCTCACAACAACATGTCCCTCTCCCAATAAAAGAATGCTGTCTTTCTCAACAACAAACAGTTAAGTTAGCTACGTTGAATAAATCGTTGGGTGGGAATGCTTAAGGTAGTGCATCATTCTTTCCTCCTGACACCCAGCCCACAGCCCCTCTGCTTGCATGCAGGCCAAGTTTTGACAGATGTCAGATGCACATGTGCATCTATTTTATAACCACCACATATTGAATTGTACTACAGAAAGAACAGAGGAGCTGTTTATCCATTATTAAGCCTTACTAAAGTAATAAAAGCCAATTCTAAGATCTTACAAGGAAAGGACCAAAATTTAAGTGAGATCCACAAATGTTAAATTGTGTTAAATTTTCCAAGTCTTCGACATTGAAATGTGAGGAATCAAATAACTTGTCTGATTCTGCTGCTAATTCCATAACTCTCATTGTTTGTGCCTCTTTTCCGTGACCATCTCTGTAATATGCCTACAGTCCCTGGGAGAGAGTTCTGTTCTAACACAGAATATACAGTAAGCTACTTTTAATCACGTAATCATGTAACTACTATTAATGTTAGCCTGTTTTCAACTTTGTCAGTCATGGACAGAGATCTGTAGACATACTCTAGTATTTAGTTCAACTCAGCACATTTTATGGGATCACTCATACGATTTTCATCAAATCTCCATGTTTTTGGAACACGAAAGGAAAGAGTCTCCTCTCCCCTCAGTTTCCTGAGCCTGGACATCACACTCAGATTCATGAGGTCAAACTGCCTCTGCAGCCTGACCTCCACCTTGCTTGCTGGGAACAAATGCACACGCTGCACTGCCAGGGTTTGTCTAGAGCCACATCTTTCTCTTCCCAACAGGGTTTAAATAATCCACTATCCCATCTCCTCTTTTTTAAATCATACCTGTTCCTGGACTATCAGTTTTACCGTCTTTTCTATTTGTTCAGTTTTTCTTAAGTAGGTGTGTCCCTTCCTGCCTATTTTCCCATCTACCTTATATATTCTTGTATAATCATGATTTTGACATTTCTACTTTTCCATCAGCTGTACTAAACTTAGACTTGTAGATCTTGGAAAAGTCCCTCTGGTAAATGGTTTTAATTAAAGTAAGTAATTCTTCACCATCTTGCCCCATAGCTGCACATTGGGTACTTCTGCCAAGATGGACCTCTCAGATGGAAAATAATTCTCTCTGACAGTCTGGAAAATGTCATGAGACTGCTGACAATACTTCAAGATTTAGTGTGATGTGATCATTGCCAAAAGCAAACTGAAAGCTAGATAAGGAAAGGTTAAATGCTCAGCCTGGAATGCAATGAGTTAACATGATACACATCCTAGTGAAAGAACTTGTTGAAGGACTTGCAGATGTCTGATATGGGCCCTGGAGAATCAGTACAATAAGGGGGTAAGTGCACTCATGCTGGAGAAGGCTGAGGGGTCTGATAGTACCTAGCGAGCAATCCCAAAGCTGATCCTTGCATGCCCCCACTCAATCAACCAGCTGCTAATAATGATACAGTGCACCTTTGTTACTGGCACATCTAATGAGCGTCAGTCCCTGTCTTGGGACCTAGTCTGATGTTCAGAGCAGCATACCCACTCAGCATACCAATCTCCCTATGTTTCTTTGAAGGAGAAGGGCCATGCTGCGCTCTGTGCATGGCATTGCAGCTGGGGATAGTGTTACAATGAATTCCTTCAGCCTTGCTGACACTGGAGCTAATTTTCCTTCAGACCAAAAGGGTTAGTTAGAATGCCTTCACACATGCAGAGGGAGGATAGAGTGAACTCGGAGACTGTTTTTAAAATGGGAAAACCACTTTTTTTCCAAACTGAGAGTGGAACTGACTGATGTGAACTCTGGGTGCAAGCCTGCAGTACTTTAGAACTCTGGCCTTCATCTCCAGCACCTTATTGAGGACATGGGAATTTCAGGTAGCTGCGGGTAGGAGTTAATGAGCAGGTAGCTCAGGTTTTCTACACAGCCCAATGAAAGTGATATAGGCAGGGTGCAGTTCTTTCAGTCCATCTAGCAGTGGATGGCGATAGAAAGCAAGACTCAGCATTGTAGAATGCAGCAGCTATAAGGCCTCTATAGTTGCTGTCTCTCTGACAGGAGCATTACCCATACTCTAGTGCCTTCACAATACTGCTGGTCAAGCTCAGGGGTGCAGAAGTCAAAAGGAATGAGGACCTCCCTGGGCCTCCCTGACTGCAGAGAGACTGGGTGAGGAAAGTTTACCATTGTCTGGGATGGCAAATTAGGGTTAATCCATTTATTGCCTTTTCTTTTTACTTCTTTTCTTTCACAGGAAAAAAGATATAGTTCGCTCCACTGGAGTAGGAACCTGTAGCCTGCAGGTGAGAGACACAGGCTGTCTTCTGCTCTTGCAGTGCTTCAGCACATGTTACACAGTCTCAGACCAAGCCCTGAAAAACATCTGTCCCTCACAGCAGACCTCGCTGCAAGGTGGATGAGCTCAAAAGGGCTCAGCCAGAAGGAGGGAAAACATCTAACTTGTTATGCAAGACTGGGAAATGAAGAGGAGTCCTGAAACTATGCCTAGAGCAAAAGCCCACCTGCTCTACAAACTATCATGCCCTCCCATAAAAGAGATATGGTGAACTGCTGTCAGGGTTAGGAGGACAGCCATAAGGAACTTGTAAACTAAATTCTGCATTCCTTGAATTTGAATACCAGTTTCAACTCTGTAATGCTAACTCTGCATATTCACAGATTCACAACGTGTCCTCATTTCAAACTTTACAAAATGTCGTGGAAGCTGTAGGTATTACACCCTGCACACCAAGTATGTTTGAGTGAACTTAAAAGACATGCGATTTGGCTTTTATTATCCTAACTGAAATGACAACACAGCTGCTTCCTGTGTATGACAAATGCACTTCTTTCAGCCGGGGGTGGGGTTAAGAGAGGTGATTTGGAGATACTGGCCAATTTCATGTACTTTGCAACATCTGGGTAAAGTCAAACAATTCAGCTGGATTTGGTGAAGTAGAAGGGCTGTGTGACTTGAGAGCTGCAGGAGGGGTAACTCTGCCTTCTGCAGGGTGGTCGAGCCTGGACCCCTGTTCAGCAAGCTCCTGTATCCCCACAGAGTTTTCCTTTCACTCCCTAAGAGCCAGATACGTTTTCAAGACAAACAATTCAGGATCCTATCCTCCCCTGCAAGGGCAACTGCATGTCTGTTTTGCCATGTACACTTAGCCATTTACAAAAGAATCAAGTCTGTGACAGAGCCTGGATTTAATTAATATGTCAGTGCAATGAATCAAACAAAAACAAAGAATTGCCAGAAAATGAAAATCTTTTCTCCCACTTCTGTTCAGCAAGAGGATTCAATTTGCAGACTTACCGTGGCAGCCCCAGCCACATAACCCAGGATGGTGACCACTCACTGCTGCTCTCAGAGGTCGTCTGTGTGGCCTCAGTGGGTGGCAGGTGATCCTGCTCCTCCTGGGCTTCACATGCTCTCATCTCCAAGGCTTTGAGCACCACTGATGAGTTGGTGTTCTTCAGCAGGGCAACAGCCTCACTCCGGCTGACTCCCGTCAGATCAATCCCATTCACATTCAGGAGGATGTCACCTGAGACCAATAAAACAGATGATGAAAACACATGCAAGTGTTTTCAGGCTCCCTTCCCCACCCCCACAAACAAGCGAGTCAAACCCATTGCCAAGGACTTGCTCCCTGTTGAGGCTGTTTGTTAATCCTATCGTTTAACATGGATGTGACTTATACGCTAGGAAATATGCCACAGGCATGAGGGAAGGCCTATACATAGGAGTATTGCCCAGCAGGATGGAGGATTTGGTCCTGGTTTCTTACCATGTCATGTCCTGCATTGAGCTAGGCAAACAACTGGGGTCTTGCTGTACTAACAAGATTTGATGGCACCTAGTGCTAGTCCAGGTCTCTGAAGTCCACTTCCAGCTAAGAACTTTTATACTCAACCCTTGAAAACTGACAGCTCAAAGGTATTTTTCTCACAGCCCTCCTTATGCTGAGGACTGCCACTCCAGCTGGCTCTTCATAAAGTTTCTTTGTGGGAATAATGTGCTATTATTTTCATATTAATGCCTGTTTGCCTGCCCCAGCTCGTGTTACAGGCGTGGCTGCAGTGCCACGTTTGTGTCATTCGGTGGCAGAGAGGACAAGGCGAGGTCTTCCCCTGGTGCTCTGACCCACGTGGGCTCCCAGGATTTCTCAACAGCCTGACATTATTGCTTTGCTGTTTGTATGTTACACTTGAGAGGCGGCGGGCGTTGGCCGAGTGGCGTAGGCCCCCGCCTGTGGAGCCGGCTCCTCCTCTGAGGACGCTGGTTCGAATCCTGGAGGAACTCGCTGTCGCCGTCCGAGCTGCTCGGCCTTGGCAAGATGAACCTCAGGAGTAAAGGGAGTGGGGCCAGTTCTGCGCACACTGTGCCTCACCTAAA
Organism: Formicarius rufipectus; assembly: GCA_013399695.1. Taxonomy (NCBI): domain Eukaryota; kingdom Metazoa; phylum Chordata; class Aves; order Passeriformes; family Formicariidae; genus Formicarius; species Formicarius rufipectus. The sequence continues at coordinate 1,433,230 of VXAU01005646.1, forward strand.
AAATCCATTGCGCAGGCTTATCCCAAGATCTTCGTTCACGAAGTCCAGCCAACAACAACAATGCCTGTTTGAATGGCCACAAGCCAAAATATCTGTGTGCCTTACTTATAATATAGTCACAGCAGCTTCAGAGAAAAATGCAAAGATGACCTCAATCACTACAGGGAGAGCACTCAAGACATTGTTAATGTCATGCAAGCAGCCAGAGTGCCAAGTGCTATGCTACCTTTTGCAGCAGGCTTCCACACCAGGGCTTCCTTGGGTGCCCTCTGTGCCTGGCCTGCATTCTTCTCCAGGCAGGGCTGTATTCACCAGCAGTCCAGGCAGTGCAATGTGAACATTAACCTCTTCTCATGGTCTGCCCCAATGAGAAGAACAACAGCCTAAGAGCTGCTCTAACCCATGGAGGCTTGTGGTGCTGTTATAACATCATATATTCATTTGTTTCTAATTTTATCAAATTAACTAGGCTAAATTTTCCATGCTGCCTCATGATGAATATTTTTTGGAAAATGTATCCCACTGAGAGGCAGTCATTTCCCAGCAGGAGGAAAGGGGAAAGCTGCTGTTTTGCTCCTGTTGTCATGTTCTCACATGGGTTTTGATGAGCAGACACGAAGGGGAGGTTCTCCTGTGTGCCAGTGCTGGGTACTGAGATCCAGGCTCATGGAGACCAGCTGGGCTGCAGCTATTCTGCCCCATTTTTGGGTGCCTTCACTTCTTTCACACTTAGGCATTCCCTCTAGCTTTCAGGCAGTGACCGGACTGAAGCTGAGCATAGGGGTTGAAGGGCAAGTGAACTCTGTGGTTGCTGGATGCCAAATACTGGGGTACTTGGCTCTTGAAGACTTAACATCCTGAAACCTGAGAGTTTCACTTTTCCTCTACTGCCCACCTATTCTCACAAAACCAGTTGATAAAATATGTTCCTCATCTTACTCTGAAGGCTTATTCGTACAGTGAGAGAGACACTATTAACTTTATCACTCTGTTACATGGGGAGCCAATTGGAGTTATGAGGCCAATGTTTCCTCAATGACGTTGAGCCACAGGGCACTAAAGTTGCCTTATGTATGATGGGAATTCTGCTCCTGTATATTTCATTCAAAGTCATGAATGCAATGACAAATAAGTACAAAAATTTACATTAAAAACACATCAAGTTCGTACAGTGAATATTTCAGTAACTAGGAGATGGTGGTGGAAGCTTATTTCCCTGTGAGAAACTATTTATCTTTTTTTCTAGAAGAATATCCCTATATCCTATATCACAGAGATGGTTACTGCTGCATATTATGCCTTTTCTGGTAGCCAACTTGAGGCTCTCTGATCCAATGCATCCCAAAATCTGAAGATGTCAGGGTGTGATGTTCCGTCACTATCACTCTGTTCCTCAAAAGAAACCCTTGACATAAAGCAGGGCTTCAAAGTCCCCTCTTTTTACCTGTTTTTATCCTGCTGTCTCTGCTGATAACTCCTCCGGGTTCCACACTTATCACATAGATAGGCAAATCCCATTCCCGGTTAGATGCCCCGCCTGCTACAGTCATTCCCAGCGATTCTGTGTGATCTTTCCAGACAGCCACCACCTTCTCATGACAGGTGACAGTGTGAAGAGTGCTCTATGATGGAGAAAACAGCAACAACAAACACAGTGGGCACCATGACCTCCCTGACAGCTTAGGCATTTTCTATTGAAACAAATATTCAGTACCAAAATGCTTCCCAGGTACCTGCCACACCTGGCCTGATGACCGGCAGGACTGTCTCCCACAGTTCAGCATCTGGAGAGTCAGAGCTACCCCCAAGATAACTGTGCTTTTATAGTTCAAATCAGGCAGTGCTCCCACCAAAATCAGAATTTTGCTGAGACTAATAGAAGTAGGCTTTTGAAATGTAAATAAGGAATCTCACTTAAAAAAAAGAAAAAAGAAGTTCTTTGTGTTAATATCACTAGTGGCCCTTGTATCTTTAACTATCAGGTTGTGCTTCTTATCTTGCTGTTTGCAGTCTGCACATCAGCTGTATAGTTAGCAAGAAGTAGTCCTCTTGGGTTTAAGGAATAAAATTATTTGGGACATATTAGAAGATAGATATTCATTTGCTCTTGAAGATATCTGTATTTCTTTGTAAGTTATGGGTGGAAATACACTTGAGGAGTAAGTGTTTCTGTTCAGGAAAAGAGAAGGGCATTTGCAGGGAAGACCCCGCAGCTTCCAGGGTGCTCTTCCCATTTCTTGTATTTATAAGCTCAGTTTGGGATGGGCACATCTATTGTCTGAGGGCAGTCATCCCCATACTTCTCCCTCTGAACAGCAAAAGTCACATACACACTTCTGGTCATGCAATAGCTAGTGTGTGAGTGAGGGTGTTGGAGAATGGAGAATCAATGCAAGCTCCAAAAACCCGTAAACTGAATATCATGTTTACAACGCATTTGGTTCTTACAGAAGAGTTCAAAAGACAAATAAAATCTGTATTTAAATGTTAATTGCTTTGCTTTCCTTAAGTATTTCATAAGCAGTATTCCAGGCATCTTCTGACAATCCCAGTCTCTTGCAGGAGCAGCATCATCCATTCCAGGCTAATATGTAGATTTGATGGTATGCTAAATACATTTCAAATATATATTAAAAAACCCTTTTTTATTCAGAAATGTGATTTCATATTAATAATATACAAAAATAATCTGTAAAACTCATTTAAAATTACATTAATCTCTTCTTAAAAATGTGACGTCACAAAGATATTTCATCTTCTTTCCTCAGCCAACAGCAGAAGTAGTGAAACAGATGAGTCTGCTATGTCTCTTAAGTCACTATGTCACTTCTATGTCACTGTCTAAGTTACAGTGATGGACAAAGGAAGATTACAGCAAGAATTTTTTTATGGGAGTAGAGCAGGATAGGTCTTGGATTGGTATTTTTTTTTAAGGTATGCTTGGTGAAACTAACTCCACCTCAAGATTTCTGTGATGCAACATTGACAACAAAACACAGGACCTTTTAGGAGCTTAGCAAAGGGTCTCTGCATGCTTGAGCAGATGAACAGTGGCTGCCACAGAACTCCAGGAACTAAAAGGCAAAGAACTCAATGGAAAGAGGAATTCTGTCTGTCAACAGGACAAAAAACAAACATAGTTGTTTGGAAATACCAGACCTGGTCCATGAAGAACACAGGCACTGTGTCTGAGTAACTGGGCACTGGGCTTGCAAATGAACCTAAAAATTTCTGAAGATTTTATGACCTTCAGAATACAAATGTTCTGATCCAGATAATTTTAACCTTTCACCTTTGTCTTTAAGGTGTAAATGTTTTAAATATAGTAGTTCTATCTTTATGAAAACTAAGCATCCATGTTTCTGCAAAACGTCCTTTTTTCCTTGGAAAGGAATGACATTACATCAGGAAAAGGCAAATTCCTGAAGCGTGTGGGATAGGGGCACTAGTAATTACCACAAAATTGCAGTCTGAAATTTTGTAGCAAAACATGAAATTGGGCTTCTGCTTGTGGCTCCCAGTGCCAGAGCAGTCCTGTTACTTATGCAGTGCTTGTCACATCTCAGACAACAAAATCATTAGAGCATTAGCCAGTTTATCACTATTTTTTGAGGAGTCAGCAGAGAAACAGATTTCAAATCAGTGCTTGGGATCAAGTTGTCTTGTTACATTTCAATGAGGAATTATAAAAGTACAAGTCCTTGTATGTTCAACCATGAAGGACTGATTTTCCTTTGAAACTACTCTTCCACATATCATTTTTACATGGCTGCAGATAGAAAAGAATTGGGGTGACTTGACTGAGACAAAGGCAGTGATGAAAGGAAAGTAAAACCTTTTTTAGTAAACAGACATAGAGCTTGCTTGGAGGTACAACTGATAGCAAGTAAACCAGTTAAAAGGTGGCGTTTATCAATGACTGCATTTCAATGAATTTTCTTCTAAACAATTGTCCTTCTCTGTCATTTTGAAGTGACCTTGGAGGTCAGGAGAAGGAAAACAACAGTTCATCTCTTCCTCTTTTTATTTTTTTTTCCTCCTCTGTATATTTACAGGAAAATAAATATTTACAGCACATTATCACAACATCAAAGCCACAACGCATGTCTTGCAGGCAAAAGATATAGCTGTGTCTGTTTGGAAAATGTCCTTCACCTGAGGGTTAACCTGCTCATATGGTCAGGAAACATTGCCTGCTCAAGCAACATTTTCTCTGTTTTAAGTACTAGACAATTTGTTAGAAAAGTGTAAGAAAACAATTCCAATTAAAAACAAGCACTAGTTAATTAATGGCAAAGCTCCCACTGACTTCAAAGGAATTGAATCTGGCCCACTTACGCATTACAGCCTGGCTTAGCAACCTCAGCTGCACAAGAAAGTGTGTCTGACATCTCCTCTTTTCTGAATCCAGGCAGCAGCCAGAAGTTTAGGCTGTGCTTCCCCTGTCTCTGAACACAGGAAAACAGACCCCTGAAGCCATGTGCTGGACCAGTCTCTTGGCACACCATAGCCCCAGCATCACTGCCACCAGAGACGGACATGGTCATAACAGTCTGTCCTCCTCTTATCCAGCGCCTTGTGGGCTGCATGGCTGGTTGCCATGGGCCTGAGAGCTGCCTCCTCATGCCTTACAGATGGAGGTAGGCTGTCATGGCCAGCATCTTGGCCAAAAGTGGTTCCTGAGCCATAGTATTAGCCAGATCACTGCTAAAAGCTAGAATTAATTCTTGGTGCTGAATACAGCCAAGGGTAGAGAGCAGACTTCAGCCCATGTTTACATATATGCTCTACAGCAAGAACAATTTCCCTTAAAGAGAGCATTCCTGACCTGCTAATATCACCTGCTACAGTAAGCTCAGGGGACAAAAAAAAACCCCTGAAAATTAACCAGAATTCAAGTCCACTAGAAAATTTCCTATTAATCACATATAATAAAACAATCCCACTGATGGCAGCAGGTAGCAGACTCACCAAACCATGCTCAGGAAACATCCCTGACAACAAAGTCCAGCCAACAAGTATTACCTTGGTTTTGGGCAGAAGCATGCACTGCATTAGCACACTGTACAGGCCCTTGGCTTGGAAGCATTACTCCTGAACTGAGGTCCATTTAAAACAAATAACATTTTAAGTCTGCCAAAGCCTACAGTTTAAGATCTTGAATTGCAAATGATGTTCAGATAAACATTCAGAAAAAAAAAATTATGAGAAATTCAAACTGACACACTTATGCCCTATAAAAGGGCAACTAACACTCCAGTAATGTTTATCAGACTCAAAGCCCACAGTGCCTGAAGCTCATTGTGTCTACTGGATGTACTGATCTATCGCCAGAGAATTTTCTCTGATATGAGCCCTGCACTGCACACACACAAAGCTAAAGGAAGATAGAAACAACTCAGAATTTTCTTTTTTGGCAGTGATCTTCCCTGGAAACTGCCCGAATGATGGCACCAGACAGAAGCCCACAGCAGCATACCCCCTCGTGCTTGTGGAGTTCTCATCTCTTGTGGCGAACTGGAAACCACCCCCTAAAGGCCGTGGCCATTTCAATGAAAGATGAGTCATCAGTATTTAAAGCCCGTAATCATTAGTCTTTAAAGGACTGTTGCAAAGTCCCTAAAAGGTGTGCATTCAATCTCATACCTACCCAAAATAAAGTTAGATTTATCAAGACCTCCCATCTAACACCTCTCAGTACAGAATGAGAAAATGAGAATCTCTGCCTATTTATGGAAGACAAGTCCTCTTCCCAAATAATCCCATGTGGTTCAATTAATCAGATCAGCATGGTAGAGCTAACAGGTGATTGGAGCTTCCCTAGAAATCATACAGTAGCAACACAAGCTAATTGCTTTCCTACACTTATCTCCCTAAGGAAATCATTACTTCATTACAAAATAATGTCGTGTAGATGCATGATTAGTTGGGCACTACTTGCTACCTGGTAGTAACTACTGAGTCTTACCTAACAAGGGCTATGATAGTAACCTTGTAGAAAAGAAAAGCCAAAAATAGATAAATATACAAGAGTGTTTTTTAACACATAAACCCATTGAATAAGGTAGTTTTTAAAAATGTGCAAATATGGGTATCTTTTAACATTTGTAAAATCCAGAGCTAGACTTGTCTCCTTGGCTTGACAGCTGTGCATCCAGTATTTAGTCCAAGGTCTCTTTAAGGACAGAAATGGCTGCCCATCAGGCAGGATGAATTTAAGCCCTGCCTGAAGCATCCCCTGCATGGGTGGCCAGGGTCAAACTCCCATAGCTGGTGACACCTGGAGCAATTAATGTAAATTAGCCAGGTATGTGACTTTAAATTTAGTGAAATAAACAAATTCAGTTCCTGCAAGGACATACCTTGTTCCATCTAAAACACAAAGAATAACATTGAGTAAACAGCAAGAAATGTATTTTCAAAGCTCTAGCTACACTGGTTTCTACTTTAAAGCCTCACATATTTAACCATCAGCCTCTCTCTGCCTTATGTAGAGAGCATATTCTAAGTCTAAATGCCCTAAACAGATGATGTAATCAGGCACACAGGAGCAGTTGGAGGGACAGTTTGGTAACCAGAGCCATATCTGGGTGAGATGGCTGCTCTGTGTTCAGTGTCCTGGGTTTGGGCCAGACATGCTATGCATTGCTGGCCCTCCCAGCCCTCATACCGTGTGAGTTCAGGTGCTGCCAAAGCAGAACCAACGTTTTGGGTCCAAAGCTCTCCAGAAAGTCAGCATGCTCGCAGTGTCCAGGGACACTGCAGCTGCTGTCTGCCACCACTCTGTCGGCCAAGTCAAGGCAAGGGTATCTTAGTAAATGAGCAATGGACTAGTAATTACCATGATTTTCAGGCATCTTATGTGAATCTTTCAAGCCAGCATGTGAAAAGTTTTTGTCTGAAGACTTTGCTTCAGATGGAGAAACTTCAGATAAACCTTTTCATTCTGCTGAAGTGCTTTGCCTTGTGCTGGCTCATGTTGTTGACTAGGTCCGTGTCCATGGCCAGAATGCTGTGTGCATATTAGCCCCTACCCCACCACAACCCATTGCCTTCTCTTTCCCTCACCAGCCCCAGCAGAGTCAGGGCAGAACCAGTGGATAAATAACGAGGAGAACAGTTTCTATGTTTCCATTGCAAATTAAGACATGCTTAATGGTGGCAGAAACCAGAGACAACACTCTGAGACATGAAAACACCAACTGCCCTCCCATCCCGCTGTCCCATGGATGGCAGAGAAACCACACAAGTGCCCATGCCCTCACCTTGCTGGGGTTGTTTCTCTCGGTGGGACAGGGCTGGGGACTGCTGCCACGGTAACTCCAGCCTGTCTCCTGCAAGATGTCCGGGGTCTGCTGCCTGGTCTGCCGCGACACGACAAAGTGAACCTGCTTCTCGCTGGCCTGTGGGAGAAGGTAGAGTGTGAATCCCACTGTCCTAGTGTAATAACCCTCTGCACCTGAGCCCCAGAGGGTTCATGAAATGTAGTTACCATTAAAGCATTGTTTGGATTGTTTTAATGAGATAAAGCAGTAGCATCAGTTCAGGTCAATAATGTTCATAAAAGTTGACTGCCAGGCACCTTCTCTTGAAAATTTGGTATTAACTGTAAAAAGCCCTTGCTATCTGCCCCAAATTTGTCTAGAAGCAGTGATCCACCACAGTGAGTACTGAATCAGCTCTCACATACACCTGTGTAAACCACTGCAAAGCACCAAGGGAGAAACAGGCAGACAACCAGAGCCATTGCTGCCTAATGGATGGCAAAGGTGAAAAAGATGGAATTAACCCCGGAAAGAGGCTTTAGCCTTGGCTGGTGAAAGTGGGGACTAAACAATGTAACTAAGTTCACCTGCGTGCAAAGAGCGTGACAAATGTAAGGAAGCTTAAAGGAATTAATGTGCAACCGTTTTGAGAATAAAATCATACTGCACCAGAGCACAGAGAAGGAGGGAGGGCAAAAGGAAGCACACAGTGTAATGGAGTTTAGAATGAGAAAGTAGCTCAAACTCTCACTCTTGGAAGATTAGCTTCAAAAACAATTAACCCAGGCTCAAAGCACTTCTAGGCCTTTATACACTATATAGTTATAATACATTCTTGAGAGATGCCGCAGCACTTCTACTGAGTTCTGTGTGTTATTTTTAAGGGGCTCTATGTGTGCATGATGGTAGTGTTAATTCTGTCTATAGGTGATTCTTTTTCTTTAATTGAATCAGCCCTGTTTCCCTAGAAGCAAATGGCTTTATTCACCCCTCAGTAAGGCTCATACGAATCTGATCAACACAACAATGATACCAAGCTAAAGCTGAGAGGAGTGGGGTTTAGCTGGGTAAATCATAGAAGTCTGCCTTATGGGCAAACCAACATACTGAACTGAAATGAAGAGCAGTGTAGAAATAACCTCAGTGCTATAGAACCACACTCAGAAGATGTAAAATTCAATCCTTTAATCTCCTCCTTTCTAGGATAAAGACCTTGGTGTTGTGCGAGGCAAGAGGGGATCTTAAGGACCAATCTCCGGAGAGACTCCTGCCTGCTTGCTCCCAGGCTATACCTGAGGAACTGCCCAGTATCGACTATGGAGCCCCGCTGCAAGCACATCTGGGGATCTGATCCCCCTGGGACTGCAGTTACAATGCTTGCTGGTACCACAGCCCAGAAGGCATCAGACCTTCTGGCTCACTCGCTGGCACAGTGACGTGCCCTGCTCACTGGGGAGGAGCTCCAAGGAGACATGGCATTAAGCAAGCAGCTGGCAAACAAACGCAGATCCAGTTGCACTGTTGAAGTCAAATCTCCCACAGACAATTAACAAAAGCCAGAGGAAGCCTCTGGGATTTTGGGTTTTGTAGCTTGGTTTTTCTTTTCTGGAGCTCAGCTCAATAGTAGTAGCTGAGAGTTAAAAACAGCTTTTGAAAAATGTCATTTAAATTAAGAAAAAGCAACCTACCTCTCCTAAATATCCAACTTCAGGCTGTGCTAATTCCAAAGAAATATGTACTTTGTTGTTTTCTCAATATCTCAGGGAACACTATTTTTTTTCACCAGAAACTCCAATGTACACAGCTTCATAATATATCATTTGGTGCATACATGCATATTTTAAAATAAATTTCTGGATATTTGTACCAGATCTGTTTTCATAGAATATTAACTTTTGTACTCTGGACTCAACTAGTACCCAAAAGCAGAATGCTGTACCTTAGGAGTAAGGAAACCATTCTGGTTTCTAGTCTTTAATATGATTGAAATGGAACTGAACAATACAAAATTAAACCTCCCAAGGGCATGTGGTCCCAGGAAAATCCAGTTTTCTCTAAAATCAACAATTTCAACTTAACAAAGCTACTGTTTAAAACTTCCACTTGGTAAGCCTCGAAGTTGGTTATTTAGAAAAAGGTTATAAATGTGATTAATTCTTATGGAACAACTAACAAAAGCTCAACAAGAGTCTCTATTGCAATGTCACATGTTTCTCCAGGTCAATCAAGCTGAGTAGTTACTCAGAAGTCCAGAATGTTTTAAAAAGTTATCCAAACAACAAGACCAGCCTTTGTATTTATGAACATATAAAAACCCATTAATGTTTCTGCCAATCAGAATATTCATTACTGATGCATTCTGATTCCTCTCTCTCCCTTACCACTTGCTTTTTCCCACAATTCTTTTTCTGTATTTTATGCTCAAGCAAGGATTACAGAAATTAGGTTGAAACTGAGTGCAAGTCATAGCTGAAATAATCTACTAGAATTTAAATCTGTGTTACAGTCAAAGCAAATCAAGCGGAAAAACAAAGACACAGTGGCAACTCCTGAGCATCTAGTAGGCAATTGTATCTTAAAAAGAGGAAGCAGTGCTGCTCCCAACAGAAGCTGCCCCATCTCTCGCAGCATGGATACTCTCCACTTCACAACCTGCTTGTCAGAAGCAGATGTTGCGATGAAGAGGGGCTCATGAGTCCATTGCAGGTGCCCTGAACTGCAGTGAGGGGAGAGAGATGAGGGTGAACATCTGGGGTCAGTAAAGTCTGGCTCAGCCCGTGCATCTTGGCTTGATGTGCTCTCACGAGCACCCACCAACCTATTACCTTTTTCCTTTTCTTGTCACTCTCATGGGAGACAGATGTGGAATGTCACATTATTTAGTTTAAAAGTGCCACTTCTGACAAAAGACCAGGACTAAGGATGATGCGACAAATGGGAAGCAGCAATCTCCCAAGTGCTACGATGTGTGCACGTTCCCAATTAACACACATTTTCTTCATTTCAGTTCTTGTGTCTGAGCTTATAAACAATCAGACATCTAATCTACTGATTAAAAACTGCTTCACATATGCTAATGCATAATTGCTATAGGCCTGATGAATCAGATTTGTCTCAATTATTCATTATTTAGAAGTCAAAACTAATCAGATTCCATAGAAATCTGATGTTCTTACAGTTGTGCTTGGTCCTACAAGCCACTACCACATTTTAGTGAATGTTAGTTCTGTTTTTAAAGAAATCAATGGTGTATTTGTAGCTTCCACCACCACAAATTAGAAGACCTCATCAAGTGACACACTCAGGCCTCAACAGGCAGGATGCTGTTGAGAAATCAGAGGACACAGTGAAATATCCCTTCGTGTAAGAAGTAAATGCAAAACACTTGTGGCTCCAGTATAACGATTTTTTCTCTGGCGTAACATGGAAATTGGAAAGGCAAAAGATAATTGATGAAAAAACATGACAAAGACACAGGTTCCAGGAATTTTGCATTAGACAAATGTGATTCATAGAGCTCACAGCAATGCAACGTAATCTTGGCTGTTTGGAAATCTGAGTCTCTCCTTTGATGGGCATGTTGTTTAAATTCCCAGAGACTGGTGTGCATTTCAAGCATCATTATAAATAACATCCACTCTTTGGAGCCCAATAAGGGCTTTAGTTGCATTTTTAAACACTTGTATGTGAATGGTTATTTCATTAGTAATTTTTTCCATTTCATCTGTAGACTGCATGTGTTTTTTGCTTATGAAGCCTTGTTTTGCCTCGTTTTGTGGCCATAAAGAACTGTTCCAAGAGTACCATTTGTTTTAGAAAGTTTTTCATTCCAGACTTGTTGCCCTCAGAGAATTTAAACCTTCCTCCTTCTGCCTTCTGCTCCCAGTTAGTGAGCTACATAAGCTAATCCAGAAAGATGCTGGACCAGAATTTCAAAAACTGGCATTATGAAAGGGGATGATATTTTCTTTACCTAAGCTATCAACTTCTTAATAAAACTTGGCTACAGCCAACTGTGAATCTGTGTTAACAGAGGAATCTTTTCCACAAAATGAATGCATTTGAATGCTTCCTTCAGTCCAGCTTATGTTACCCTGATTATACCGGTCAGAAAGGGGAAGCAGCCAGCCTGATTTGACATCTTCTTATTGAAGCCCATGAAATTCTTCAATATGTGAACACTCTACATGCCTCCAAATGAAACTTAAAATTGCACAAGTATAATAACTGCTATAAATATGACATAAAAGCAACAAAAGATTCTTGGCTTTGCTTTTGATGTTGAAGTTTTCTAAAAACATAGTCTGTAAGCAAAGCGAACAAATGAAAATGATTCTGGAGGGGCCATAAGGCAGAAGCAGACTGATTTTGTAGCTGAGAAAGGCACAGGCTTTTTTTTCCTGACAGTTCTGTGTTAAGACTGCTTAGTGCATTTCAGACACCCCCATTTAGTTCTCTACAACTGTCTAAATAGAGAGTTATAAAAAATACAGCTACAGATCCATTTTTCCAAAACATCTGAATTTCCATATGATGGATTTAGGTAAGAAATGTGTATAAGGAATTTACTACCTTCATCTGTAAAACACATCCATGGGAAATCACTGAGTTTGGGAGGGTGATGTTCATCCTGAAATATGCCTTCCATTGCCTTAGGCTACTCTGGTTTGCTCCAGGGCTGCACCAGAGAGCACTGTGACTCCTTTTGAGCTGGAAGAGTTAGGATCCTGCTGGACCCAGTGCTTCCAGAGTGGAGGCTGGCATGCCTTTTGGCAGATGGCATCACTCTCAAATGATGCTCAGAGTATATATATGTTCACATTGACCGTACATTGTAAAGCCTGCTGGTAGCAGGCACCACTGTGAGAGTCCACACCCATGTTCATCCCTGTACCCACAGTGAAACCAAGGAGCTTCTAGAGGAGTAAATTCCCATCCAAGCTTGACATGTCTCCTTCCGTCCTTCAAATACACAAACTCAATGTTTGGCCTCTGCTTTGCAATGGATGGCGAAAACACACTGCTTGGTTTTTGCACAGTTTGAAAACCATGGTCAAAGTGGTGTGACAAACCTGTATCAGCTGGGCTGCACTCTCTGGACTGCCGTACCGATGGTCATGCCCATTGATGGCCAACACCCGGTCGTTCTCCTGCAGCTGCCCATCACGGGCTGCCATGCCACCTTCCAGCAAGTTGAAAATAAACACCCCTGGCTCATCGGCCTTGCGAACCAGCTTTATTCCCAGCTGCTCATCTGGACTGCTTTTGTTTAGCACGACATGGAAACTGTCATCCCTATTGCAGTGAGCATCAAGGGAAAGTCCACTGTTTCGGCATCGATACCTCTGCTCTCGGAGCACCGTCAGTCGGAGCACATGGCAAGGTTGCTTCAGGATTGAGAGGGCATAGTTGTGAGGCACATTTTTGATGTCCATGCCATTTACCTGGAAGAGAGAAGTGTAAATCACCATCAGAAAGTAGATCTATGCTTAGTTGGCACTGGAGAGGGCAGATCTATTTACACAGATGTCTTCAAACAAAGTGACGTGCTATTTCAAACTATGTCATGCAGGAGGCCAAGTTTGTAGTGCAGAACAGCCTTCCCCCTAAGGAAAGGATGTGCTGTGCAGACAGTTTCTGCCCTTTTTCTTCCCCTTTCTCCCTGATAGTCTCCAGACATACATGTTACTTTTCATCTTCTTATTCCTCTTTCCCAAGCTCCAATATCCTTTCATATATCTTAGTTTTATTCCACTAGCTTCTGATTTCAAGTTGCCTTGCCTTTCTTTTCACTCCCACCACTTCTCTGCTGTTTCTCTTCTGACCTCCCAGCTGTTCTAGGTAAAAAAAAATAAATTTCCTTGCTAATTAATCTCTAGCTGAATTGTAGTAAGGAGCCTCAAGGAGAAGTTTCAATGCTCTGGTTATTTACTAGCAATTGTATTGATTTACCACACCAGAAATCAGACTTTGGAAGTTTCTCAGTGTTTTCCAGGTAAGGTTTAACTCAGACAACAATAAAACTGCGTAACTACCACTTTTTTAATTTGGCTGGGGAAAAGAAAGAGCTTCCAGTCAATCCTGTCACATCCTTATGTGTAAGAGTGACTAGGCATTGCACTTCATATTGCTAAACAAAAACCAGTTGCAAGATTGTAGTTCATTGCTGGCTGGAAAATCCAAATCAGACAAGCTATTTCCATGTAGTTTTACATTGCACAGGTTGAACCATTTAAATATTAAGAAATGTCTCTAGAATGCAACAGTAATGTTCCCCAGCACAGACAAAAGCATTTGCCTGGTGTTTGTTTTTGCAGATTGCTTGTGTGGGTGTGACAGGGCTGTCCCTGCTACAGTCTGTTGGGGGGGTCTGCACCCAGAGAGACACAGTTCATCTAACTTTAAGTTGCTTGTTTGAGTACCATGAACAGCACAAGCTGCAGCAGGATGGGGCTGGAATTCCTAAGAGTCCTTGGTAAATCCCTGGGCAGTGAGCCATGGTTGGGCAAAGCTGAGCTAGGACCATCAGTGCTACAGTCACAGCTTCATAGTACAGTTTGGATATGCCCTGCAGGAACAGTTTTGTCTCAGTGGTGCCATTACCTCTGGCACTCTGTGCTGGCGCCTGGACACAAAGCCTCCCTGAAACACACAACTAGGTGATGCTTATCCAGCTGCTGTCTGGGACCACAATCCAGAGGCATTTTTGTATGCTGCTAGAATGAAGTATGCCCACATTGTGATCCCAAGAAAACTCTTTGGTCAGGGTCTGTATGACATGAAGTAGAAAGCATGGCACAGCCTTGGCACGCCTCAAGTGCCCTCAGATGCCACTGGGGTCAGCAAAAGCTAGGAAAGCATAGTGACTTACAGGTGGTGCTCTGAACTTCAGAGGATTGTATTCTTAATAATTACATGCAAAATGTAGTAGAAAAAGTCAGTAGGACTTGGGGAGCCACTCACTAACCCTACTAGCTAGCCATGCCAGAGCTGGCAGTGAGATGGACGTTCAGAGTCCAACCTGGAAGAAAACTCTGAGGTATGCAAGTCAGATCTTGCAGTCCACGCCACTTCCAGTTCCAGTAGCCTTATCCCAGCTAATGGCACACTGGTTAGACTGAGCACCAGCACCAGTCTGCCCATGGCGTCATGACCCACAGTGAACAAAGCAACCTGCTCTCAAATGTTTACCTGTAATTTGGAAAACCTGGGTGGCCTGCAGCTGTACCTTTGGCTTGCAATGTGGATATACCTGTGCATTCCAAATACACACGACTGAAGTATCAAAGCAAGGAAAGTAACTAGCATTTTCTGTAGCCACTCTTTTTTTCTAAGGATTGACACATTAATTTAATTTAGCATTTTTGCTGAACTCCTAATTGCTGTAACAGCTGAGAATGCAGTTCCCATTCGAAAGCTGTTGCTGAAGATACTGCTTACAAGATACATGGTCTTTAAACATCTGGCCTAATTCTTATTCATCTCTTTTACATTTCTATAGAAGTAGAAGCAGAAAAAGCAGTCAACAGCTAATGCCTGAGTGTTGCTGAAGTTTGTTCTTACAGATTTCACCTGAGGTTGCTGGTGGAGCAACACTCACAAAATAAAGTGGGAAGTACCTAACACTCTGATATTGAACACACCATACAGAGGAGCTAGATCCTGAATTAACATAACACTGATCAGCCCCATATCACCTGGTATAAGTGGGATGTGAGACATTGGAAACCTTGCCAACTGAGATTTAAGCCCACAGGTCAGTGGAAACAAAGAGGACATAAAGCCCAGCCTCTGCTTACAGAAACAACTTTCACACCACTGGATCAGAAGTGCCGACAGTCTATGGTGCTGTGCTGTATTTTGGATCTACCATGTTTGAGGAGAAATCAGAGAGGCTTGTCAGAGAATAGGAAACAGAAACAAATCTGTGAACTTCAAAAACTGTTGAAATTAATGAAATCATCACAGCATGTAGAGGAACTGAACGTCTTTCTGCACGCAACATTACAAATATCATCATCATCAACTTAAACAATCTTATTATTTCTTAGGATATTTTTATCATGTACCTCCACAGTACTGTACCTTTAGTATCATGTCTCCAGGCAGCAATCTTCCATCCCTGGCAATTACTCCATCTCGATAAATATGCTGTATAATAATGTGAACCAAGGGGGTCTCACTGCCTCCCACAATCCTAATGGCCAAGCTTTCATGGGGATCGGTACGGCTGATTTTAATGCAGGTAATTTCCCCGTCTGGAATCAGGTGATATAACCTGGGAAAACCTGGAAATGCACATCATAAGGTATTTATTTGACATCACAGCTTTGCTTTGTTGAAATATGCATTGCACAAACTCAAGTACCTGCCACTTAGCCAAGCTAGGTTTTATTCATGGATGTGACTTATCGTAAGAGAGAAGGAGAGGATAAGTACGTTTACTGAGTGGACTTTAAGGAATCATTTTACAACTAATATATTCAAACTTCCTTTTTTTCCCCCAGAAAATGCAGTCCTAAACCTTTAATGTAATCCAGACAAAAAAAAAATGTACTTAGTAAAAGATACACTTTTTAAGGGAACAAAATACATTTTCAGTCACCAGAGACAGCTCAGACCCCAGCAACAGATCCTTGCTGGCCCAAGAGCAGATGTGCATGGGCACCTCAACAAATATGAATCCCATGTGTGCTGGGTTGTATTAGCCTGTCTCACTGCATCCCAGGCTGCCCTGTTCTCCTTTTTTAGTGACATAGTGGAGGACTGCGTGCTTGGCCTGTGACGTTCAACAAAGATTTTATTTATCTTCAGCTAACAGAAAGACAAGCTTTCTTGGACAACTCAAAGGCACAGCAGTTTCCCTACCAGATCCCTCTTCTTTCATCACTGCTTGAACACTAGAAAGTAGGAATGACTGGCTCTTAGTGTGACGTGTCTGTATTAAAACCACAGTATGCTCAAAATGTCTGGATTGAAACATCTCTGCTCGCCTTGGAAATCTGGCTGTGGGGAGAAAGGACTAATGGTGGGCAGAGATCCTTCTTGTATTTATAATGCACTGGATAAGAGTATCCTCTTCCAAATGCTACTTCTCAACTGGCCTGTTTGACTTCACAGCATGTCACTAATAGTCTCCCTCCTTCTAGGCCAATTCAAAATTTTAATCCACATTCAGCAGTGAGCAAAGTTGAAGTACCAGTGAGTTTTCTAGCATGGGCATATAAGCCTTCAATTATTTTGAATCCCCCACAGGTAAGAGAAAGTTTTTCAATTTGTTGCATACGGGTCCAATCCAATGCTTACATGAAAACCTGTAAATCAAAAAATGAACTGCTAGTATTTTTTCCAATAACCTATTTTAGAAATGAAAGCACAGTGACTGTTACTGAATAGTGGTTAAGTGTAAAATGAAATTAATAGACCAGTATCTGAGGCAGAATAAATATTTTCTACTACAGAATAAGCAGGTAACACCCCAGCAAGGCAACAACAAAACCTTTTGAGAGAGAGCAAGGGGAAAGAAAGAACAGGAAAAAGTATCGAGAAACACCATGTTGTATCCCTTACCACTTCTTTGATCATATGCTCTTCGGGGTGGGAAGCTGTCCTCCTCCACGTCTGTAAAAAGCACCTACCGGTAGCACAGACTTCGACTTTGTGGTTTTACAAAGAGTTGACAAGCAATAAAAGTCTATTCAGATAACTACATAGCCTTTACTGACCTAAATCCCAAGTATTCATTTAGTTTATACTCTTGTAATAGCAGTTTCTGTGCTATTACATGCTTACTTCAGTTTTACATGCAACTTCAGTGTCTCAGGAATGAAAGGTGCTTCAGTTTCCCCATCCTCCTCTATTTTCTAAACACTCTTTGCTCAGCTTGTAATTTGTCCAATTCTCTGTAGCTTGAAGAGTGGATTTACCTGACCTAAATCCAGACCTCTAAGTCAAATGCAGTTTGGTTATCCACTTGCTCTGACTTCCTTTACAGTGCAGAGGTACCCAAAGGAAGCCACACCCATGCAACTGTTAAATCACCCCTGGAAGTGCCAAACATTCTCCACTGCTGCTTAAGAAAAAAGAGGCAACTACCTGGCATCCCAGTGAGCTGCTTGAAGTCAGGCAATACAAGCACTCCTCAAAAATCACCAATGGCCTGATCCCTGCATCAGCATAAGCATGCAAATTATGTATTCTCAGTGTGGTTACAAAGGTAGTTATGTATAAAAATGCAAATGAAAATCCAGATACCTAGATCTTTTCTGAACGCAAATAGGAAAAATTGATATATGTGTGCATTTTGAAGACTACCAAAACAGTCCTATAATAGAACTACTTCCATTGTCCATTGCATGACTCACTTCACATCCTAACAAACTATGCTTTTTGACTCAGACACTTATTTTCCCATAGCTCATTCTGAAACCTTTTCTAAAGGAATTATCCAGTTACACTTCTTGTCCATGGAGACCTGTGGACTGAACAAGCTATAGACACTCTCACATTATTTCAGTCTGTAATTATCCCAGAGCAAAATCAGGGCAACATAGCAGTGAACAAGTCTGTACACTTGTACCAGACCTACATATCCCTTTACATAAGGTATAAACTTATATAAGTTTCTTTGCATCTTAAACTCTATATTAAATGGTTTGTTAAGTCTTGCAGTGGCACTTGGCTGACTTTCAACACGAGTTTATGCAGATTCTTTTAGAGGAATTTTTAATGCCTAATTTCCTTCTGAAGTGTGCGATCTATAACAAAATAAATCTTCTCATGACATTTTTCTTGCCAGTCTGCAAGTCTCTAATGCTTTTCTTTTATGGTTATCGGGCTGTACTGCTTCACTTCCTGTCTTCATTTGATTTGTGCTATTTATCAAATACAATTAATCAATTGAACCATTTTCTCCTCAGATGGGCTAAGCAACCAAAAGAATTCCATGATCCAATAGTTTCTGTGTTTTCATTGAGGACTTGTCTTTTTTCATCCCAGACATATATATGGACATTTTATTGCCAACAACCTAAACTGTTGTAAGTGAAAGGCCAATGACTATTTTGATAAATGAACAGTAAGTTTTACAAACTAAATGTATAAATCACACAAATACATATTCTTTAAATGAGAACTCATAATAACTTTTCCACTAAACACCCTGCACACATTGTGTACAGTTTGATCAAAACCTAGCATGCCTATTTCAAGATGATACCATGTCTAGATAGCAATGTCTTCAAATTGAATTTCTGAATGTATATACCATACCCACAAAAAGTGGAGCCAGCTTCAGCACCTGGTTGCATGCAGTGAATGGGGCCTCAGCAGCCCTGTTTAAGGACTCTAACTCTGACTGGGTTGGAGACTTGTACCATTCAGATATATACCCAGCCTGTTGTGAGGCTGGAGTATCATTTTTCACAGACTCAATTTTCCAGCCCTTACACTCTCATTTAGAATTCTCCATTTATTTTGGCCAGGTTTTCCAGCGTCGGAAAACCCAGGAGTATTGCATACCTTTCTTTACCATTTTATATTTCCAGTCCTTAAATATTGAAGAGCTGGTGAATCTAGAAAGAATGGAACTTTCTGTCTCGTTTTTGGTGATTCTTGCAGGCTTTCCCACAGAGTGTTGTGTTTTTGTCACTGGGGGTTGTACGGAGAACTCTGAATCTGTCAATATAATAAAAAGTCATCTACATTCAGAAAGATTGTGTGGGCTTTTTCCTCAGGCAATATTTTCCTTATACTAGCGTGCAATTTTATTTATTCTTTCACACATCTCATTACAGTAGCAAATAACATAGGAGAGACCAGATTTGCTAAGTAAACCCCACTTGCCTGGCCATGTAGGACACCGAGCATTCCTTAGTATAGTTGCTATGAGAAGGTATTACAAAATTTTAAGTATGCTTAATACTTTATCCCCACAGTTTATAATATTCAATGGTAATGTCCCTTCAGTGCTCAGGTTTCAGCTGATCTGTGTGCATACCATGCTCCTTCTGACAGTGCGGCCATGAGGGGAACATCTGCCTTCATTCCTGGTATTCAGGTTGACAAAGCAGTGCAATGTTTGCTGTGACTCTTGAGTCCAGATTAATCAAAGGTCACTGTAAACAAAACTTGGGTCTATGATTTCAAGTCCTCATTTAGATCAGAAGGCCTGGCTGATGTGAGGTGCTAGCCCACTCCCTCAAATTACATGATCTGCAGAAACACAAGCTCATGCTTCCCAGCATCTGGACACCAGAATTTAAATGTAGCTTTGTAACCTATTGTAGGAAAATTCTTGTGCCTCTGAATGTGACATGCCCTTGCACTGGTGTGGGACTTTATTCTGTAACTCTTCCTTCCCAAATGATTCTTATTTAGCGTTTCATTCTCCCAGTGGTTTGCCGTCATTTTGATTTAATGTCTTCCATTAATTCTCCAGGGATGTTACTCCGATGGAGGGTGCAGGTAGAAGGTGATGCCAGTTGTAACATCTCTTCTTGCTTCTGGACATTTCTCCAACCAAAGGAGTCCCAAAAGAACTAAAATGAAACTGTTGTAGAGCTGAATGTATTTCAAGAGAGTTGTGCCTCTCTTATTTACAGCAGACAAATTTATCAGTCTGCAGTAAGGAAAGGCTACAGAGACAATTCCTTTCTTCTGGAAACTGCCTGGTTCACTGTTCCAGTGCAGAGTCCTTTGAACTGGTTCTGTACAACTGTTTTGGGAAATCAGAACCACAACTGAATCAAGTCTGGGAAAAACAGGAACAGTGTGACATTTCTGTGGGGTGCACCCTTCCTGAGACAGAAGCTGGGCTGCACTGTCTTGTCCTGGGGCTGGATAAACCACTTTCTTTTCTGCACATAGAGAGCCCTAAAGCCATGAAATGGATTATACCATCTGTGTTTCACTTACCTTCTTTTTCTTCATGTTCTTGTCCAAATATTGAAGCATTTATAGTATCTATCTATCTATCTATCTATCTATCTATCTATCTATCTATCTATCTATCTATCTACCTATCTATCAATCATCTATCCATCTATCTATCTATCCATCTATTATAAATATGCATGTGTATACATATCTCTCAAAAGTACAACAGGGTTCACACTGCACAGTACAAGAGGGAAGTCTGTTCTGTAGTCTTGCCGGTGCCTGCCAGGGCTGCCTTAGTCTTGACTGCTACAAAGCAATAACAGATGGTAGAACTGCACCCACCACAAGACTGAGTTTGACTCTGAAAAACATTTGCCATCCTCAAGCAATCATAAATTCAATTTCTTTTAGAATGTCTTGACTGCAAAATAGCAGAAATGAATGTTTTTGAAAGCCATGAACACAAATCTTTTAGTGAAAAATTGTATAGAGGTTTTTCAATTGCACCTGCAAATTCTTTCCTTCTAAAATATTAGATGGTTTACAACTTTTATTTGTAGATCAGTTTGAGTAAAGGGTATAGCTAGTCTTTTTTGGAAGTGAATTAAAAGTATAATGCCAAACTAAGAGCTCAGTGATACAAGTAAGCATTGCAAAGCTGGAGCAGTCTTTGCTTGGAGATATTTTATCATTTAAGTATATTGTCAAGGTCATTTACTCTACTACATCAAGTCAAAGGATATTACATCTTAAATGAATCTGTGTTATAAGCATGTCCCTGTCACCTTCCCTCACAACTCAGAATGAAACTGTGTTTTTTAAAATTTCTGAACTTCTGCTTCAGACATGGAAGCTATTTGTGGCTCTAAGTGTTACTAATAAAATTGTTCTCAGGTAGATATCATAAGTTCGGGTGCTGCACCACAGAAAATCATTTCTTTGTATGGGTTATTTGCAAAAATCAAATAATTAAAAATGAGAAAATTTTAGCACTTCCTTCCCCAAAATATTTTCTCACCAAGTTTGTACTTCTCATTCACTTCTAACATTTTCTTTGGTTTGGACATTTAACAATTCTCTACTGAAAAATGTCACAAAAACATTTAAACAGAACAACAAAGAAAGTCTGAATCATTTAAATAAAAAATGGGCACATACAACATTGCTTAAACAAATGAAACCACAGGGTGCAAACATACATTGTGGTGTTATCTTCACAGTGTAGAACTGCCACCAGCTCCAGGCATAAGATAGCATTGGACTGTAACTATTTCTCTGCTGTAATTATAGCAGAAACACATTTGACATTATGCATCATATTTTTCGAAGCCCATAGGTATCAAAGGAGTTTTCCAAAACCAGTCAGCTTCAAATTAAGCAGAATTTGAATGTTTTTTCCTCCCACATCAGAAATTGTTATTTCGTCTTGCACCCTCACAGTCATATTGGAACTGAGCATTGGCCCAACAAAGCAGCTTCAGATTAAAGGCACACACACATACACTGCAGTGGGATGCTGAAGGCCAGTACAGAGATACTTGTTACGGTTTTCATTCTCAGAGTTCCTTTGACCGGCAAAACACAGCTGAAACAGAGACATCTGAATGAAGATGAGGGAATTCTAAAAACTGGAGTCTGAAGAACATTGAACTTTGCTAGATGATCTGACAGCTCCTTTATCAACTAGAAGTTATTAACAAGAAGGGGTTGTATCACTCCGTGCCCACTGAGAGGCTGGCACAGTCTCAGCTTTATTTTGAGCATGCACTGATTAAGTCTGGTGAGAAAGGGAACCACCTGAGATTTGGTGAAGTGCTGTACTATCTCCTCAAGCAATGAGACATGGCTGAGTTGTGGTCTCAGGTGGTCCCAGATATGAACCTGTGAAACCTCAAGCAAGGCAGCAGAAGCTTTCACACTGGATGTGGGGACATCTGAGGTCAGGAACCACCTCCATTCACCAGGAGCATCTCCATTCCCAGGAGAATGGAGTGGTGATGGGGAGACAGACACATAGGACTGTCTTTTCTTCAATGGGTTAGGGCGAGAGCTTGAGCAATCACAAGGCAGAGCACACTGCAGCTATCCTTAAAGACTGACCAATAGCTCTAATCAGAAGTCCAATTGCAGAATGCTCAGAGCAGCTGAGAATTTAAAAAAATAAGTAAAAGAAGAAAATAAACAAGGCTGGAGGAAAAAAGAAAAAAAACAGCCTCCAGCTGTCAGGATGAGTGCTACAGAAAGAAGTACATTCATTATCTCCTCCAACAAGAAGAAACAGAGAGCGGTTTTGAGATGTCTTTACACAAAGCACCTGTTGCAGAGGACTAAATAGATATTTCTGTTAAAGTTTTATTGTTGCAAGTTACTTGCTTACATTTTTTTTAAGATCAAATTCCAGAATGGTGTAATCAAAATGCATTCTTTGCAAATGTAACTAATAACGTAAATTATGCACCCAGCTTCTGTGATCTCATGCTTAAGAGTAACTGCTTATTAAGTAATTACATGCCTACCTGGTTTTTCCAGTGCAGCCAAATACATTTGGAAGTTTATAGGCATGCTTGTGGCAGAGGAATGAAACCACAAGCAGAGCCAAGGAGAGAATTACAATCTTGATACTGTCAGTGGGACCCTGGGGTGAATGACACTTCAGGGGTCCATTACATGTTCCTTAAAATACGGACAACAGCACTTCTCATTCTGCTGGAAACGTAAAGGCCAATGACATCTACATACCTCCTTCTGTTAACATCTGGCCTGCATTGGGCTACAGCATAGGTGCTGTTGACATCCAGATCATCCATACACTCTGGACATGAAACCAAGCTTTCAGTGAAAGAGTTACTAATGTCAGCTATATGCCTAGGCAGGAAGCAGTCATTAAAATGTCTGTGTCCCATCCTGAAAAGGTGTCTTTTCAAAAGTAAGGACTTCAGACATGCAGAATTTTACTCCTTCTGAAGAAAGGTAAAGTTTCGCTTACAGTGGATTGAAGAGTTGCTAGGGAATGAGAAATATATCTGTTTGCTCATATGGAGATATAAACAACTTGTTTGCAACATTTTACCTGGACAAAACCAAAATATTTGGGACAGTAAATTCACTAATTATGTATCCAGATCTAGAAGGATATTCACATTCCTTGTTTGAAAAAGGTTCACAATTTTGAATTACCAGGTTTTATTTTGGCTACATCATCAAGTATGTGACGTAGGAGAGTAAACACAGAGTAACATAGTGAAACTCTCCTGAAGGAATAAGCCAATAAAATATTGAACGTAGTTCTCCAGTTCACCACTTTAAGTACAATGATGTCTAGAAATAGCATTTGGCAACCTTTTGTCCTTATTTGTTTTGGTTTACATGAGAACTTGAATACAGAACACATGGAACTTGGATATTTTGTCTTCTTAAAGCCTGTATCCTGGACATTTGATCTGGGAAGAGATGTGAGGTGCTGAGGCATCAAACAAAGGAATAATAAACTCATTGAAGACCTTGATTAAGGCAATGATTCCCACTCTATCATCACTTCCTCTTGATGCATGAATGCCATTGTTGGTTTTATAATTATGGTCCAAAATGATTAGCAACATTTGCTTATTTCTTTGACAATACCAAATGTTAAGTGTTACTGCCTGCCAGACCCCTCATTCCTGACATGCATCAGGCAAACTTGCCTCTCCCCACTGTTTAAGAGTGGAGCATTCTTACTTCATCACCAGCCTGGCTGAGGTAATACTAGTCTGTCACTAAGGATCCCACAGAAATGCTGTAATAATTACAGTATTTTGCACTTTCATACCAGTCTCCCACTGGGAATTCCCAGTGCTTCATAAACTTTAGCCAAAACTTATTAACTTCCTATAAATTATGATCACTGTGATCCATTCACTTTAGGGGGACAGGTACATGCTGATGAAGACTCTTCAACAATATTACAGAGCGAGTCAATGACAGCTCCAGTAATAGATACCAGACACTCAGCTCCCACATCCCATGTGCTAGATTAGATACTGGGCTGGCTGTAGCATGCAGGCTGTTACCAGAACAGCCCTACGTGAGGTACCACCCACCCCAGCAATATTCCAATATTCTTGCCTGCTACTCTCTTACATAGTTTTGAATTAAAAAAAAAAAAAAAGGAAA
>VXAU01005646.1:1459346-1565826 GCA_013399695.1 Formicarius rufipectus
AAAAATCCTTTTTTTTTTTTTTTTTTTAAAATCCTCTAACAACCTATATTTCACAGAAAAATGAAAGTTGAAAGAGGACACCAGGCTCTGAAGCCAGCTTTTTAGTTCTTACTTCTGTTTCGGTTGCCACGATGCAGGTCTCCAGGGCTGCTGCTGAGCTGGCTGTCCTCCGAGGTGGGGCTGAAGGCCGGGTTCACCAGCCCTGGCTCATCTGTCATTAAGGCGATGGCTGCAGCTGCCGAGAGCTCAGGGCCCAGGGCAGCTACTGCTAAGCTGGAGCCACAGTCAGGAGAGCAGTCTTGGGAACGCCTCTTCCGTTCCTTGGTAAGGCCATAGTGAGATGCACCTTTACATCTAAGGAGAGGGGAGGGAAGGAGAAATATGATAGCAAGCTGCATTTAGATGCTGTGTACTTATGGAAATTATCTGGTGCTGAGGAATTGCTTGGAGGATGAACTGATGATTGCGGTGACCAATGAAATATGAATGATTAACAAGAGGGAAAAATATCAATCCTGTCATGTAACACACAATCAAAAAGAGGGAAATCTGCCCTTCAAAGAAGCTGAGTTACCACCTTACATGGAAAGACTACTGATGATTAAGGTAAAATAGAGAGCCACAGCTCTGTGTGTAGTGTCATGTGTATAAAGAGTTACTGCATTATGCAAGAGGAGAGGAATAGCAGGGGGCTAATTAAGCCAGAGGTTGGTGAAATAAAAGGTGCCTTACCCAGCCCTGCACCCTGAAAAACCCTCCCGGTCACCGAAGTGGTCACATGTGAAGCATGGCACTGTGGCCTGTAGAGACCAGTGCAATCAGCAAAGGGATGGCTGCAGGTGGAGCTGAACACTGGGAAGCTGCAGGAATCCAGTCCCCACTAGGTGCCTGTACACACAATTTACTACTAGAACTGTCCCTGTGGAGCTGTTTTAAAATTCAGCCACAGAGATGAAGTTGTCAGCTCTACTATTCCAGCTCACTTGAGACACTAAAATAGATAGGTCATTGCCTGGACAGAGAAAGAGGTGCAAGAGGTGGTAGATGGGTCCCACTTTCCCTGCAGCCCCATCAGTGGCAAGGATGGAATGCAGAGCTCCCACCAAGGTGCTGAGAGCAGGTCCTCAGACCTCAGACCAAGGTCCTTAGGTCAGCCTGAGACTTCACCAGCCTGGGGAGCGCAAGGCAGGTCCTACAATACTACTGGAGGAAAATGCAAATCCTAAATCCTGAACTGACCTTCACAGTGATAAAATCCTCTATTTCTGGTGGAGCTATGCGTATTCTCAGAAGAGCTGAAGATATAGCATTGTAAGACGCAAATTACAAGCCTGCTTTGAAACAAATTTACTTGTTGTCCCAACTACCTGCTCTAGATTCATCCTGGACTGTGAAGGCAGTACCCTGCATGGCATTTCTTTTTCAAGGCTCATTAAAAAAAGTCACTTGATTGAACTTAAAGGTTGCTGTACTCTTCATGAGTCAGTATTCAAATACAGCTACAAAATAAATGAAAAGACTGAGTGGCCAAGGACCCAGCACCTGTGATTTTTTCGCTAGCACCACTTCTGCCCAGTGCCCACCCACTAGAACCATATTCACTGCATTAAAAATAAATAAATAAATAAATCTGACTTTTAATCATAATGTAATGAGCTTGACCCACTTTCAGTTCCTATTATCTCTTTCTTCATAGCAAAGGCTAACTGATGACTTTCATGAAAGTGCCCTGTAGGACAAACTCACAGAAATAGCTGCAGAAACCCTTAGGGATAGAAAGCTCTTCATAGTATATGACATGCACAAAAGGCAATGCATAATGCATACAGTACACAACGCTAGTGGGTTAAAGTGTCACAAAGAGAAATAGTACAATGAACAGAATCCTTGGAAGAGAAATGAAGCAGCTCCTGGGACAGAAAGGTGATATGAGAAGAAGTCATAGAGCTCTCTGTATCAGTTTCAGAGCAGCAGTTTAATTTCTCTTATGGTATTGGCTTTTGACAAGAAAATTGAATTAGAACCTTTTTTGGCACTAAATTATGATTTACCATCATCTACCTCATACTGCTTCTGATAATTTTAATCTTAAAGAGGGGAAAAAACCCTAACTTAAACTGTGTCATATTGATGCAACCATGTAAGGGCTTTGTATATGCTTTAAGGATTTGATTGGAATGGCTGTAATAGAAGTTATTTCTGAAAATTTTCACAAGCAAAATGAGGGATCTCAGAGGAAAATACTCTTACGGAAGAGAAAGTTGGTCAACTATTTCAAAAGAACAATGAAAAGATCTCTGAGGCACCTATCGCGAGGCATGACTGCAAAAATAACCACGTAAAACAGAAGAGAAGAGCTCTCCTGCCTCCCCTGCAGCAGGTATTTTTCTATTCCTTCCAGAAAATGGGGTTTGACTTCCTCACTCCCGCGGAATCCTACACCATAGAAGGAAGCTATCCTTTAGATTTCACAGGAATAGAAGAACTAAGATCTTTCCCTCTTGCTGCTTACCTAGACTTCTCCAACACAGTATTTTGGAAACCCACCCTTGGCATCTCCCACTTGCAGTAAAGTCACCTTTGCTGTTCCAGCCTATGAATTCTCAACAAAAGTTTAAAAAATAGTCTAAAACTACATCACAACAAACTGAACACAAGGAAGTGGCTTTGGGGAGAACTGTTTGTTGTTCTCAGAAGACAGTCCTTGCTTACAGAGATTCTGCAGAGATTTAGACTATAAGAGATATTCCTACTCCTCCACATATTATTTCATTTGTCTCTGTTTTCACCATGCCAGTAAAGTTTCAGTAGTTGATAGCAGATTAGCAGCCTTGTGAATGGATCCTCACATGCAGATGATTTTTCGTATTTTGTAGGTTCTGTGAAGATCAACATGAGGATCAGAAGTGGCTTTGCCCAAAGATTCCCAGCTATTTGGATTCAACCACTGCTGGTGCCCATCTGCACTTTGTTGTTAAAGCCTTCGCTTTCTGTGGAAACCCTCAGTCACTGCTACTGGCTGCACTGCAGACACACAGTCAACAGCATCAATCCAACAGCAATGAACAGAAGACAGTTACTTTGAATGTAGAGAGCACTGACACAGTTTAAGATGTGGCTTATTGGAGAAGACAAGTTGTCATGATACAAAGCACAAAGCATATCTTTCTAACTCTGCCAGAAATAGTTAAAAGAGAACTAAAGCTCTTCAAGTGTGAGCACTGAAGCTATTTCTTACATAATTGTGGCAGGCATAAATGAACGCAAATCAAGTCCTCTTTCTTCAGATTAACATAGTGTCCTTGAAGAAGGAAAAAAAAAAGTCCCAAGACCTCAAACTTGTAATAAAATCTGCAATGGTATCTCTTCACTTTCATTGTTTTGCTTGTGCTGACAATGCTGTGATAACAGAAAACAGAAGAAATTACTGTCTAAGTGGAATCATATTTATAATGTCTCAGCTACAGTTTTCCATATGGTTGGATTTGGCTTCCAGAAAAGAGGGATCCATAAAACAGCTACATGCCGGTACTAATTAGCTCTCTCATTGTGATTATTAAACACAGTGCCTGATTTACAGCTGGCAGGGTGGGATACCTTATTAATGTAGGCCAGTCAGAAAGTGAACCCAACACTGTCTGCAGGCCAAGGTGAAATACAGATTTACGTTCCTTCTCAGTCGCACTGGACAGCAAGTACATCCATACAGCTGTACGATACCAAAACATTTTGAAGGTCAAACCCAAGAGAGATAAACAGACATTAATAATGCGAGTTGTACAGTTCATGCCATTAATGTTGTATCACTAGGTGCTTACAGAAAATTGAGAAAATAGCTTCTTCTGTTTGCACAGTCTCTTTTATGAAGCAGAAATGTGCTGTCTGAAATTCTGGCTATATGAGTTAACCACTGGGCAGTGGAAAGCAGTGCTGGCTGCTGAAACTTCACTCAGGGCTGCAATTCTGGCTGGTATCAACACTGGCAGCCCCAGAGCAAATTTTTGCCCTGCACCCTGCTCCAGTTGCAAAGGAGGTTCTACTCTCTGGGCCGCAGGAGCAGCACATCCGAAGTGCTGGAGCAAGGAGATCCAAAACCCTGTGGCTGCCTTAACGTGATCCTACCATTTGTAAAAACAACCTTCAGTTAAACTCAAGGCCAACAGAAATATATTCACATAATTTGAAATTCAAATCAAAACAGTGATTTGAAAGCAGAGCTTTCCTTGCAGCATCCCTGACTTGCACAGCGAAAGAGGGATTTGAAGTGAGGTTGACCTCTAGGATTTCAGTTAACCAGGCTGACACAAGGACAAAATGTAAAGCCAACAGAAGCAAGGACAACCGCATGCATTCTTTCACTTCTCTTCTAATGATCTAAATTAAACAATACCACAGGCAAAAAATATTTATATGTTTTCCTGTAGCAGGGAGATTGGAGCTAGATGATCTTTACAGTCCCTTCCAACCCAGATCATTCTATAATTCCATGATTCTATGACTTACAATGCATTTGTTCTTAAAAATGCCCAGATTTCTGTGTCACTTCACAGGCTGTCCTTCTTTCTCTCTATCTCGGGCTTCGCTGACTGGACATGAGACGGAGAAAAAAGTGAATCTAAAGAGTCACAGTGCCTGTGAACCACGTCTGACACAAATAAACAGAGCAGGAGCCCTCCCTGCCCTGTTCCCGTGGTGCTTTCCCAGCCTCACTTGTAGCACACTCGTATTTTGGAGCTGTTTTGCTCTAGTGCGGCAGGAGCTGACACATTGTCTGAACGCAATTAAGAATAATGTATACAAAGCACTTAAGATTGCCCAGCAGAAGAAAAGACTGCATAATGGACTGTCATTGCTGATCCAAAACTAAACCATGATCAGGACGGACAACTGTGTTTCAGCTATGCTCACTCTGCAAGCAGCCTGATCCCTCAGTAATTTGGGCTGGACACAAGCTGGGATACAAAGTACTAACAGTGTGGCTCATATCCCCTGTCACAAACTCTTCTGCCTGCTCTGGTATCCCCAAACTGATCCGGTGGAAAGACCGATGGAGTAACTGAAGCTGATCAGCAAGGAGCATCCTGGAGAATCTGGTGCTGATAAAGTCATTTGTGAGGCCCTACTGAGAGGCTCCTGCTGCGCCCGTGAAGAAAGCAGAGGGGGGGCTGAATTAGAAAGGTTGACTCACAAGAAGGTGCTGACAATTTCTGCCCCACAGGAACCATTCTCACTGTGTGTGCATCAGCAGTGATTGTTGTTGGCTGGACTTCGCGAACGAAGATTTTGGGATAAGCCTGCGCAATGGATTTTTTAGGTGAGGCACAGTGTGCGCGGAACTGGCCCCACTCCCTTTACTCCTGAGGTTCATCTTGCCAAGGCCGAGCAGCTCGGACGGTGACAGCGAGTTCCTCCAGGATTCGAACCGGCGTCCTCAGAGGAGGAGCCGGCTCCACAGGCGGGGGCCTACGCCACACTCGGCCAACGTAGTCAACCAATAATTTTCATCCAAATACCTAAACTCCAAAGGTTTCTGAAACTCCTTCCTGAGGAACTGAAGTGACTTGACTAGTTCTCAGACAGGGATGACAACAACTCTTCTGATCTTACTTTTACCAACCGTGCACTAGGAAATGTAGCCAAATATGAAAAAGGAGCAATGCACCTAAACTCCAACTAAATCCTGTGTTACAGACCTAAGCTAAAATGTAGCAAATGCACAGTCTCCGATCAGGACCAACCCCAGTGGTTCTTAAGAGGCCGGAGACATCGAGATCTTCAGCAGTAAAGGTGAGCGGTACCCTGCACCTTTTGGACCCAGTGACATTGTATCATCCTTGCTCAGAAAACTGTTTTCTGGTGAACCCTGGTCCTATGTGCAAAATTTCTCTCTCTTTTTTTTTTTTTTCCCCCCCCCTAAATGGGGAAATCAATACTGGAACTGAGTACTTAACAGCAATTTTAAATTGATTATTCTGAGTTCTTGCAAGGAATAACCACTGAGTGAATGCTGCACATGAAAAAAACAAAACTTCATCAATAAGTACCTGTTTTGTTTTTTGTGGATTTTTTTTTTTTTTAATACATTTGCATTTTCTGCTCTTTTAAAAGAATGTCGAGCTACTGTAATCACCAGCTATGGGTAGGGAGTTCCTCCCTACATTAAACCTCCCTCAAGATGGATAAAGAAGGGAATGAACCATCTCAAAAGCAAAGCTTGAAGTCTTGGACACTTGCTGAAAGACAGGCTGCAAAAAAACATATCTAAGCAGGAAACTAGAAAAAGGCTGTTGTCTGCACCTGCGCTTGAATTCCATAATTCCAGCAACATTTCCAAGTGCTTACCACTGCAGTTCTGTGCCCTCTGTACCCTGGCATTGATGCAATTTGGTATCCTCTCCCTGATTATCTCTCAGTGTCAGAGGCTTGCCATCTTGTTTGGAAGAAAAAAAATGTTCATTTTTCACTGAAGTGGGAAATTGTTCCAGTTACTACTGCTCTTTCATTTCAATAATCCTATAAACAAAAGCCTTTTAGAGACAGCTTCCTGACACCTGGGGCATCAGGGCCAGCTGTGAGGGCAGCATGGGCCAGTGGCATGATCCCTGCTACCTCTGGAGGCTTGAAGATCAGTAACTCCTTCCCACGCTTCCATAAACACTGCTCTTTTTGGTGTCAGTACAGAGATAGCTACGATAGAAGTTAAGATGAGGGGAATGGCTTCTCTGTCTAGCTGTCAGATTTTCTCATGTTATTTGCTCTCTATTGTTAGCCAGAGGCCTTTGCTATAATATAAACATTTATTAGATGTAGTGGTCCTATATTTCTGCTTTATTACTCTGTAAATATTTATAAAGGTCCTCATAACATTTATTTCTTTAAGCTAAAGTTATTTAGCTTAAATACTTTCCCACAACAGGCAAAAACCTCTAAAATACCTTTTTCTGTTTAATTTCTGCCTGTTCCTGATATGGTTTTCTAAGCTTTTTTTCCACAGTTCTTGTATTAATGAAAACGTCATAATTCAATAAACTCTGGGACTACCTTACTAGCAAAACCTAAAGTTGTGCTTTGTCCTGCCTGTAAAGATCTGACCTCAGGGAAGGGCTGTCATTTTCACACTGCTTTTGCACTAAGATGCTGTCAAACAAAATATATCTGTGCATTATATAAGGAATGTCACAGGAGTATTTGTATATTTACATTTCCACGTCAGCTCCTCTGTATAAATTTGGGTCCACCACTAGAAAAAAGAGTTATAGTTCCCATAGACTGAAAAAGTAAGGTTTTCTAAGCATACAAGGAAAATGAATATCAAGTATTCTTTATGATTAGTATTCAGCCCTCAGCTGCTATGGCATATTCCCTTTTCTATGATGTTTTTGCTGAGCAGAAGGAGCAAGCATGGCTAGTGATTTTGGTGCAGGCCCTTGAAAATATTTTGCATTGACAAAGAATAGAACTGCAGTTCAGAGTTCAGACTCCACAGTTCTCAAAATTACCAACAGAGATTTGGTGCCAGGCACAAACTGAACAACAATTCAATGGAAACCAAATCCCTATTTCAAATTTGGCTGTTCATACTGAGAGAAAGTAGGAATCTCTGTATATCCTACTAGTTTTCAGAGGAAATGGAAGAACATGGAACACATTTTTAATCTGCAATAAATTGCAGAGTTTTAACTTTATGCACAGGCTACCAAAGTGTCGTGTAACATATGGTCATGTTTAAGGGTGGTTTTTTTTCACTTCCCTTTAAAACTCAAAAAATTGTATTTCAACCTGTGTCATCAGCTTCTATTATGAAATCTTTGAAAAGATCCATTAACATCTATCATGGGAACAGGGAATCATAAGAAATAGGTAAGCAATACTAGTTGCCTGCAATTGTGGGCAAAAATCATGTCTGGGATTATTGTGCAATGATCCCAGTTGTTGTTGGGACCGTGTACAAATTGTTGGTCCAAATAATGTTCTCTTTCTCTCCTGACACTTCTTCCAGGCCATTATTCTGTCACTGATGATCTTGAAACTATAGCTGTACTGATTTCACTTCAAAGTTCAATTATCATTTCAAATTCTAGTCTTAAAGCATTCCACAAACTGCAGCTGTCTTACATATAGGAGGAGTTGTAAATTTCTAGAGAGTTGAGATGGGCAAGTCAGCAGCCAGGCTGGAAATGACAACTTTTCCTTAGGGATTAGCACAGCTTCTGTTTTTGCTTAACATAAATACTACTTTAGAGAAGCCAATATTCACAACTGTCTGTGGCTTCACCTTCTGTTGCCCTTTCCCCCCTCGTGTCCAAGTCATGAACGCTCTCAGAACACACACGGGCATCAGTGGTCTGCTCCCATTGTTAACATAAGGCACAGCCTTGAGTTGCTCCTAGAGCTTCTAACTTTTCTAATGCTGTCTTTAAATGTAGTGCTCTTAGAGCACAAGTAGATCTCGAGCAACAAAAGTGAGGAGTTAACCAGGGTGAAAGACTGCAGTCAGCCTACTAACATCATTTGCTCCTAGATTACTATAAACAACATTTGTCATCACGAGGAAGCTACTGGACAGAAGTACAAAACCAGAGTGATCTTGTGTGAGGCAAAACAAGAGTAGTATTTATTTATACTGCGCTTAATTAAAGATCAAAACTTCTCCAGAGCAATCTACATAACTCAGACCAGCTGACACAAGCATGGAAAACAGAGAGGTAGCACACTATTCCTTAACTCTTGGTAGGCACTCAGGTAGTGACACAGCAAGGAACCTATGAGTAAGTGGTTAGGAGATTCAGAGCAGAATAAGAGAGAAAAATAAGACACATGTAACTAGCATTTTTGAGCTGGTGAGAGCCTGTAAACCTTGCTAATGCTTCTAATACTTACAGTGTTCAACATATAATACATAATTCAAACCCATTAATCCTTTCAAGTGTTGTATTAAAGTACTGAAGTACTAAAAACTCCTTTTGACTTCAGCAAAAGTGGAGCCTGATGAAAACTTTACTAGGTTCTTTCATCACCTTCCAAAATCGTGTCACTATTTATAAAACATACTTAAACCCTTCAGTCTTCAGCACTTTTGAAGAAGAATAAAACTTGAACATTGTTCCAAAAGAAAGTGAGAAAAATTAGAAATACCCCTGAGAGGTTTCTTCATGACAATTTTGGCTACTTATCAATATTTGTATATTCTTTTATCTACGGAAGTTGTGCACAAGGGAGCAATCACAAGTAATGTGTGTCAGTTGGGTATTTGGAAAGCAATATAAGACCTGCCATCAGCAGCTTTCAGCTTCATGTCTGCTTTTCAAGTCCATCCAAGACCACTCAAAGAACAACACTAGCACTCTGCAGGCAATCTAGACCATTGATTTTACCTTATACTAAGATAATAATAACAATACAGCCTTTTTACAGTAGGAATTGAGACCATATATAATGAGGTTGCAGCAGGATCACTTAAAATATTCCTCATTTAGAAAATTAATTTAAAAATGAACCTAAGTAAAATCACAGCATATATACACGAAGTCTCAAAAATGCTAATGCTGCTAAAATCAAGTTATCTGTGACAAAATTAACAAGTGCAAGAACAAAGGAATTCTTAAGGCAGCGCAGTGCTATTCCTCATGGTACCACACAATCCAATACACTGCATTTTTCTAATTATCTATGTGCATATATAATTAATGTTAAGAATAAGGATTAAATCTGTTTATTCATGTGCTTTTTATGTTTATTGTTCAGTGTTTTGATCACCGGATTATAGTCAACAGGTATAACTAGACTCCCGGAACTCAGTATCTCAGCATTGTCTTCCCCTCCTACCATCCCCACCTATACTATAAAAGCTTCATGATGCAGTGAGCAAAATATGCTTGCAGAAGGACAAGGTTTTTTAACAAGACTGACAGGATCAACATAACCCAATTCTTGCAACTACAGACAGAAGAACCTGCCAGACAGAACCTTTGCATTTACATGTACTTAGCACATATTTACTTTTAAAATAAAACTAATTATAATATCTGCTGTGTCACAGACTCAACAAGCCAAAACTTCTCAGAGCAAATTTGAGGATTCTGTTGGCACAAAGCAGTTACACATGCACATAAATCTCTAGATAAAAAATAATAAAAAAGGAACACTGTGTTCAGTTTCAAGGTGTTTTCGGTCCAAGGCAGGGTTTACTACTGTGTTCACTGGAACTTGAAATTACGGGAAACAGTGGAGCAGCAGCCAGAAAATAACTAATGTTGTCTTCATACTATCTTATTCACTAACTTGCTATGGACAGCCACCCACAGCTCTAACTCTTGTGGCACTTTTCTCTGACCACTGCTAACACATCTTAATACATATCAAGCTCTAAACACATATTTATTTCCTCATAGGGAAGATCACAAAAAGGAGATCTCAGCAGACCACAACAGCTGAAAAGCCACAGAGATCCACGTCAAATGTCCCATCTGAGTGTTGAGCAAACATCTGTGCCAGTACAATTAAGTAGCTTCTTAAGATGTCACAAATGTTCCCCATAAGCTTTTCAAATCCAATGTCTATTATTTAACAAGGACCCCAAATTAGTCCTGTAAGTGGACTGTTTGTGATTCATGAATCACTTTGTCTTAAGACCCTAAAACAACCCTAGCTTCTTGTAGTGGTGGGGAAGGAAGAGTACAAGATTTCCTGGTGTGTCTCAGAGCTCAGTTTCCAGGGCTTCAGATGAAATGAGTGATGGCACTGGCATAAGAAGTATGTAAGTCACACTACTGACTGAAATATTTATAAGATAACATAGCCAACAGCATATTTTGCTGGAGAAACACTATTCTGGTTCTACTCCTAGCTCTACATTTTTCTTTTTTGCACATATAAATGGAAGAGGACGGATCAGAGGAACATCATTAGCCAGTTTTCAGAACAAATCCCCACAGGCCCATTGGACATGCAAAAATCTTCACTGCTTATGTTTTATGAGTTCCACCCAGTTCAATATGAGATATTTCAGTGAGATATTTCACCCATCCATTAAAATAAACACACATTGTAAAAGCATTTAAAGGCTTCAGAAAGCCCAAATCCTACCACAGCACAAGTATGGCTGGAATGTTGTTTACAGTCTTCTGAAAGCTCACATAGTAGTAAATGCTCACTTATGCTGTAGAAAATTGTGAAAAATACTTCTTTGGGATCACCATTTTTTAAACAGAACTATCAGAAATACTTTTAATCTGAATTCTTTTATCCAAATCTGAAAAAAGCCCAATTCAACCTCCCTTCTCATCACACAGGTACTTACTGGCAGTGCTGAGTTCAATATCATGGAAAGCATCCAAAAAGGCAAGGGTGTGGTTTCCCTCCTGTTGTATACTGCCAGCTCTCAGTAGCAGGGGAGACTGACAGGGCTTGCACCTTCACACCTCAGTTTTCATGATGTTCTAACCACTAAAGCTCAGCTCAGGTTGGGTCAAGGCTGACCTCTGCTCCTCCTGCTGAAGCTTATTCAGAAGTGCATTAAGCAAGAGAGGGTCCAAAGCTGCCTCCAAATGAAAAACTGGCACCCGAGGAGAAAGAACCTGAGCCCTGCTTCAAAGTCTGCTGTGGCTTTTCAGTTGAACTTGGGAGAGGTTCTTGAGAAGAAAAGCCATAGTCCTCTCATTGTCCAGCCAATATCTTGGGAAAAATGTGGCAATACCATCTAGGCCTACAAGGCCATCTGAAGCTGAAGAAACACCCTTAGAGGCTTAAAATACAGATTGAGAACCCCTCTGTAAGTTTGTGTATTGTTTTCTTAGGTCGCCAGGATACAACTGGTGAATTAAGGAATAAACCACACAAATTAGGGTGCAAGCAGAAATTTAACCAAAAGATGCCTTCAGAAGCTAGTACCACGTTACCAACAACAGAAAGTGTATTTCCTTAACAAAGACCAGTACCATAAAATCATAGAAAAGCCTAGGCTGGAAGGGACCCCAAGAGGTCATGTAGTCCAATCTTTAATTGGAGAGGAAGCCAAGGTGAGGTTATCTAGCTCCCTCTCCAAAACCTTAAGTGATAAACCTTTAATGTAAAAGAGGTTAGAATCTTGAAGATCTTAAGTGACAGGAACTATATGATATCCCTGGGGAGGTTGTTGCAGTGAATGATTATTCTGACTGTAAAAAAATAGGAGACGGATAAAACAACTTTTGTACAGTATCTTCCCTTAAACTAAATTTTCTCAGCTGCTGTTTCTTCATATTCCTTACCTTACAGATGCTGTATATTTCTTTATGTTTTCTTAGGCACTTCTGTTCTCTGAGATTTATGCTATTTTTGCATAGTAAAAATAAGAAAAAATGATAGAATCATAGCACATTTTGGGTTGGAAGGGACCTTAAAGACCATCTAGTCCCAACTCCTCCTGCCATGGGCAGGGACACCTCCCACTAGACCAGGTTGCTCAAGGCCTTATCCAACCTGACTTTGAACAGTTCCAGGGTTGGGGCATCCATAACCTCCCTGGGCAACCTGTTCCAGTGTCTAAAAGTTCCTTGCAGTTAAGAGTTTCTTCCTTATATCTAACCTAAATTTTCCCTCTTTCAATTTGTGTCCATTACTCCTTGTCCTATCACTGCAATTCCTGGTGAAGTTTTCCTATAGGCTCCCTTCCAATACTTCAGATGCCCTGTTTTTTCCTTTAACTACTTAATTTTTTAAAAAAAAGTTCTGGATAAGAGGCAGTCATCTCATACTGTCCTATTACAAAACACATTAACTTTTGTGCTCATACTACTAAAATAGAGGAATCAAGAAAAAAAAAATCACAAGTATTCTTTAAGAAACTGCTCTTTCCTTCCACTTTTCCAACACTGAAGCCTTGAAAATTCCAATATCCAAGCTCTAATGACTGTTTTTGCTTTCAATGTTAAAATATAAACATCGTGCGTGGTGCTGGGCACCTAGAACAGGGTTGGAAAACCTGGGCAGCAGGTTTGGAGTACTGAACCTTCAGCATGAGCTGCATGCACATTCCCCTGGGTAATCCAGGACAGCAGCCTTGCCTCTGCTGTCCTAGGAGAGGGAATATCCTGCTTGACCTTGCTGCTCTCATAAAATGGGTCTGGGCTGCTGTGCGACAGGCTGTCCTGAAATTAATCCAAACCGTGAATTCTCTGTGACAGTTTGCGGCATCTGGGTGACTCAGAGAACCTCTGTGCCCGAGGCTCTTTCAGTGCAGGCTGTGATTTTGTTAACGTCACAATTTAAGTAGACTTGGGTCTTGTTAGCAGCAATGATGGACTCCCTGAAGGAAAACCAAAGTGGCATAAGAAATGATGTCATTTCATTATCAGCTCTGAGAAGGGGTTAATTACATCTGTCTTCTTCAAACTGAGATGACCCTGGTCCTTCAGAAGGCAGCTGGCAATCTAAGTTTCAGGAGTAGGCTCATGCCATGCCTCATCATATGTTAATTTTCACATCAAAAGCATCACTCAAGGTGACCCAAGCCATCACCAACAGACAGGATCTCCAGCTGGACATCTACACTAGTATCCAGCGGACAGCAGCATGCTGGGGGCATTGGACTTGTTTGCAGCTCAGATTCAGACACATATAAAACAAATCCTACTTACTTCATGTAACTATAATCACAACAGCCTGTCAGTGCAGGTGACTCAACAAACAAAATAACACAGAATAGTCTTACAGATAGAATGAGAAAATTTCCTCTGGTTCCAAGATGTGGGTGCTGAGGATTAATAAAATATGAGTAGACAGACTAAACAAAATTGGTAGTGCATTTAAATATTTATATTAGAAATCAAGACATGGGGTTCTGATTTAGTAATTTTTATAATGCCTTGGACCAGTGGTTGGTGGTTTACCTGTCTTCAGCTTCTGAACTTCCTTAACTGCCCTAGAACAAGTTTGCTTCCTGAAGGGTAAAGCCAGACAATCAGCACTGTATGTTTATAAGAGTGCAATATAGAGATGAAGAAGGAGGAAGAAGAAAGGGAAATAAATACCTAACAATTAGTGACTGCAAACAGAACAGCCACATGGTAAATTATTTTCTTATTTCTTTAAAAGCTAACTGAAGATGCTACAGCATCACATTGAAGGGTTTTCTGAGTATGTAGATACTGGCATTAAAACAACCTTCCAAAACTAAGCACAAACTATTCTGCAAAGGCTAACTGCATTCAGTCTCTAGAGATGGTGTTGCTTCCTAAGGGGTTGTATGCAATGGGAAAGTACATGATTACTGTAGTGGTTGTGGAACTATACCTTAGGCACACTATGTATATTATATATGTCAACACATACATCTGAGAATAACATTCCTGGAGACATCCCCGTTTCAGAGTAAGAGCACTCACCAGAAAAGCTACCCTAGGGTAAGAACAGTATTGTCATATCACCAAAATTTACTATGGATTAATTTCCCTGTGTGTTCAAACTGTTTTTTGGGGGGATCATTTTTGCCCTTTCTTCCCTGTAATGTCTTCAAGGCACCAAACGTCTCATTATTCAAGCTCTGAGTCTCTGTGAGAGCCAGGGTCTAACCCTCAATGTGCCACATCTTGAAAACAACTTACAGGTTCACCTAATTTAATGTGTAGTAAAAACCACTTATTGCTTACTATGTTTTTTATTCACTGTCTCTCATAACATGGGATTTGGCTCATTTCTGGATTCTTTAAACTACCACAGCACAAAAAGTAGTAAGAATAAAGCAGCCCCATAGAGCCCTAGCTGTAGGAACAGCACTTTTATTCTCCATTGGATACCTCAGCATCTGTAGCAAAAAGGAGAGAGGGGAATGAAAGTAACAGACACCCATATACCTTATAAAAACACAAAAGAAGCTGGAATTTCAAACTTTCTTGTGGTGATAAAGATGCAGAATCATGGGTCACCTAAATTTCTGTGCTGAGTCTCGTACCTGAAAACTCATCACTGCCTTGCAAGGGTGAGGGCAATTTCTCTGCAATGTAACTATTCCAGAAGATGTGGAAGAAGCATTCTTTGCAAAGCAGCCAGAAGGGCAGGGAGGATAACATCAGCAACTGCTTGCCTGGCACAGGGGACCATAAGCAGCACAGCTGTTCTTTTTGGAAATGTCAGAGAGGGGAAAAAAAAAAAAAAAAACAAAAACAGTGCTGAGGGAGTTGTCATCAGCAGACAGCACAATATGTGATTCCAGAATAACACTTCACACAGTCAAAATCTTTTCTTGAAAACATCGCTTAGGAAGACCAAACCTGACTAACCTCCCAAATAGCAAGTACTTATTTGAAAAACAGACAGATAAACTATAAAACCACTTAGGATCCAGTTTCCCTGTTTCTCTCTAACAAAGAGGAGTACAGGTATGTCTCAGTGCATGTGCTGCAGCTGAGGCAGCCCTATGTCAGCACTCTCTTGTGTAGTCACAGTCACGTCCACAGAATGTCAGCAGGAGGATTTCAGGTCATATCCCTGGCTCCACGTCTCTCCCTTTGTCTGACCCCTTGGGAAGCCACCCAGTCCATGCAGGGCCAGTTGTCCCACAGAAAGCAGTGAAATGATGTTTGTTCCTGGGCTCTGCAGGAAGTCATGCACCTTCAGAAGCAAAACACAGTCTCAAGGTTGTTTTGAAATCCTGCTGATGTATGCCCATGCAGCAAGTCAAAGCAGGTCTTAGATTGATGTGGGCTGTCTCCTCTCCTCCTTGATGCCCAGGGCCTCCCCAAGCAGGTGGATGGGGACAGATGGAAGGTGTGTCACATGGTGCCAGACCTATCCCACTCTCAGGCACTGCCAAGAGATGGGGCAAAGATCACACAGAAGCTTTTTGAATGAAAAAACTGCAAGCTCAGAATTTTCCCTCAGTCAACAGAAAAAAAATCCCAAACCTGAACCCTCTGTTTCCTTGTGCATGGCACACTACAGTGAAATGGAGAAGTCAAACTGATTTCTGCTTCATCCCCATCACTGTGGTCAGTTGGAGAGGTTGGTGACACAGGACCAGGATTAATCCCTAGCCTATAGATATGCTGTTCAGCTTCTTCATTAGCATGTGAGACAAGCAGCAAGCCTAAACCCCTTGAAGCCCTCTGCAGTGATGTGAATGACCCTTACAAGGATTTATAAGCCTCAGTGCAGGAGACAAACAGGGACCTTTCCACACCCTTGCCCTTTAGTGGCAGATCAAACCAGTCAGCAGTGGGTTGCTGTTTTATCACCAGTTCTGCTCTCCTGAAAATATCCTGCTCCAAAGGGACTTTCTGGTCAGTGTTAAAGTCATGCAGTTTGTGTCTGCCAATGCAGGGAGAGAAATTTCAACAACAACAACAAAAACAACAACAACAAAAAGACACGAGAAAAGGTCCTGATTCTTTAAGATCTGTTGTCATACCATTGTCATGAGGG
This sequence comes from Formicarius rufipectus, assembly GCA_013399695.1. Classification (NCBI taxonomy): domain Eukaryota; kingdom Metazoa; phylum Chordata; class Aves; order Passeriformes; family Formicariidae; genus Formicarius; species Formicarius rufipectus. The sequence goes on from VXAU01005646.1 coordinate 1,475,745, forward strand.
ACAGGAAAAGTGCAGTCTGAGGTTTTTTAAAGCTCCCACACAGGGGTATGTATTTTTTAAGGGAGGGAGAGGTTGTCATAGCAATTGCAGAAGCTGGAGTCCGTGACATTTTGTACAAATTGTTTCAACTCATTCACCCACATGCCCTCAAGGGATGTTTTGTTTTTTAAAACTGCTGTTTCTGCTAAAGACTGCATGGTGTGACTAAGTGTGGTTAGATGCTCCTTTCTCAAAAATATTTTTTTTGGGTCTCTATTATTCTATCTCTCTGCTCTATAGGTGTAAAAACTGGAAGTGTGTGCCCTTGTATGCAAAGCCTTTGCTTTCTTCCGAATTCATTCAAATGAAATTCAAGAGAGTACTTTATTGAAGTTAATGGAATAATAACTGTATAGAACTAATTAAAGTGAGAAAAAAACAAACAAATTGATATTACTGTTTTCATTATTTCTTCCATAATGTACTCTCTCTGGGTACTGGAACAGAACTAGAGCAAGGTTCTTGAATGAAACAAATTAACTAAGCAAGAGGAATTGAACGATATAGGGAGAGAACTTATGACCTCTACATTTTGGCTTATTTTATTCTCACCATTTGTAGTGAGTTTTGTAGGGCAGTCTACAACTCTTAGGAATTTCAGTACAGATGGTAATTTAACTAGGCAGAGGATCAGTTGATAAAACTGTAATTAGATGTCAGCTCTTCAACTGAACTATTTCCATAGCCTGCCTTAACGTATGTTTAGTCTAACAGATAAATATTAAGAGTTCGCAAAGACTGCTGAAGTGAAGTTAATATAAAGGGAGTCTCATCAAATCTGGTTAAACCAGAAAGCTTTCCTTGATTTTAGCCTTCAGCTCTACATGTTTTGCTGAAATTAAGTTACGCAGCTTATATTCACAATACATTACTCACACATTAATCCATAAATTTAAATTAAGAAACATAACCAACTCCAGTGCTGCAGTAGTGTAAGGTGATGGAAAACACATGGCTCGGTGTTTTCAGCACTGCTGGAGTCAACCACAAGGGTCCCAAACAGAACAAGTCAGCCAGTTTCCCTCTTACTCTCCTTGAACAAGACAAGACACTCAAGAGAATAGCGGTTTCACAGATCTCAGGTGCTTGGACACAAAAGAAGGGAACCGACAGGGTCTTGCTGCCACAAAGAGGACAGGGCTCACACAGCCCCAGCAGAAGTGTCTCTCAATGGATTGACTGAATTTACAAATTTTAAGTGACTTCGAAATTACAATTGTGTGATCTCTATTCACAATAGTTCGATCCAAGAGCACCTCATGTTTTTAAACCAGTTCAATTCTCCTTTACCAGACAGAAGAAAAATGTTGCTGTCATTCTGGCTGTGTTCAAGGCCACACTTCTTCGATGACCTTGATCCCCCAGTACTGGTAAACTCAGTGGGGCAGACATGTGGGAAAGGCAAGAAGCAAGAGCAGAGTTGTAAAGAAAACAGGAATTAAGAGGAAGAAAGGGAAAGACAAAGATTTAGGGTAGCCAGGAGCAGTCAAGTAAAAAATGGCTAAAGAAACTGAAACAGAGCTGGCACTGGTGATGACAGAATGAACTTTACAAGTCATGTCAAGGGAACCAACAGAAGAACCTACTTAAAGACTTTCAAACCTGCATCTTCTCCTAAAACATGAATAGGGTGGAAGCAACCTATTCCTGCTTGGTTAAGACAGAGTCAAGAAAGTTTATGTAACACTGCAAAAAGATAAGCACCTATTTAAGAGCAAATTTTTATTTTTACCCAATATGTAAGCAAGTCAAGCTCTCTCATCACAGACAAAAAAACCTTCATGCTGTCAGTTGGAAGTTCTCTTGGTGTTGTAAAGCACCACAGGGAACAAAATCACTATGGTACTTTTTGTGTTGGTTGTCAAGCTCAATTTCCTGGAGATTTGAAAAACAGAAGAGACATGAAGCACAGGAAAATCTGAGCAACAATTATCAGTCCTTAACAAAAAGCAAACCTGTGAAGTGCATTTTCTCTCTAAGAAATAGACTGTTAACCTCTCTCCAATACTGGGTTATCAAAAATATGAAGGATGTGACTAAGCATCTTCTGGAGAGGAGAGGAGAGGAAAGGAGAGGAGAGGAAAGGACAGGACAGGACAGGACAGGACAGGACAGGACAGGACAGGACAGGACAGGACAGGACAGGACAGGACAGGGAGGGGAAGGGAGGGGAGAAGGGGAGAGAAGAAGAGAGGAGAGGACATTGTGTTGCAAAGTAGGTGAAGCAGGAGCAAATGTTTTTTGAAAATACCTGGTATAGATTACAGTTCATCAGCTCTAGAAGAGGGTTACTTGGTCTTGGCCTCCCCTCATAAATTTCTTTAGTTCACTTGGGTCACATTACAATTATTCAATCATAGATTATAAAAAAGGCAGATCTCAAGGACTGCATTTTTTTACTTTGTCAGCTCAATGTATTAAGTGCAAATTTATATGTACACAATATATCTTATTAAATGCTACGTCCTACTTTGGTCTATTCTCTTCTGATTTATTTTGAACTCAGAGATTGTAACTGTAAGTGCCTTCAAACTTACAGATACTTAGGCCACTGGGGAAAGAGCAGGAAAAAAAATGAAATGCTGCAACCATTACTGTCCAACTTCATTACACTCATTCCTTGGAAGGATAAGACAAAAATGTACTGGAATTTAATCTCCTCTGAGGGAAGAAACTGAAAGCAACATGTTTGCTAGAAACAGTGCACATTCAATCCACTAAAAATCATCAAGACATACAAAATTTAAATGCCATTTTAAAATGGATATAGACTCGGCACCAAGGAAAGTACATTTGTTTGGCCCTATCCTTGACCCACAACAGCACAGTGCAGGTGTAGAGCAGATGTGGAGAACACAGCGTATTTCCAACACTGGAGGCTGCAAGGGATGTGCAGGACTCAGCCAGTCCTAAGCCAGGGTCCAAGTTGCAACAGGGTGGGGCACAAGGACGTCGTGGATTGCAGTAGATTCCACTGGGCAACCTCAGCAGGATCTTCTTTGGATATCTAAACTGATTTACTAATATTATTAGTATCAATATTTCCATCACAGTCTGGGTTGAAACAAAGTAGCAGCAACTGGCACTATTAACTCTGCTCATCTCCACAACAGATCCCAATGTCAAGTGTAAGCACAGCAGTGCCAAGAACAAAAAAAGAAACACCAGTATATACACACTGTATTTGGAAAAGAAAGTTACTCATCCTTTCTCCAGCAGTGCCATCTTCCTTCTGTAAGTACAAACCAAGTAGTAATGCTTGAAGGAGGGATGTGCCAATTGTTTAAACCAGAATCAGCTGTGATGCTCTTTTGGGAGCTGAGAAAGGCAAGTCACAACCAACCCCTGAGATTCCCACTCCCACTGCAAAACCTGCTTAGCAAAGAGTTGTGCTGCAACATGTGCTTTTCATACAGAGCACTTATGTCTGATTGTAATTTGGTTTCCTGGCAGGAGATGTTCATACATATCAAGTGAAACAGCCTTGCTCATCCATATCAACCTACACATGCTCATACAATAGCAGCAGCACAGCATGTTCTCTGCTTCCAGTGGTCTCCCATGGATGGCAGGATGGATTTGGTTGATCATGCTTATCTCCTCTCCATAAAAGCCTGCTCCACAAGGGGTGTTTTCTGGCCTTTCATACTGTAGAGTTATAAAATCCACAAGTGAAGAGGCCTCTGTGGATGTTTCTATGAAACAATTCCACTACCGTTACATAGGAAGGAAAGTTAAAACAGTGGGACATCACCAGTGCTAACTGAATGCTAAAAATAACATATAACACTAATGCTTATCGCACATGGGAGGAGAAAAGAAAATAACTGAATTATATTTTCAAAAGTAGTACTGTCCTTAATAACTGACAGAAAACAAACCCAACCCATCAATCTACTGATCTTCTCCATTCACTGAGTTCTGCAGAGGAGACAGGAAAATACAATCCTTGGAGCCTGTCAGATTCCCACTGTATTCTATTTAAGAAAATACTACATTATTGAAATTTTATATTAAGAATATCTTACACATTGTCTAGTGAATGATGGGACTGCAATGCATAATACAGAGACAGATGTAAGCTTCCCAATATGTGCACATAAAATGACTTCCTGATCTGAAACACTTGCTACCTGCCAACATGATTTCGAGCGTGGTGTAGGAAAAAACAAATTCCAAAGTAATACACCAATGACTGAATTTTGTAGCAGAAAATTATAGCTCTAAAGACATTTTATTCACTTATTTTACATTATTCAGGTAAATGAGATACAAGGAATTAGTAGAAAAGCAAATAAAAATTAAGCATGGCTCCAGCAACTGCAAATGTCTTGAGTTAGACTACTTCATGCCATGCATAACAGCAGCATCATGGAGTAAGACAACTCCATTAAGACAGAGGAGTCAATCATGATTTCTTACTCTGCACCCACGTATCCTCTATACTCAGCTCAGTGTCTTGACAAAAAGAAGAAAGAATGAATACCAGAGCCTATACAGTCAATGTGATGTGTGATCATTACAAATCTGGTTGTCTGTCATCATGCTTGAGAAGAACAAGACTTCAATAAAGTTTGAGTATGCAGCCAACAGAAATCCAACCAAAATGAGAAAGAAACTTCCTAGAAATATGACTTGACTTGTCCACTGTAACAGTCAACCTATTTTCCTTCATATGGGGAGTATGCATTGCTTTTCAGGGTTCGTAATCTTTTTTGTTTTGATTTGTTTTTTCTTTTATTTATGTTTGGGGGTTTTGTGGGTTTTTTGTTGTTGTTTGTTTTTGGTTTTCTTTTTGTTTTTAAATTTGTTTGGGGTTTTTTGATTTGGTTTGGGGTTTGTTTTGTTGGAGTTTTGCAAGTGTGTGCGTGCGTGCGCGTGTGTGTGTGTGTGTGTGCGTGTGTGTGTGTGTGTGTGTGTGTGTGTGTGTGTGTGTGTGTAAAACTTGCACAGCATCTGCTGAAATCTCCAGTCATTTGATGGGACTGCTCCTGAAGTCACCTCACTCTATTATTCAGAATCTGTTGTCAATTAATAAATTAAATGATTGGATAGGACATATTCTGGGGAAAGTCCAGGATTCACAGGTGAAATGGAGTCTTCACCAGCTGCAACTCTGCCGAGGCCTAGGAGTGCATTCAGCTTTCTAAGACGTTTTAAAAGAAGTTCACATTCTTAATCCCCAAACAGAGTTCAGCTCCAAGCCAGGAATCCTTTGGTGGCAGTGGGGGTTTAGTCATGACGTGACATATCACTGACCAACAGACACCTCCACAGGTACCAGTTCAACATAGAGGGACCAGCCTGAGCCCACCTTTTGAACCAGGAAACCCCAAGCAGTCACACATATGCTATCACATAGGCTGTTATTTGTCCAACACTAACAATGATGTTACTATAAAACCTCTGCATTTGTGTCTTATACTGTTGGCATCCTTGTGCACGTGTCACTGCATGGGTCAGGGAGGCAGTATGGGCATGCAGTCACATGCCAAGATGCAGAAAATCAGTTCTAGTTTCTGAACAATACCTCTTATCCCAGAGGTCACAAAACACAGCTCACTATTCTGTGGACCTAGGACCTTGGAGGCAGATTCCACCAAAAGGTCAAGAGTGTTAAAATAACCAAGAAGACCCTCAGACCTACCAGTCTGCTTCCCTACAGTGAAACAAGCTGTGGGGCAGATGATCTCAGAACCAGTATTTCAAGCAGGATTTAAGCTGAGACAGGAATAAGAGCTCTGCAAAAGCAGTGCTTATCCTCACGTTGCAGGACAGCCCAGTTCTGGCAGATTTGTCAGAGAAATAGCTCAAGGAAAAATATTCTTGTCATGCTGCCAGTGCCAGTGTTAAACTAGGTTAATTGTCAGAGAGATGAGGAGGTCGGCCAAACTCACAGCATACGGCCTGTGTGGCTTAATGTCAGACAAGAAATGAGAGTCTGTTGCTCTTGGGTAACCACAGACCTTCTGCAACTCCCATCTCCTCACTTCTTCTTCCGATCCCACCAGACCTTCTATGCTTTGCTCTCTCTGGTCCTTATTCTTAAGTGGATTGCCTATTGTGAAACTGCCTCCAAGTGGGATAAAGTTTGACACCTCTGTCCTCCTGTTACATGCCAAAACTTGTAAGTACACTTCTTTTGATGAGCCTATAGAGAAATCAAATGTAACTGAGGTAGAAGTCATTAATGGAAAGAAACCTTTCTGCCAGACATAATGGTTGTGTTGCATTTCCAGCTTGGCAGAGTTTGTTGTTTGTTTTCTTTTGCTGGCTCAGGTTTTATTTTTGGCAACAAAATGTATTTATTGAGACTGACACTGGACAATGTCAGCCTTTTCCAAAGGTGTGAGAAACCTCGAGAAAACACTCCAGTAGAATAAAAGGTCTAATTCTGATCTCAAGTATGTGTAGGTATCTGTGAATGAAGTAAAAGTGGCTTCTTTCATGAACAGAAGGAAAAGAAGCAAATCTTTCTCCCTCTATAACTGAAATGCCAGCTTTCCTTACACACAAAATTTCCAGGCAGAATCAACAAATTCTTATTGCTCTCAAAGGATTTGTGGTTTCTGGAGCTGTCCCAGACAAATTTATTTCTGCACCCAGAATCACAGCGCTGAGGTAAAAGATGCTAACCAGTAACATTTACTCACACCACAAAAACACAGCGCTCTCTAACCTGTGCAGGTGGGGAAAAGGTACTGTCTCTGAGAGAGGGTGGCAGACGGTGGGGGAGAGACCCAGATCCCACCATGCTGCTAAGGGGAAGACCTTGCCTATCTACAGGGTGCAACTAGTCTCTGGTCAGAATGACTGGATCCAGACAGCCACAGTCAATTAAATGACTACTTTCTGCTGTACCTCCTATGCTAACAGCAGAGAATGTATCAAGAACTCCTGAGTACAATACTTAATATATTTAGAAAATTCAATTTGGTCACTTCAATACCATGAGTTTAGACTAAACACCTCCTGTACTTTTAACAATAATACAGCGTATTTACAGTTCACCTACATGGACTTCTATCTGGGGGCTTTCAGGTCTTTTTCATACTAAAATCTTAAACTTTCCTGTGCAAGTCTAAAAGCTGGAAATACAAAGAATTATAGGAAAGAATGCAGGAGCAAGGCATGAGAGACAAGGGGAATAAACAAAGCTGAAGACCAGAAGAGTTATGAAGCAGAGTACTGGAGTGGAAGAGCAAGTAAAAGGGCTGGTGGAGCAGGGTCAGACAAACTGCAGTGAGGGTAGAGGCTGAGAAAGGGACACTAGTAGTTTTTTGGTGGAGATTTTGGGAGAGAGCTCAGATTTCTGAAGGAAAACCAGCTCCATGTTTCTCTCATGGCCCCTTTGTGAAGCTGTCACATAGAGGTGAAGCTAACGGGTAGCTCTTGATATGCTCATGCCTTTCTGCATCAATTCATCTCAGTTCGACTTTCCCTAAGAGACATCCAATTCTAATGCTGTGGAAAAGACCCCTTGAATTTTATGCTTTGTCCTGACTATTTTATGCAGCAATCCCGAACATTTCATTTGTATTTTCATTCAAGACTATTTACATTCAAGCCTTGCTTTCCAGCACTTTCAGCTTTAATTAACTTCATGGCTTAACTCCAATACAGATTTCCCTACACGCAGCTTTGAGTAAGGAGGCCAGCACGTGGCTTTTGCAGAGGACTAACACATGAGCCCTAAAGGTGCTCCAGGCTTATCAATTTTGTCACGAATAATGCATGTCCTGTGCTTCCCAGCCTCCATGTGGCTGATTTTACAAGGACAGACTTGAAGTCAGACACAAGTTTCCCCACTGAGTAGAACAAAAATTAAGTAAGTTTGCTGCACAGTTAAGCTCAGTGATGGAAGGGGACTGGAAGGGTGTACCTCATTGTTTTTACCATAAAAGAGATGTGCTCAATGACACTAGAAGACAGCTGGCACTTGCATCTCTTCTTTTTAAATTCAGTGGAGAAACTTAATTTTACTGGCTCTTCCAGCCCAAAGTTCTGTTTTGAAATTTAAGAGTAGTTATCATAAAAAAACTATATGAGGAAACTCAATCCAGTTAATTTGGTGTGATTCCTTTGACTGTTTCATGCAAAACTCAAGAGAGATAAGGAAAAAAAAGGGTGGGCTTTTGTGGATTTTTTGCACAAGGGCATAGGTTGTGCATTTCCCCCAGACAAGCAATAGATTTTAAAAAACCATGTTTTGATTCAGATTAGTGGGATAGATCTAGCCGGTGTATTACCAGCAGGGACTAAGGCCAGGAGATGTTTAATCCTTGGAGGAAAGCAGTGCCAGGAAGAGCGGCTGCCATGGGCTCCCTGGTGCTCGACCTGTGCTGAGCACACGCGATGACCGGCGTCCTCCCAGGCACTCAGTCAGTGTGGCTGTGTGCCGAGTTGGGATTAGTTTGAAAACCAACCTATACTTTCCAAGTGATTGAGGTCCTAGGGGGGACAAGGTGAAGTTGTTCATTGCCTAGTCTTGCAACCCCCTTCCTTTCAATTTTATTTCTAAGTGGCTCTTTGATCTCAAGGTGACAAAACTTGGCTATTGAGAAATACTCTGCTACACAGGTTGTGCTATGAAGTGGGAGGGGTGGCAAGCGTGTGAGCAGTGCCACCACATCCTCACACTCAGGAGAACCTCCCACTCTGTGGAGTGACCACAGGCTGCCTCTCCATCCACATACCTTGTTTTTAACTGGAGGGAATAATATACCCCAGTTCAAAAGAAAGCTTGGGCAAGTAATTCCTCTATGAAGTTATCTTACATAAGAAAGAAAGAGAGCAGATGCCTGTGAAAGCCTCTTTGCAGGGATATAAAGAAGAAGGTATGAACCCTAGGGTAGGGCCTTCTCAACACCCAAGTAGACCCTTACAATGCTGAGAGTCATTGGGCTGGTGTGGCCAAACCCCACCCCCTTCCAGTGGTTTCTCAAGGGAGATCTCACAGGTTTCTCTTGTCCTCCTACCAGAGGTTTTTGTGGGCTTCTCCTCAGGAGGGAGGACCCTGGCTTACCATGTGCTGCTCGATACAATTTGGCTAAGAGCAAGGACAAGTACAACATCTGTGTCGACATCTTTACTAGGGGCAAGGAAGGGACAACAGGAAATGACAGGAAAGTGGTTTTAGTGCAGGCAACAATATCAGGAGATATTGCATGCTTGCTGAGAAAGCCTATAACTATTAGACTGCTAATAGAAAATTAAAAATAGCAGCACCCATCATCTGTCCCATAAAGTGCCACTACAACACATCCACACACCTCTCTTTCATACCCATGTGGCTTGCAGCCGAAGTGCAAAGGTCTGTCACAGCCATTCCTCAACTTCATTTATCCTCTTTAAATCTCTTAAAATCCCTTTATTTCTTAGATGAATTCCAGAGCTTGCATCTCCAGATGGGTTTTGGGCTATAGTGTAATCCTTATTCCCCAAACTGCCCATTCCACACTTAGGAATAAAAATGCCTTCAAATTAAAACGATCCTCAACAACACAACAAATGTGGTAGAAGGGAAGAGATGGACTGTGTGAGAATGAGGAAAACGTGAATCCCAATTTATTCTTACTCTTACACCAGCACCAGTGATGGTAATTGAATCCCCCACCATCCTCCAGCTCTTCCCTTGTTCCTTGACAACCTGTCATCCCCCTCTTCCTCCTCAGCTGGTATATCTGGTGGCTGAAAGCCAAGAAAATAATGAGTCCTGACTGAGGGCGGTATTCGTACTGGCCAGCAACCAAAGACAGAGATAATGAAAGAGAAATGTTTTCTGCCCACTACAGTCTAGTTTTGAGCTATGCTGCAAGCCATCCAACACACTGCACACTGTAGAGACTCTTCAGTTGGCTGTGGGGAAAGATTTTATGAAGCTGCTTCTGTGGCGTTAGGGATAAAAAGGTTCTGTTGCAGTTAACCTGTGCCCCCCTGTGTCAGGCTCTCCTGGACACGGGTAACCATGCCATCCCACTCACAAAATTTTGCAATAAAAACATCCCTCATGCAAGTGCCCAAGCAACTGAAATAGCAACCTGCAGGTCATAACATTTGTATAATCTGACTAAACAGGAACGAAAAGGGGATTTCTCTTTTTCTTTCAGCTGCCGCTATTAGAAAGAACCTTGAATCCATCCCACAGATTAGTATGCCAATGCCTTGTACAGCATCCAGAGGCACCAAATACATGTGGAGGAGGAGGAGAAATTCCTGAAATGAGCTCGAACTGCCTGGTGCCCTTTTGGATTGTGTCAGCCCCAGCAAATCCAGCTTCCTGTTGCCTTGGCCAGAGACAGAGCAGTACGGGAGATCCTGAGCACTGGTTCCTGGCACCAGGATGCCTGGTGGCATCCCGGGCTGGGCACTTGGGAGCGGATGTGCACCTCCCATTGCTGACAGCTGAAGATGCACGTCCAAGCCCCAGTCCACACCCACACCATTAAGAACAGCTGCCAACATCCAGCACGACGAACATCTCTGTGGGTTAGAAGGCTAAATAAATAAGACATGAATAGCTACCGTACATCATAGCCCTTTACCCTGTAAGAATCAGTGAACCTGAATTCCACAAGAAAAGCAAGTAGGCTGTGTCTCTGACTGTACTCTGATTAATCTCATTGGTTTGTTTTCCTGGAAACTAGGTGTCCCAGATGCTATTGTTTCCATTATAAGTATTCATCTGCTCTGTTTGAGCTTGATTGCTCCTGTAGCCTGCTTGGCTTAACTGTTTTTTGTTCTTGTTGTTTGTGTTGGGTTTTTTTTGTTTGTTTGTTGTTGTTTTTTTAAAATTAATATTCTTAAACAAAATGTCAGCAAATTAATGAAGTCATAGCTGCAACCTTCAACACCAAATTTGTTAAATGTTTAAAAACACCTATGGCATACAGAAATCCTGAGCTGTTGTATGCAGTGTGACTAAATTATTAATAGTTGCCATGCACATCACACAAGAATTTCAAAAGGGGACTTTGTGTTTCTGCAAAACTCTGCTATTTTTGTCTGACAGTAGAGACAAAGTCATTTAGAAATTAGTCTCATTGGTGCTAATCACAACTGCTACTAAAACATTCCCCATTATGTAGGCATAATACAGTAATTTTTCATTTTTGAGCAGAATTAGTCATTTCAATAATTAAATCAATGAAGATCTTGAAAGTTAACAATTTGTTAAAATACAAACAAAAGATAAGTTAATGAAAGCATACTGGAGCAAATATCTTTTTCTAGTTATAAAAGTCCTATCAACTAGTACAATAACATTAAAACACAAATTAAAGTAGTAACATTTATAGATGATACCACAGTATATTTGTTTTATGGGTAGGAAAGGTCAGCTATGGGGTTGTTTGAGGTGGGTTTTTTTTAAACAAGAAGACATATGAACGGATTGCTACATTTAAATTTGCATTACAGAGAAAAGAACATTCTGCTGTGGGCAAAAACAGAAATATGGGAAATTTGTTTCCTGTCTCAAGTGAATTATTTCTGGTGAAAGGCTTCTCAGCATTTTGCTACAGGCATGTAGCTTTACACACAGAATATTATGCATGTGCACACAGAGAGTGCTCTTCTGGGGGTGTCTACCCTGATGCCCTCCTCTATGCCCAGCTCCCTGCAAACCTATTCACGAAAAATAACGAAGATTATTTGGAATTTGAATCCACAGATTTGGAAATGGAAAACAAAACAAAACAAAACAAAACAAACAAAAGAAACCCCAAACCAACAATCACCAAAAGCATCGGCACCGAAAAGCAAGTTGATACGGAAAAAAGCAGCTTCACTCAGTATGTCTCAGCTGCTTCCAAAGCAGAAAGCAATGGGGACGTACTGCTATTATTAGCCCTCCGGATGGGAAGCAGCACGGTTTGAAGCTGTTGGCAAGATGTTGCAGGATTTTCTTCGCACGTATGCACAGGCAGAGACACACAGGCAGACAGACAGACACCCCGAAATTCTCATGGTGAACCCCTTCCCGCCACTTGGGTGAGACAGACAGACAGAGAACACGACGCTGACGCGACTGTGTGTACTCACAGCTCGGAGTACAAGAAGTGCAGGTTGCCCACATTGTCTATGTAGTTTGCAGGACTTAGCCAAGGTAGGACCAGTAACAGGAGAGCCTTCATTTTCAGTGCAGTGCTGGCACTGCTGCTAGGTTTCCTCCTTCCCACCGTCTCTCTGTGCTGGTGGGACACACAACGAGAAGCTTTTGTGCCAGCCAAGCTCCTTCTAAGCAAGCCTTTCCATTTCAACGCAATGGTAGCACATTATGAATCGAGCTTAAATCCCTTAAACGAAGCTACACTGCAAAAATCATTGACCTGTAAGAGGATTACTCGATCTGACTCTCAGATGGGTAGATGTGAGGGTTTAGGGACAGCACAGCGTGGTTGGCGAGACAGTGATTTATGCTGCAGAGGAGAGCAATGCTCGGGGAAGAGACCTGCCTCCTGCAGGATTCAGAGTGGTTCTTCAGAGGCAGCTGGTATGTTTACATCACTGCCCACAAGCAGATGGGTTACGAGCTCAACTGCATCACGGAAGGGTGTAGCTGTCTGACTAGAGGGGGAAAAATGCCCCCCGTGGAGTTTTATAGCAGGCGATATCAGGAGACCACACCTTTTTAAAGTAAAACACCGCAAAAGATCACAGTCATCTGCTGGGTGTTTGCACCTCAGTCTGAATTCCCCAAATCCAGTCAGATGTTTCTATACAAACACAAATCACGTAATAATCCAAGGACATGTCTCTTCTCAGGGTTATTTTGAAGGATGCAAGAGCAAACATTTTAAATAAAGATGCTTTCGATGTACTGCTCCATGGTAACCGGTGTTTAAAAAAAAAAAAGATAAAGTTCTTTCATCAATTACAAAGCATAAAACATCAAACTCACCTTGTACCATCAGTGACCTCATCTCTGATAAAGGCAAACTTTGTTTTATAATCTGAGAACCAGGATTGGTCTGAACCTGAATCATGCAAGAAATGCGAGGACTGCTGCCTGCCTTGGTGGCTCCAGCAGAGTCTACTTTCATTTATTCACTGAGAACACAGATTGTGTTCTGTTAAGATTTCAGATGGGCTCTGAGCTGTTCTCATTGCAGGCACTGGAAGTTTATTACTATTGTTGTATTAGTTTGATTAGCAAGGTCACACACTTTCTCTCCCCTCTGTTGATTCACCAAAGAGAACAGCGTCAGTTCAGTCTTCTCAACCCGTCCCTGGACATGACAGAGCACAGCATCCCTCTCTCCTGCTCTGCCATTAGTTGGAGGTGGGATGGCAAGAGAGGTTTCTGCATTTCTAGGAGTTAAATTAGGCAGAAACATAAAATACCTTATGTGACAATTAATCATTTCTTTGCATACAAAAACAAAAACAAAAACAAAAACACAAACACCCAAAAAACCACCAAACAACAAAAAAAAATGCACTGCACGGTGTCTGCGAGCACAAGGTTGCAGAAGGCCACCTTTACGGGTCACTCAGAATTCTCTGTCCTATTTCTTCTGTCAGGTGGGAATGCCAGTGAGGCTGCGCTACCTACTCCCAGGAAAGCTCAAACACCCAACAGTAGAAATTCCCTGTGGTATCCTGTTCTCTCCCCTTTGGCCTTAAGGTAGCTCAGCCCTCCCAACCATTATGAGGAAGGAGAATACATGTCATGAGTAGAAGAGAAGCAAACATCCAGCCTACGTAGTAATGCTTTTTACTGAGCTACCTTAGAGGCTTTAGGGTTTGATGGGAAGGAAGACCCTTGCCTGCCACTGCAGTCTCCTGCTCCCTGGATTGCAAAGCTGGGATTTAGTGCAGAGAGTCTGACACAGGGAAGGAGAAACAGCAAAAGACTGTGGGAACATGTTACTACCCCTGGTTGGGCTCAGGCCAAGCAAGCCAGAGGCATAGGATCTTAAAGATCCTGAGGGAAAGATCCAGGCCCCTGACATTCAGTAATTATTACTAGAATAAAACTTGCCATGCCTGTACAGGACCGAATCATGGTTTATAGCACTGCAATTCTGTAAGATATGTCATGAAGGGTACCTTTACTACTACCTTAAGGAGGAGAAACTGAGACACTGGAGTGACTTACCCATGTCCATGTAGGAGAATTGACACTAGAAATCAGAGTTGTGCTAGCTGTGTGTCTTCCATCTAAAAACCAATATTCCATTTTGCTTATTTTTCAGGGTGGGGGTGGGTGTCCTGCTAGTTTTACAGTCACAGAATCATCATATCAAAAAAAATGAAGACAAACAGGAAGATCTAAACCACATTAAAGTCAGATATATGTGTAGCAAATGGAAAGGGTATTTGCATTAGGGGCTCAAGATTCTGTGGTTGAAGTCTGTAGAGAAACATAATTTCAGTAACAGCAGCTCACAGAAGACTGACAGTCCCTTTACCTGCGTTACTATTGAAATTGGCATTTGAGGTGTGCCAGAGAAGTACTGACCAAAGGCACAAAATCATGACTACCTTTGCTACTTTTTCCCCTTAGCAGCAGATAGTTGACCTTGCTGAGCACTGCTGGCCTGGGCTGAGGTCTGCTGCCACTGCCTCTTATGCCATGACCCAGCAGCACTCTCACAGAGAAAGCCAAGTCCAGAACTAGGTGGGCCAAGGGCACCCAAATCCAAAAACACCGAACTTCTAACATGTGAAAAGTGGTTTCATGAGCTTTTCAAGGGGTCAACAAATGTGTTGCTAATGTTTTTATTTCCATTTTCAGTAATGCAAAATGGTCACATTTTTGGTTGTTTAAAACAATGTAATTTCAGTGAATATCTTCAGTGAATAAATTACTAGTGAGAATCCAGGTGCTTCAGGAAATGAGGTCTCCAGTTCAAATGGGGACATGTCTGAATGGCAGGCTGCAGAGCCATTTCCAGTTATGGGCTTCAAGACTGTGTAGTGTGCAGCCATGTGAACAGATCTCCATTCTCTGTATCACCAGCCTGCTTACCAGGGATGCTCTGACCCTCAGCATTGCCATGTCTATGCAGAAATATGCTCCCAGCAGCAATCTGGAGCCCTGCAGTGGTGCTTAAGGCTTCCTCCACAATGCATATGCTGAAGCACATGAGTAGCAACACAATTTACACCTGTAAACTGCAGGGGAAATAATTTCACTGGCCAACAGATATAGACCACAGAAAAGAACATTACTTTTAGACCCCATCTCTCCTTCAGCCTGAGGTGCTGTTACCCAGACTATGCCAAAGCATCTGTCTTCCATCAGAAATCACAGCCCTGAATGTTTACTCTTTTCCTTAGAAAGGGCAAAATATGTAAGACAAAAGCAGCAGCACATGCTTTTACTGTGCAAAACAGAGAATCATTTGTCATCAGTTCTCTCCTTGCAGAGCGACCAAACTGGTCCCTGGAGGGGTCTTTCCCAGAGGCAGGATGGAGAGTATCCTGGTCACCAGGAGAGGTAAACCTGGAGGGACAGCCCAGCCAGGGTGCTCTTCCAGACTGTGTTGCTCTGTGATCCCCACAGTGTGGTACACTGGGTAAGTGCTCACCTGGAAGAAAGGAGCACTCAGCTCCAAAGACCAATACCAAACCAGAATATTTTCTGCTCTACTTCTCATATAGGTCATTTGTGATCCAAAAAAGGTTTGAAGAAAGGGCAATTATAAAACCCTTAATGCGGTACTAAAATATTTATAATAGCTCAGCTTCCCAAAACTCACAGATCTCTTCAGACTACATACACATTTCCATTATGCAGCTAACCACAAGGTATCCACCCAGAACTGCTAACAATAGCATGAAGTACCTTGAGTGCATTTGATTCTAATAAAAAGAGTGAGATATTGTCATATAAATGGACTAAATTCAGCTCTGAATTAACCATACTGTAGGTGTTCATTGGAGCTGAAATCAACAAATCTTTCTTTACATTAACTGTTTCTTTTGATCAGCATTAACTGAAGAATTGTTTTTCTCTACTCAAGAAAAAGAATGGAAAAAAAAAGGTCTATCAGCAACAACTTACTGTGTTTGGAAGTGCTGTTCGAGGTGACCCCGTTGCATGACCTCTGAGCAATGTTCTGTGAAAGGGCAGCTAACCATTAGCTTGTCCAGGAGGTTATTCACTAGTATGCTGGACTTCCTGCATGTCTGGAGAATCACAAGCTTGCGGTCCATGGGGCAGAAGTCCTTTTCCACAAGGAAGTTTGTAAGGCAGGCTGTGCAGAAGGTGTGACCACAGAGTGTGTCTAATGGCTGAAGTAAAGGTTGCAGGCAAATGTGGCATATCAGATCATCATCTACTTCTTCAGTGTAGCTGTACAAGTGATTTTCTTCTGGTAAATGCACTTGGCCGCAGGTGACACAGAGTGGTGGGGAGCTATCCTCCATTTCTTCTTCTTTCTGGCTCATGATCAGAATTGATGTAATTCAAAAGGGGGCAGGTGGGAATACCTGACCCGTTTTCTATTCAGAAGAGCTGCAGCAAGGTTTGTGTGCCATCAGATCTGTGGGAAGGAAAGCCAGAGGATTATGTTCTGGGTGGTGTTTTCTTACCATACATACAGTTTGGATATGAGGTATTTTAACAGATGTTAGGGAAGGATTGTGTCTGGGATGGGAAGACGAAGCAAAGAAGGAGGCAGAAAAAGGAGAGCGAGTTAACTCCATGGACTTTTATTCTCTTAAATCTAGCTCAATTTACACAGATACTCTCAGCATAACGATAGCAAACTAGGGAGAAATACTACTGGCATTTAATGGTTGAAATCCTTAGCTTAGCATATAATTGCAGTTCCATCAGCTGATTTTGTGGCCACATTACTTCTGCTGGAAAAACAGCATTGTATGTAGACAGAAATTGCAATAAAATAGCTAAGAAATAATGAAAGACAGAAGAAATATAGCTAGGAATAATGGTTGCTGCCCAAACTGCCTGCTCAGTACAGCATGGGAGAGCAGCAGCTTCACCTAATGAACATAAGTATACAGACAATTTATGTGTAGCCAGAGAGAAGACAATTTGGGTCATGAGAACTTAGAGCTTGGGACCCTCCAGACCATTCTCATACCACTGCAGCAATGGACCTGGGCCCCTGTATTCAAAGCTTGTCTGCCTGAAGTCAAGCAGTTATAACCACCTGCACCAGCATAATCAGTTCAAAACTTTGTTTACTTCCCAAAGCACCAAATACCTCACATGCTGAAGTGAAGTGGACAACACAATGCCAAATACTGTATCACCAAAAAAATAGACCTCTTCCCTTCATAATTTGTAATATAGAAACCCACTATGTCCTTAACTAAAGACTCAATTAGCTCTGGCCAAAGCACCTGTCTGATGGTATTTTAAAGATGCAAACTCTGTGGGTGGCAGAAAAACTGAAGAGTAATTTGTAGTTTTTACTTGAAGAACCCCAAGTACTCATTGGAGCACTTAGGTCTCATTACAGCTATGATTATTTTGCTATACTGCTTTGAAAATAAACATGAAGATATAAAATATGCAATGGCCTAATTACTGCTCTTGCTTGAAAATATAAATCTTATTTACTGCTCTGCCGTAACACTGTACCCTTGCTTCCAGTTTGACTTAATTTGTTGAGACAATGTGTCAGCCTCAGACACACACGTTTGAGGGCAAATGAGGAAAAGAATAATAAAAGAAGTCTGTCTATGACAGAGCATATTTTCATATAAATAAAACCTTGCTTTTATGCAAAGCTCATGGGCTCTAAACCCATGAGATTAAACTTTAACACAGCAGAGTTTTTCTGACATGAAGGTAAAATAATAGCCCCACTAACTCCAACCAGATGCTTAAACGTCATACATTCACTTCGATGCTTTGCTAAATCTTATTCTTATGTAGCAATTATGTTAAGTATCCATATAATAATAGCTTTTGCTCGCAAGACTAAGTTCTGCATAAACTCTGTCTCTTGATTAGCAGTAGCTTCAGTGGAATTAAAATCATTGCCAGTTAGAACCAATGCAAATGTTTAAAGTACTCTATACTGGGTCAAATGATTTCTTTTGTAAAAATATTCATGAGAGCTTTATGAACAGCTCTCAGTGAAGAAATAAACATCTCTCCATAGTGGAGAAAACAGCTCTGCCTGTTATCTTAAGGAATTATTATTTCATCTTACTGAGGTGACATACAATAAAATGAAAAGAAAAAAAGATGATCAGAGGCTGAGGTGGGGACTGTTTGCAGTCTGCAAGTGGCTTCTGGTAGGAAGCTCTTAGACAACTTCTCAATGAAGTGGGATGGCTGCAAGCTGGTGTTTGATCTACCAGCAGTGTTTTGCAAGAGAGAGGGAGAGTGTTCAGCTGCTCTCCACATCCTTCACTAATGCAACCCATCTCAAGTCAACAGGACTGCTTGGAAGAATGGCAACACATGCCTTGGGAATTTGCAGGATTGTGGCTTTAAAAATGGAGGTAAAATTAATTAGAAATCAATAAAGCATGACAAAAATAGCACTACATTATAAACTTTGTTTTTTCTTACATTTTCAAAAGTCCTTGCACTTGGGGCAATGAGAGATGTGGGCATTATCTGCTGCCACATTCTCTTGTACCACCACACATAGATAAATCCATGTGTGTGCTCTCTCCATGAACAATACATCAGAATACAGCCAAATCCAGCATTTTGTTGATTCATGGATGTTTTCAAGGACAGAAATTCTTATTTCCTGCTGGCAGGAGACCCAACATACAGCTCCCATCAGCAAACCTGCTGAAAGCTAAAGCCAAAGCCCTGCTCTGAAAAAGGAGCAGCCTGCAGGAACAGGAGCATGGCATCCAAACAGCCCCTTCGCAACCTCATGCCCTAATCCTGAAAGTACTGCTATTTCATTCCCACATGTACAACACATTAATTCCCGTGGTACAAATTAGGTACAGCTGGAAACATTGCTACAGCTCCAAAGTGACTGCAATTATTTTCACAATGACAAGAGAAAGAGAGACATCACTGCCCTAAGGCCATGCCCTGCTGCAGCAAAAATGATGAGAGAAGTCCCAGAGGATGCAAAGTCCAACTGTCCTGGCCACATTATAGATATTCTTGATGAATATGACATACATAGTTTATTAAGAAAATTTAGACCACACAATAATACAAATTCTGAAAAATAAAAATCTCAGCCTCTCCTGGCTAGCCTGGTCTGTGTTCATCCATGGTGAACCTTCATAAACTGCTGGATATATCAAACAATAAAATGACCGGGATGAGTATACCATCAAAAGAGTTATCATGGAGGGCATGTGACAGAGTTGTCACACAGATTCTGTCAGAAGCAGACAGTAGTTTGCTGTGTTTATAGGTCCTTTGTATTTATAAAATTTATGTGCTGTCATAATAGCTATATAATTAATTTCATGTCCATTTAGGAAGGTTAAAGCCTTGATTCCCCTTGAATGGTATAGAAGAGAGGGGGGAAAAACACGTTTATGTATATATAATTTTATTATGTTATATATATTAGATAATATATAATTATATAATATATATAATATTATATATATATTATGTTATATATATAACATACTTACATACACATCTATATAAATATATATACATTCACACACTTTATGCAAGGAAACCTGTACAGCTAAATGGTAAACCATTGCAAAATTAAAAAAAGCCAATTATTACCTGGCTGAATTTTTATTCTTCAAGGCCTATTCTTGAAGGAGGAGGAGAGGGGAAAGAAGAGGGGAGAAATCCTACATATATTTGCAGTGGATGTCAGCCACCACTGGCAGCCTCTGTGGCACATGAATGTCACCTTGACAATCTCGTGCTTCTTACAGTCAGAGCAATATTGACAGAGACTGATTGTTGCATGAATGATTGTGAGGAGGAATTTTTAGAGGAGCTGGTGGTGCCATGACTAAGTAGACATCACCAGCATCTGTTTATTCACTGATGTGCATGAAGTTTTCAACAACTCAGGTCCCAGATTTAGCACAGTTGTACAGCATCTACCACAGTTTGGCTTGGATAAAGAAAATTAAGTAGTCATTTGTAAGAACATCACAGTGTTGTGACACTACAGTAAATTAAGCTTCAGTCCAAGGCAGAGAACTGAAGCACAGGAATACAGTGCAAATGATGAAGGAAGAACTGTCCTCTGGATATCCACATTGCCAAGTTTTCAGCCACAAGCTGGAATGAGAATGGCCACAACAGGGCATGAAATAACCCCAAAGGTTGTGATCACAGTGAAAACCACTATCATAGTAACATCTTTTTTAAAAAGTTGCCCAACAGGCTGCACGGATTTGAAGGAGTTTGTATCTTACTGGTCTTCACTGCTTATGAGTTTGCAGCCACCCACATCGTTTAAGAGAGTAACAGTCAAAACCCAGAAAAAAAGCATGGGCAGTAAAGGTGGACAGTAGATAGAGAGAATACCTTTCATTTGCTTGCATAGTTGTCCCATTGCATTGAAGCATTTAACCAATCTTAAGCTTAAATACTGACTTACCACAGCAGCTACGCTGGGAACAGTGTAGTGAGAGAAGGGCTCGCCAAGCGGAGTGGCAGAACCCCACTGCCTCTGCCCAGCCATACCATCAAATATTAACCCAGCTGTTCAAGAGGCTGCACCTGGAAGAAGCATGGCACAAAATGGAAGAAACTCCAAGCAGTAACAAGTGATTAACCAAAGACAAAAGGAAAAGAATTAAGTGAAGAAAGATACTGAGGAAGTGGCTATCACAGGAAGGAAAAAATAGTTGCCTAAATGCCAGAGAAACAGTGACATGAAGCCTGGAGGGGCAGCTACTGGCTTAAGTCACAAACTGTGAAAGATAAGCCAGTGAGCAGGCATCACTGGAAAACAGAGGACAACACAAATGGGCTCCAGAACAGTCAGAGGAATTTAGCTCCAGTGGCTCTGAAGTAGTATGACTTGGTGGTAATGAAAATCTCAGTCAAGTGTAAGGACAGACAGCACGTGGAAGGAAAATTGATTCTGAATAGTACAGTAAGATTGACTTGATTTGGGGTTTGGTTTGGTTTTCTCTCTGTGTTTAAGTGACACATTTTATTAAAGCTCTCATTTAATTTTTGGACTTTGTGCATAACAAATCCTGTATCTGCTGATAAAAGGGGATGCCTTTTCATGCCCTGTTTCTTTGCTGCACAACCCTGAAGGAGGTGGAGGTACTACCAACAGAACTGTTGTACTTTTCTTAGCTAAATCGTGATTGCAACATTGTTCTGCATCCTTCCCCCAGTGCATACATGGGCTGTTATCTCCTATGAGTGCACATCTCTGAGTAAGTCACAGTCATCCATTCATGTGGTTCCACATGCCACTGTATGGGCAAAGGGGCTGGTCTGCAGGCATGTAAGGGAGCTGCTCTGCCACAGCTGCATTGCCAGCTGCCAAGTAAAGTCACAAGCTTCTTATTCTTCCAGAAGTGCCTTTACCTGGCCTTCCTTTCACCACTCTACCTGTGAGCATGCTGTAACCAACATTTGTCTTTCTTGAAACTCAGCTTGTTTTGCTGAGAGCTTGGAGACTGCCATCTTGCTTGTTAATGTTTTAAAATATCCGCATCAAATTGCGAGAAGGCTCAGCAGCTTTCACAGTTAGAGAATTAGCTCTTCAATGAAGCCTCAGCCCAGCTGCCAAGGGCTAGACGTAGCCAGGTTAGGCAATGTGAGCACTATCCCCATCTAGTGGCTCACCCTCACTGGGGAGAAGTGTGAATCACAGTCAGGAAGGAGGGAGCAAAGGTCGTCCTTCGCCCTCTCAAGCAAAAGCACAAAGCCCTCAGGTTACACAGAGTTAGCTGTGACCATACTCAAGAGAGTGTAAATCTTACTGCTCTTTTCAGAGCACAGGGTTACAAGATCACATCACTTATTTCGTATTCAGGGCTTTATAATGAAGTATCAGGTTGAATGCTTATACAAAACTAGTAGCCTTTAGTAACATTTTAGCTGTTTTAATTTATTATCTTTCAACAAACTGTATTCCCTGATAAAAGGCCTCTCAGGTTTCCCACTGCCATATATTGTACCACTACCCAAATGAAGTTTTCCTATAGAGCATACTGACTTCACCGTGCAAGGTGGTATTATATAACAACTGTGGAAAACAGACTGACCCATACTTCAGTAATATGTACTGTACAGTATTTCAGATTAAAGAAGTGATTCACATTTCAAAGATCTGCCTATAAAACATTATATAGTAATTTGCACCAATTCTGGCACAGCTGCGCTGAAGACCAAAGGGTTGAGTCAGTCTACCTAGATTTGAAACTTCATTCAATAGAAGGTTATAAAACACTAAGGTGCTCAAAATCTGATAATTTCTTGTACCAGCATTCCTCCTATGTATATATTTCTCTCTCTTTTTTTTTTTTTTTGTTTGTTTGTTTGTTTGGGGTTGTTTTGTTGATTTTTGTTTTCCCCTTCTGACTTATTTTTAAATCTCTTCTAACTGAAGAACAGTCATAACATTGTCTTTCTGCCTGAGCTGTAATTAGTTGGAGATTTGTTATGGGCAGAGGTGAGATGCATACCTCTGGGTAAAAAGTCAGTAGCTGGAGGATAGTTGGAGATCCTGGAGGTACCGATTTAGCAGATAAGAATTCAGATTGACCTTTTAAGATGATAAGGACTGTTAGAACTTGGTCTTAGAGGAAAACAACTGTATTTAAAAGTTCAACACATAAGTACAGAATGTCTCTGAAACATCAAACAGGAGCTCCAAAAGCTCTTCCCTAACTGGGACAAGCTTTAAGACAGTTAGTTTCTAAAAGTCATTATTACTAAAAAAGTTCATCTTGTAGCTTATAACAATCAAAGCACTTTGCAGAGCCTTTAGTGATGAAAGGCATTTCCAGCTGGATAGAAAAATCCAACTGTACAGTACAGTAGGTGAATAACCCTGACTTTTTAAGTTGTAGCTCAAGCTGTGAAACTGAACAGAAATGTCATACTGTGCCTGCATGCACAATTATGTCTAAAACCAGAACCAGATTGTTTGAAAAAAGTGGTATTCTCTGTGGCTCATGCTGGAATTTACAGAATAAACCAATGTTGGAAAATGCTTTTTCTTGTAGAATCATGAAGCTGAAACATCTATTAGGAATGTATGGAAATATGTTCTGCCTTTTTATCTGTCTGTCTGTCACACACCCACACAAAGCTGGACTCCTCTTTCTGACAATTTCATGGATACAAAACTTTACTCAGCATGTTAAAATGAAAAAAAATCAGCCCAGAAGAACATTAGGAACAGCTGGACAAGATTTGAAGAGAAGATCTGAATAAGACAGTACATATCCAAAGGTTCACCTACCCACACTACAAGGAACTTGTCCTAGAAATGAACTCACCTTAGCAGAAAATACTTCTGAGAAGACTTGTTGCTGGCATGCCCCTAGTTGTCAAATACTGTGTTGGTTGAGGTAGTAACTTCTGTTTCTTGCTTTGTTCAAAATTCAGTAAACCAAGACTTGAGCCAACAGCTTATGCCAGAACTACAAGCTCACACTCCAAGTGCAAGGCTGAGTTGTAGCAAAATGGTCAGGCTGTGGGTAACTGCTTCCCAAAGGCACACACTCTGCCTGCTCAAAGGAAGTCAATCATGTGGCCGAAGCAAGGCTATGTAAGCAATTATGATTGACTCCTGAAGGGCTTCCTAAACATATGCTCATCCTAATTGACATAATAAATACCATCGACATTTCACATACTAAATTATAAAATTGCACAGTTAGTTATGTAACAAAAGATGCATTACCACCTCTGATTTGGCTGATTGTTCCGTCTGACTTTGGCAAGACTAGCAAGCTCACAAATTCCAGAAGCTTGCTTTCAGCCTTTGGACCAAATGACAAAACTGCATTTGTGTGGCTGGACAACTGCATGCCACAGCTACCTTCTAAGATGCTGGTAGCCAAAAACAGGTACAATAATCCATGCAAACTGCATGAGGGAGTGCAACCCTGCTCCTTGCTGCAAGTGTGTCTGGTGTGTGTCTGTGATGGGGAATGCAGACCAGGTGTTCTCCATGCAGGCCTGCCCTACTTAACTTCAAAAGAACAGTACAATTGGCAGGCAAAAATGAATGAGAATGTGGAAATCATAACTTTATACAGCTTCACAGTAAGTCTTTGTATGTCTTTGCAATCCTCTCCCAGGGCCCCAGGCAGGTCAGCTGGGCAGGTGGGTGAGGCTACCTGTCTGCCCTCCCAGTGCCAGGAAATGGAACAGCTGATGAGGAGAGAACAAAAGAGCAGTGGAGAACTTCTTCCCCATAGGATGTTGAAGCCCAACACCTCAACCTGCTTCTCACAGCTATGATGCCTGACACCCTCAGACCACACAGCAGCTTGTAACATGTGACCACGAGATAACATTTAATAACTACAAAGTGTAGAACATGTGATGGATAGCCTTGCTAATAACACATAATAAAGAAAGCCAGGCTTTAATTACATTGTGCCTTTACAACTGCTTCTCTGATCCAGACATTTCTTAATTCTTGACAAACTACTTAATGAGTTCTCATAACACCCTGTGGGGACCATTTTTCAGAAGCAACCCACAGCATGGTTAGGTGAGCAGAGGAAGGGGCAACTAGCTGCTCACATGCCATGGGGCCAGTGCCCAACTTCTGTCACACGAGTCTTTGTGCAACAAAGAGAGATATTCTCAGACCTGATCTGAGGGGAAGTCCTCACAAACTCCTGACTTCTAGGACTACATCCTCTGTTTTGTGAGCATAGACCCATCTGGGAGAGTAGTAACTTGCAGCAACTGGCTCCTGAGAGAGACTTGTCTAAACAGAAGAAGTGCATGCTTGAGCTAAAACCTCTGATCCATTGCACTCAAAAGCAAAATTAAGCAAATACAATGGAGTAGGGATTTAATTATCTGTATTTCAATTCTACTTATGTTGCCTAACTCTAATAATAAAATTTAGATATAATTACTGTTAGATTATATATAATAATAAAAACTACTAGAAAATATTATATACAATATATAATATAATTTATAGGTCTGTAAATGTCTGTAACTTAAATTATATCTGTGTTTTACTCTTTCCTCCTCCTGTCACCTGAATCCACAAAAAATGACTGAATAAATTCTAACCAAAGAAAAACCAGTTCCTACTGAAGAACAGCAAAACCAGAGACACTCTGCTCTTGAAAATAACACAATCTGAAAACATTCCCTGCCACCCACTCCTAGGGTCACAGCTGCTACAGTCCAATCCCATTCAGGAAGCTGAAAAAAAGAGGGCACAAGACAAGGCAAGGTAGTCAATAAGTGAATCTCAACTACTTAGAGAAGTACCACAGCCCAGGGGCAGTCTCCTAAACCACAGGTAAACACAAAATATGCAACTATAAATGGAAAATTCAGTGGGCAAGGGGAAGAAATTTTGGTGATCTCACAAACATTTTGCAATGCCAAGTGCTGAATTTCACATTTAAGAGAAAAGTACTTTTTGAAAGAGAGAGACACACTGCACACTGAAGAGGCTGAACCCTGCCAGCCCAGTTACTGTGGTCTGACTGTCATTTTTCTGGGGCTAAGACACTTTACTTTTTGGGTTTTGAACAAACCTCTCTTGTGAAGTAGTGCTTACAGTGCCCATTTTTATCAGCAGATAGTCCCTATTGCTCACCTGGGAGTGAGCTGCACAGTAGAGCTTATAACTTTCTTCCAAATGGAAAGGACTGGGTAAACACAAAGTATTCAAGTAGGAGTGGAATCAGCTCTCTCTGGATGAGACTGAGCAATAGTTTCTGTTCCAGGGCACCTTTTTTTTGGGTAGCAGGATAATGACTAAGATCCCTGTCCAACAATTGTCACGGCAAGTAAATTTTGTTTATTGTAGTGACCAAGCCCTCAGCTACCAAAGCACATCCTCTAGAGCCTGGTTCTGCCCTCATCTGCTCAATGCTGGGAAACAACATCTCTGAGTATGTGAATACTACTCACTGTTCTTGATTAATCAGTGCTTTAATTGGGCTTCGTGGGAACTTCCCCAAAGCCCATTGCTAATTAACATACATGTGCTGCTGATGACCTTGTAATATTCTCTTTAAAAACAAGGGGCTTACTAAGATTTTGTCAGCCAGGACACGCGAGTGACACCAGCCTGGGAAAGATAGTTACGTGTGTCGCTGAGTTAATATCTGCTTCCAGAACCGGTTCTGTGGGTGTGAAGACCGATTGTGTGCTGCGTAGTCGTGTGATGAGAAACCAATTAGGAGTTACATGCTCTAACTATCCTACTTCCTGAATCCTTCCTCACAGTCAGATGTGATCTGCTGTATGCAGGAAGGAAAGGGAATTTTTACATTCTTTGAAATTCCTCCTACAAATCACAGATATTTTCAGTGCCTTTTATACTGAATCAAAACTGCAATATTTTTTAAAATAATAGTAGTATGATTAGATGGCTTGTCAGACTGAAACTATGAGAATCCAAAGCCATACTTTGCAGAACTGGTTTCTAGTTGCAAAATCCTCTGTGAACTGAAACTGTTAAATATATAGCACAAAGTCAGCTTTGAAGGAGGAAC
This sequence comes from Formicarius rufipectus, assembly GCA_013399695.1. Classification (NCBI taxonomy): domain Eukaryota; kingdom Metazoa; phylum Chordata; class Aves; order Passeriformes; family Formicariidae; genus Formicarius; species Formicarius rufipectus. The sequence goes on from VXAU01005646.1 coordinate 1,502,352, forward strand.
TAAAATAAAATAACAGCATCAGATATATTTTTAACATCAGCATCTCAGCAGTTAGTATACCACACAGTTGTAGAATGGAAAGCCATTTTATGACAGATATATCAGTCCAGACAGAGAAATAGCCATCATTCCTTAAAAGAAATTACTGGCATGTGAAAACCATCATTTTATTAAGGCTCTTTGTTTTAGCAAGAATGTTGTCGGCCTATTAAAGAAAAACTGGAGGATCAGTGAGAAGGTTACCAGAAGCAGCTAGATGGGTAGGAAGTTTGAGAGTTTTAAGTTGCTTGTAAAGGACTAATTGATGACTCAGAGGGATAGGAACAAGAGGCATTGGGAAGCAGTTGTGCACAACAGGAGCTGCTAACTAACCATTCCCTGAACATTTATTGAAGGTGAAAGTTTGTCTTCCACGTTGAATGCCTTTGAATCACATGATTCAGGTAATGATAATTTTACAGATTAATTTTGAGCTTTTGGGATAAGCCTTGGAAAGATCAACTGTGTATTGGTACATCCCAGCTTCTAGGAGCAAAAATTGCAGTGAAAGAACTGGACATGCACTGCAAACAAGTGCTAAGTGAGGCAGCCTTGCAGGACACCAGTGTCCACCCATTTTAACAAGAGAGGGGACTCATTAGATTCTCAAAAGACTGGCTGCAGAGTCCCTCCAAATCAGCCACAGGCCTTCATCTGCTTCTGCAGCAAGAGGGGCCAGGTGGCAGCATACAGCCCTGCAGACAGGGCTGAGAGGTCCAGAAATATGGGACTGCTTCATTCCAGCAGCCAGCCTGGAAAGAAGACTCTGCATTTGAAAGCCCTTTTTAATTTACCTTCCTTCTGGAAACAATGCTGTTTGATTTCCTGGTTTGCAGTGAAATGAAGCTAATCTATCATCTCATCCTATGTGTAACATTTATTCCCATTTTACAAAAGAAAAGCTATGCTAGGGGAAGATGCCAGCACCTTCCAACTTCTTCCAAAAGACAATTCAATTTTCTCTTCTGATAGATGATCTCAACCCAGAGCCAGGAAAATTCCTCTTGCCAACTCTGTGCTACAATGAAGTCCTGATGTAGTTAATGCTCAAATACATGGGCTTGAAACACCCATCCAAAAGGCAGAACCTGTGTGAGTAAAGATGGAAACACTTGTACAGGACCACAAACAAGTAAGGGAAGTTAGCAGCGGGAGAAAGAATATTTTCAGGTGGCAAGAAAAAGATAATGATGAGACAAACTTTCCCAGATTGATTCAATTTATACTTTTGGAAAATATACATAGGCTCTGAGGTTTGGGATGGAAAAATAAAACAATAAATCAGTAACAGATTACTTCCTTTCAGTCTTAGGAAAGTGGATGTGAGTACTGAGGATATAATCCCTCACATGGCAGCAGCTTTCCCAATGCCTGACAGTGAATCCTGACTTTTATTTGCAGATCAGGATTTGTGCTTTTCCAACAGCAGCAGATAATAGACAGTGCTATTTCAAGTAGTTGGTGGAGCTGCCTTGATATTGTTTTTCATGAACCTAAATGATCAAACGAAAATCACTTGGAAGAGAGGGATGAGCTCCATTTCTACAGGAGACTGTGGGGAAAATGCCCTGTGTAGTGCCCAATAGAGACACCTAAGGTAGTTTTGCTTCTCCCAATGTCAGATGAACCCTTTTCTAGTCATCAGGCACTGTGGGAAAGCATGAAATACAAGTCTAATATGCACATTTTTCCTGGTTTTTATGTTTTTCCTTGGTAGATGTCAAGAAGTTAATCCATGGTCATTAAAAACACTCCAAAACATTAAGATGTTTAAACATGTGTACAAGTCCTGTTGATTTATGTACGTGGACCTCTTATCTACAAAACTTTAAGTATAATCTTTGGTGTGTGAGGATGTCCACACATCCTCATTGCATTGGGTTTTATGTTGACATGTCTGTGCAAATACACATTCACACAGGAACAATGAGGCTTATGGGTAGAAATGAAACATAAAAAGTTTTTTCTATTCATACATGTTCACAGGTTTGCAACTGCTGCATATACCTGTACTGAATTATAAGATGATTTCAGTGAAGAACTGAAGTAAGTGGAGGAGAACCTGAGCTCAAGATAAAAACTAAACCCAGTTCTCTTTCTTTCCTCACCTCAGCTGCAGTTACATGCATAAAGTCAAACAGCAAGATACTCAGTGAATGTAGCCTCAATTTACCTTCTGCAGCTGCAGCAAGACTCTGTGGGTTTTAACCTGGGGGAGGGGAAGAAATGGGTTTCCAGAGGATTAATAAACCGATGGGCCAAAGTAGCTGCAGTACAAATGGCACCTTTCCACACATAATCAGTTGGATTTCAATACACTTTACAGAAGAAATAGACCTTCTTAGCAATAGGGAAGACAGAAACCCAAACACATCTTGTTAACAAAAATGTAATTGACTGAGAACAGTGTTTTGCATACTAGCATGTAGTAGGAATGTAAGTAGTATTTTAACACAAACTACCAAGAAATGCAGCAACCTATAGGTGCAATATATGGCCTTCTCTGTTAGATTATGAAAATGATCTGTGCATTAGATAATGGGGAGGCTGAATCACCTAATGGCAGACACAGTAGATATTTATCACTGCTTGGCTGTATGGCACTCCAGGGTGTACAGGCTGAGGTTTGGACCCACTCCCCCTGCTGCAAAACAGGGCTGGTTTTTGCACTGGAACAATTTCTTCCACCTTTGCTCCTCTGGAACAACTCATGCCCAGCTGAAGAGGAAAAGTGGGAATAGCACAAAAAACAATGCAAGTATTTCAACTCACGTGTCTGGCTTTAGAGTGCTTCTCATCCACTGCTGGCAGAGTCCTGCAGGTGTAAAACCCCCAGGCTGGGGCAGTGTGGCTGGACAGGGGTTCTGCACTCCACCTTCAGCCCTGTTGCTGCGAGCAGAGAGCAGCCAGTGGCGTATCAGAAGGGGAAGTTAATGGCATGACAGAAGGTACAGAAAAGCTGAATTGCATAAACCTGAGCAATTTAAGGTTTAAAAGACCACACCCTCCAGGTCATGTCTCCCACAGGCAGATAAGCAGGCTGTTCATACAACAGTGTAATTCAGAGCTTTTACTTTCTTTCCGGCATATACCAAAGTTCATTTTCAGTCAGGCTCTTCCTTGCAATTCGTTTCTTCCTTTAGCCTGGTAATCAACATGGTTCTAATTTAACAACGTTAAGTGCACTGTTTTAAAAATTACTTCAAGGTGAAAGATTCATGGTGACTTTCCCCTTTGAAAAGGAAGATGAAGCCCACAAGCTCTAACCTCAATTCTGTAGCTTGGAATTTGGATCTTCACCTTGTTTGTGTACACTTGAGGCTGGTGGTGAACACTTGAACCATGTAAGGGCAATTTGTAAACTCCAGAATCAGCTCTCTGAAAATATAAGCTCTGTTAACTTTCTGAACATTGCAAAATTAAGACTCCTTTAACCCCTATTACCCAGTAATTTTCAGTTTTGAAAGTACCCAAGAATGGGATAAGATGTTGTACTGTAGATCAAGTGTTGTGCGGCTGTACCGTAATGCAACAACCGAGTGTAAATGATAGTAAAAAGAAGCAGTAGCAACAAAAATGTCTTTTTCAAAGGAGGAAAAGAAAGCCTGGTCTTCCAGCTATGTGAATCACTAATCAATGCAATGGCTTCAGCTGTCTTAAGCATTTGCTCCTAAGAGAGGAAGTGTTATTTAGGAAGCAAGGCAGCTTTGGAAATGGACTTGAAGCAAGCAACTGCAGTTTATACTGAAAACAGGCGGAAGGAAATCCCCAGGCTCTGATATAAACATCTCTGGCTACCAGGTCTTGATTTCCAATTCATTCTTATGCAAGTTTGTTTCCTTTCAAATATTTTGAAAGCATACTTGCTACTCGTGATTATAAAATGCCTTGTTAAATATTTATTTTAGGAAGTCATCAAGGGATCTGTCAAGTCCTGCCAGCATGTGTGACAGTCATGCCCTTAGCCTGATGGCTGCTTCTTTGCAGTAGAATTTGCCTTTCCTGCCCGGACAACACAGAACCTGTACTGCAAGTTGCTCAAGGAAACCTGGGACGGGTCCCTGCCAAGCCAGCCTGCCAGTGCTCAGTGTAGTTGTTCGACACCCAGACAGTATTGTGTGGGATCTGGGGCACTGTGCAGCTGCTGCTCTTCCCCCAGGATGGGTGCAATACTGAGAGACACAGCCTGCTCGGGACCAGATGTCCACAGCAGTCACAGGGCCAGATATGCAAGCTTCATGCGTCAGTCGTCTGCAAAATTGAACTATGCATATGCAATGTACTTTTAAAAACATGCTTAAGCTACAGAAGCTTAAACATTAGCAAATATATCCCCGCAGAGCAAAGCCTTTGTTTAAATCCTTCCTCACATGGGAGGTCTCTCTGAGGCTGCTCGCCCTAGATCAGAAAGCCCAGAGCCCTGCTGCCACAGGTGACCACATCAGACAGTTACAGATTTTATTTCCATTTTAGAAACTAGCCAAATTTTCACTCCCTCCCACTGCCAGGAGGCTTTTCTAAGTTTCCAGACAAACGGCCAGTTCAAACTCATCTGTTCTCACGCTAATGCTACTGGATTACTGAAATAGCCTTTCCCATCTCATGGTCAGCTTTCCTGTTTTCCTTTCCACACAAACTAAGTTTCTGCTCAGAAGAAAGGCTCTTCACTGCTCTTCACTCTCCTGCTCACTCAAGCAGCCCTTTTGGGCACTCATTCCTGTCAAAATTTTTCACTCTGGATTGGCATTTATACTTCCTTACACATACCAGGCAAATTATTTTCCTGGAAGGTGAGTTATTTATTGGCTCTGAACCTAAGAGCTGGTGAGCTGTACCTGTTGATGGAAGATCCTAGCTGAACCTGTCTTTCATCTGCTGGGAAGGAACACAGAAGAACCTCCTTTGAACTACACCCTGTGTATTGCATTATTTACTGATTCCCTCATTTGCCTACAGCTGGCTAAAGGCTGTGACACATTTTCTTCACCAACAGCCAAAACACAAGAGCATTTTCCTACTACAATTCATTATTTTGCTTCAAAATGACAGCAGCATCTCATAGATCTGATGTCTGGTGCACTGACATCTGCTTGATATACTTTTAATTCCCTGGAAGAGATTCATACACTGGAGGTAAAAAAAAAAAAAATTAGCCCTGTTTAATTTTAAAATAAATTTGTACATTTATCTTGAGCTATACAAATAGGGGTATAAGAACAGACATTTCTAGATGCAGTGGTTACATACTTCATTACTGCTGAAAGTATTTCCAGAACAACATGCCATAAACTATATTCTACTAGACTTACTCATTTATTAATTTATTTACTTCAACTCGCTGATTTTAGCATATATTGAAACCATTGGCAGCAGACACTGTGCAGACTAAATTAGAAGACCAGTCAAGTCTAATTATGTGAAATTATGGGAAATAGTAATAATCAAATGTTAGTTGATAATACTGTAATGGATGGTATCTGTGTTGGGTTGAAAGATCACTGCATCTCATAAACAGAGAGGCCTGTGCAGCCTCCTGTGAAGCCCCATGAAATTGGAGCAGAAGAGTTGGGAAGCAGGTAAGCTCTTGGCCTGCCACTGACCACTCTCCTCCAGCCCCTGGTTAAGGCCAGCCAGTAGAGTGCTTGCAAAAAAGGAAATAAAAGAGCTGTCTCCAGTGCATGCTACATTCCTGTCCACACAGTTCTGGCAAGAGACTGAGCTATGCTGTCTCTTGCAAGTACTCAACAGCACTGGAGATTCCTTGTGTATTTCTGTGAGGTAGCCACAATGGTAAAATACACCCTAGTCCCTGACCCCTTTGGGTGGATGGTAGGAGGGGGACCAGGAGGTGGGTCACCCTGGCTGGCACTCTGACTCAGTGGAGGAGCAGTGAGAAGGAATGGTGCCAGGGAAGGAGCATCAAGAGCTGTGAGTCACATCTTGAGGTTGTGGAGACAGACCAGACAGGAGCAGACTGGATTCCGCCAGAATTCAGCTGTCTCTTGTGATCTCCATGATAGCAGGCCATATCCACATCCTGCATGAGCTTTTGATTCAGTATTCTCACATGTGATTGCACCTTGGCTTGTAGAGACATACCAGAGTATAGGAACAAGCTCTAAGTGAAGGAATAATCAGGTGCTGAAAAAACGTCAGAATGTAGGCCAGTGTTTTCATGTCAGTTCCCTCTCATGTTTCCTTTTTGTGGAAAATCAGAAATCTGAATTGGATCACAAAACATAAAATGATTGCCGAGCACTTGTACTATGGACTCCTTGGGGGCTCCTGAGTGCCACTGACAGTTTGCTTGGAAATGAGGCTGGACTTTACATATATAAACAAAACAAACATTCAAGTGGCCAGATCACTCTGGCTGTAAAGAGATGATAATATTATAGATAGGCAGGCTCTATATGTTTTCCCTTGGGAGAAATTCTTGAAGTTAAAACATTAAACTGATCTCTCAGCACATTCATTAGTTAAATTGTAAAGAGAGCTTATTATGTAACCAATCCTAGGACAATTATATTTATCTCATCAAGGTTCACAGTACAGGTGGATTGTTGACCAAGGTAACATGGGTACCTCTTGCAGGATGAAAGAAAGTTCTCTGATGTATTAGAAACATCAGTCCTTGGCCCTACTCCAGTTTTTGTTGGATCATTTGTGCCTTTCTGAAAGGACATGTTTTCTGTAGTTCCTCCAGCATGGAGGGAAGGACTGAGGAAATTTGGGTTCACTATCTAGAAATGGGCAAAGAAAGGCACAGAAATTAAATTACTTTCTCCTAATTACCAAATAAGTGTCTGGCATAAAGAGCACCTCACTAATTCTCCCATGGTTTGTTATACACAGTAAATGGAACGGTTTAATGTGGAGTAAAATGTCTGTACTAAAAGCATGTACAAATATATACTGTTCTCAGTCCACTCTTGAATTAACTTTCATAGCCAGGTTTATATTCTGGGAGCACTTCATAGAGTTCAAGATTAGTAGAAAGATGGAGGTCATCTTTCCTGACTCCTTGCATGTTGCAAGTTGCATATCCCCTGCTCTGTGCCTTTTATGGACTTCACTGCCTGCGTTTAACCAGGAATCTTCCTAGAAAAGTGCTCCACTCTGGTTTGAAGAACCAAAATAGTTCACTGGCCTCTTTGGTAGCTTGTTCTGAAAGTGAATTGTTCATACTTGTAAAAACATATGGATAATTTATTGCTAATTTGATGACACTGCTTCAGATTATTGTCATCAATTCATGTTATGCATTTCCTGGCTAGCTGAAAGAGCCCTTCCTAAGCTGGTATCTTTCTCTTGTACCATTACCTGTGTTACATTTGTGCTAACATCCTCATGTATTTTTCCTTTGGAACTAAAAGACTGTGGTCTAGACTTGGCAATATAGCAGGTGCATTGCCTGCTTAAGATTTTGCTATTCCCTGCATTCTCCTCCAATTTTTAAATCATCTTTTAAAGTACTAGCTGTGATGTGATAGATGTCACTCCATGAGTCTCTCCGTATGCATACATAGTAAAAAGAAAGACAAAATCAGATTCTTGCCCTGACTTGATTCACTTCTGCACACATACTCAAGAATCATACCAGGTATTTTGCCCTACCATTGGGCCATGACTACATTCTAAGGTTGTTCATTAAGATCTCCAAAGTTTCTGGTTTGGTTTTTTTTTTTTTTTTCCCTTTAGCTGTCTCCTCCATTTCAGTAGATATGCTACATGTTACCTGTTTTTAGGTTTATAATTTTTCTTTTGGCTATATTAAAGCATGCTTTTTTCAATCTGAAGTACACCTTTTAGGTAGTTCAGATTGCCTTTTATGTAGCAGCATGCATAATCAGTGAGTGGCTTCATATTGTTCCTTCAAGACTAAGAAGTGAACATTAGCAAAAGAGGTCTGAGTACTGATCTGGCCCTGGAATCTCATTAGCAAAATCCTGTTTACTGCAATTTTGCATCAACTCCTTTTGATATACCAGCTTTTAGCCACCCTGCATGTTCTTACACAAGAATGTAAAATGCTATGGTTTTCATCAAGTTATGGTAAGATACTAAGCTGAACACTTTCAGAGTCTTTTATGCCTTTATAGTTACTTTTTCAACCAAGTGGATAATCTCACATTAAAAAAGCAAGCCAAGCTTACCTGACGAGACCTGTATTCAAGGAAAACATCACTGACTGCCATTAATAACATTCTTGTTCTTTATACTTGAATTCCCTTATCAGCCTCTCTATTATTTTGCTGGAAGTGAGGTCAGGCTAGCTTCGCTGCTATTATCAGAATTATCTTGTTTGTGTTGTTAGGACATTGGCAAAAAAAATGAGCATGCTTTCAGTCCTGGAAATTTTCTCCAATGTCCCCATATTTATTAAAAGTTAACATCAGTGGGCCAGAGAGTTTCTCAGTCAATTTAAAGGGAAAAAAAGTTCAGGATGTACGGCTGCAGGTAGTGGAGGGTCTACTGCTTTAAAGCTTTTTTCTCAAAGTAGTTGTCTAACATTCTTTTAGTTACAGATGGTCTGGAAAATAATTCACCATCCACACATGATATATGTGCATTGTCTTGTTTCTTTCCAAACATAAACCAGAAATACTTTCTAAACATTTCAGCAGTCTATGCATTTCTTATTATCAGTTTTAGATCCTTTGACCCTTGCTCAGTCCACACCATTGCTACTTTTTTCCCCCTTATGTAAATTTAAAACCCATCCAGAACACCATTTTCTTGCCAAGAGTAGATTTTGGTCTATGTTTTGCTGGTAATATAATATATAAATAATTAGTGGATCTCTATCTCCCTTTTGTAGCCTATTTTCCCAATATAAAGCCAGACAGTTTATTTAAATATGTAAGTACTCTGTATAGGCATTCCCATATATGTTTCCATAGATATATATACCTACACAGCCCAATACACACATTTGTATAATGTATAATTCAATTTCTATTTTCTGTTTTCTTTTGCCATACAATTATCTTAACAATGTTTTGTCGATTTAGCGATCTCCTCTTGAAAACCTTGCAGTTTTCTTCATACCTATTCTTTTCTCAGTCAATTTTATTAAAGGCTGTCCCTGGCTTTGGGAAATGAGCCTGTTCAAAAGAACATGTATCAGTGTTACTATTTGAGACTCTATTCTTTTCTAGTACATTGAACGTAATCAGGTCATCATCACATCTTCCTGAGACAACCTCTGATTTCTATCCTAATGGATAAAATCAATTTTATCTATAAGGCTGCCTGAAAGCACAATTGTTCCACCCCAGATTTAACAAGATTTATTTTGTTGAATTATTAACCAATATTTAAAGCTACTCTAGTGATGTTTCACAAGTAGCTAAACGAAATCTTCAGCAAGTCTTCACATAAAGTTCCTCATAATTACAGAGTTGTCTCCCCACGTACAATGGAAGCTCATCTTGTCTTCATATTCATTTCAGTGACTTATAATATCACCTCTGCCCACCCCTGTTCACTCCTGAGCTTTGATAATCAGTATATTTATTGTGCCCATTTCCCAAGATCCTGTACTGTAGTCAAAGTTAAGCAGATATATGTCACCATGTCATAGGCAAAATCATTCCTCTCAGACAATTTCTTTTATCATCCTTAGCCTTCTTAAACAGCTTATACAATGTTCTGATATATTGATTCCTCTAGCACTGAAACCTGATGAGACAATTTGAATTTGTCTTGATTATTGAGAAATTCCAGTTCTTCTTACCTACTACCCAGATTCCCAACTTCAGCATATAAGCACTTCCAAATGTATTTCTCTTTGGATCCTCTATCATGCTGATTTGTTTCTGACAAGATGAGTTTGAACCACATTTACTTGCATGACACCATTCTGCATTCTGCTACTTTAAAAATAGTTGTGGCAGTTCCCAAGAGCCAAGATATTTTGTCCCCTCCACACCTATTCAATCTCTCCATCTTTTAGTACTGCATATATTACAAGCCAGTACAAGGTTTTGCTCTGTGGTGTGTAGTCAGTCCAAAACCAACATGGATATTTTGTGCTGAACCATGGGATGCTGACACAGACTGGCTGGGATACAGTCTCTGCAGAACTATTTTAAAAAATAGCTTTCACCATCATTCTTTCTGTGTCAGAGTCCTGTTTTTGCAGGTGGCTTTGCAAAATAATTCAGCAAATGTAATTTTTAATATCAATGTAAGTACTCCACGTAGGCCACATAGGCACAACTTAACAGGGAACTGCAGTCTTCTGTTGCACTTGCAACACCTTGTACCCAAAAGGCTCAGTGCTGGCCTGAACCAGTCATGGAAACTCTCTGAAGAAACCCAGATGAGTTCCATGCAGTCGAAAGAAATGCATTAATATCTCTACATGTCTGCATGTTACCCACTTGGAACTGCTTTTTAATTTTTTCCACACAGAGCAAACTATGTTGTTCTGCAGAGCTTTTTTGGGAACAGGCAGGGGCCCAAGGCCATCTGAGGAATGCCTGGTTACTGCTCTGGTACCTGCCTTCTCATAAGAGGATAAAACTCTGCACTGAAACCTAGATTGTTCCTTGAAGTGTTTAAAGCCTCTGCAATCTAGCTAAAGAAAAAAAAACAGGGCATGTTTTAAGGAGTGTGCCACTTCCACAGGTACTGTAGGAACTTGCAAAGATGTAAATTTGAGTCAGGATGCTATGGGCACCCTGCATTAATCTCAGAGAGGTAAGAGATCTTCATGTGTGGAAAGGTTGTATCTTTTACTAGACTAATTGCTACAGCTGGGGGAATGATGCACCTTGAGATACGCAAATGTTCTTTCAGTTACATGAACTGCGAGTTTAGTATATCCACACAGCACACCACAAAAGGTATCAGCTGGTGAGAGAGAGCACACAGAAAGGGGCCACCTTGAAGGCAATGACATTTTTTCTAATACACTGGTTCCTGAGCAGCCCAGCATGTTCAGTCTGAACATACTATTGCGTGGAGTCTGAGGCAGCATGCTGATCCAGCAAGCTCATCAAACAGGGAATAGTGCACATCTTGCAGATAACCTCTCTGTTTTACTAAGATACCTAAGCTTCAGTCTAAGAAATCTCCTTTAAGTGCCAATTGTTAAACTGCTATTTTATTTATCAAAGGAAGTAATGCATAGAGTATCATTTAGATAAGAAACAAAAATTGTAAGGACATAAAAACTTATTTACATACAGGCAAATGAAGAGTATAACATGTTGCACATACACACAGGAACTTCCCTGTCAATGCCTGTTGCAAACTGAGGGATGGTTATAATAATTGAAGATATTTAGCTCAGAGATGTAACCTAAAGTTCAAATGAGTAAGTGCTACTCTGTCCTAACTGCTCTACTTACAAAGCCAAATGTCTCAAAGCAGTGGATGGAGGAGCAGCTGGGTAGCTGACCCCCATGTAGTGTGAGCCCTGGCCACTTTCATGGGCTTCTGCCCTCCTTCTGTGACACAGAAAATTAATTTTAAGTTTCCAGCAGCTCAAATAACTGTGCTTCTGTACCTGTCAGTTTCCAAGAACCTATAATGACTTTAGGATTCAAGAAAGACTTTCAACCACTTCTGACAGATGACAAGGCCTTCAACAGCAATTAAACAAGTTTGATGAAAGCAGGTAAGCTTTCAGATGGATATGAAAGATTGATAACATTTTCACCAAGAGAACACTCTCTCTGAGAATGTCTAAATAAAATGCAGAGATCCTATTCCTAGCATGGGAAAGTAGCCTTAAATATCCAAACAGCAGGAAAATCTCCCCCTGAAGATCACAGCACTCATGAGTCTAGAGAAAGACAGGTTTCTTTAGCATTTGTGCTCATGGATCTGTTTGTTTAATTATACTTGTTTTCTACACTGAAAATTTCAGATATTGCATACTTTCAAAAACCATACCAAATGGATGTATAACTGTATAATAATACATTATATACTATGCATACACTCATAGAAAATTTTAAAAATAATTGAATTATATTTGAGCATTTTAAAAATGAAATATTACTGTTGTTATTATTGATTATTATTGTTGATTGTTATTATTGATTGTTATTATTGATTATAATGATGAATTTATTTGTGGTCTCCAATGTAATTGCAGTCCTTGAGTAAATATTTGGTTTTATGCATTGTACTATGAAACACCTTAGAAGTGGCAACTCCATTCAAACCGTTTAAAAGACATTAAGAAAGTCTATTTAGCTGACTTATAAATCTCCTATTTTTGGGTCAGTGTCCTAGTGCACTTGCCCTTTCAGAGTGCTCTGACCTGCAGCAAACCCACAGAAAGCTCTTCAGCAAAGCAGAGAAGATGAAACTTATTTGATATTACAGAAGTATGAACTCAACTTTCAGTGCCTGGTGATGTTTTGAATATTTTTTGTGCTTTTTTTAACATCTGAAGGGTCTCTGTTGAAGGCCTTTAACTTCCAAAACAGTAAAAATAAAGGTATGACCCAGGCATACAAAGTGGAAGTTTTTAAAAAAGCACTTTGGCCACAGCTCATCTGTTTGAACCTCAACATTGACATAACATTTGCTGCCGTAGTTTTCGGCCCATGGTAGCTGAAATATTCCAGATGTGAGAGAGCAAAGCCACCTAACTGTTGCTATATATGATATGCTGGCAGGAGCTGAGCCCAAATCTCCACAGGTACAGCGCTGTCATACCTGTGCTTCGTGCTACTGACCTTTCCCCTTGCTTCTTTGCCAGGGAACTGGTGCTGACATTTTACGCTGTAGGAGGTACTTACCAAGGGTATATGAATGGTGTTACTATTATCTGTCTAAGGCTTCAGGCTGAAGTGCTTGTTCAGAGCATCCCTGACACACATCCCTGCTGCTGACGAACAAATCTATATTCATGCCCTGAGGACAAAATTGCCATTCATATTTAGATTTGCACCATGTTCACAAAGTTCCTTGGAAGATGTGTTCAATTTGTATGTGGGGAAATGGATCAGAAAATACTGACAATTTTCAAAATGCTTGCTTTGAATTTCAATGTCTCCTTCTTGTACTGACTAACAGTGAGCTACTGTTGGTACACACTAAGTCCCTCACATTGCACGTAAAGTAAGTTGACTTGCCGAGTGTGCAGAGACTGCAAACTCCCTTGTCTACCCCTCCCTTCCCAAAACACCAGCAATGGACCATTATCTTTGATTTTGACATCTGAAGAGAGAATGCAAATGCCAGGAAGGAAGTTTTTAGAATCTGTAAAGAAATACTCTCTAAAAGACCTTCCAAAGGGAATATTACAACAGGATACAGTAAAGAAAAAAGGAGAAGAATTTGAGGGGGAGAAGCTCACACTATAAATGAAAAATACTTCTGAGAATAAACACAAACAAAAGCACATCCAAACTTACCTCTGCTTAACACAAATTTAGTGAATTTTCTGCTTAAAATAGACTAAACACATTAGTGGAATACTTGAATATGTCTAATTTATACCTTCTGGACTGTGTAGTGTAGTACAAGGAACATGAAAGTATACTCAGAATTGATGCTGGGGCCACTCCACTGGACCACCAAGGCAGAAGGTGAAATACAGAGGCTGCAAGTTGAGTACTAGGATGCAAATCCTCTGAAAAAAATCCTTTACAGCACGAGGGTATCTCCTTAAGAATCATGAAAAAATTATCTCTAAAGTCACTGAATATTAGGGAATCCCAGTCCTTCTGAGCATCTTAGTAACAGCTGATGACTATAAAATTGCCATTGCTTATTATGTTTTGGAGACAGTGACTAGACTAAGGGTGTCTATATTCCTCACTATAATAACACTTAATCTAATAGCAAATATTACCCGAACTGTGCTTCTCTTCTCCCCCAATTTCTTTAGCTAAAGTCCATCAGGGTAGACTGTGCTGTGCAAGCCACACAGACAGTTTGCATATCAAAGACTTTGCAAGCTATGCAGCTGAGATCAGGAGATCAGATCTGCACAAGAAATTCCAGAACAACTCAACATTGCATGGGTCTGTTTAAGACTTTGTGCATGACATGGAAATCATTCTGAAAAGGCTGACTTTCAAAACAGGAAGAGGACGGTGACTTGCTGAAGAAGGTTAAAAAGCTCTGAACAGTTGTGAAGCACCCCTGACTTTCAAACAAATTCCTGAGCAGCTGAGATGTCGTCCTAGGAAAGAACAGGGCAGAGCACAGCAAGGCAGCAGGACTGACTTGGTTTGTGGTTTCTCCTCTATTATCAAGCAGCAGGTTCCTGTCAGAATGCTTTCCAGGCCCAAGGACCTTATGACAAACTCGGAACAGACTGTTATTTGTTTACATGAGAACATGCAGATTTGTTACAAAATAAAATTTCCTGGCTTGAACAGAAATTGTAATGAAAGATCATGGAGGAATAAATGAAATGGAAGGTATTAAGCTTATGACTAAAATGATGCTGCAGTCTGAAAGGGAAAATGTAGAGCATCCTTTGTTTTCCTAAGCTGGGGGCAATTGCACTGTTCTGCAGATGCTGAGCACAGGGAACAGAACTTGAATGGTCATTGTAAGGCTCTGGGTGAGTGAAAGGAAAGTGTTCTGTAACTCAAACAGTGAAAAACTATCCTAGAAAGAAAAAGGTGTCATGCTAAGGAGGGAGGATATAGAGAGAAGAACAATTACTGTAAGGGGAAATTTTCTGACTGTCTACCTTTAACTAAGGAACTAGAAAATGCTCAGCATTACAGCTTTAAAGTCACCTTCTCCCTAATTAATAATTTAACCTTAACCAAATTTCCTAGGGAAACAAAGCTGAGGCAATCACACCTTTGTCTGTCTGTGTCTGCCTGCCTGTCTTTCCTCTGTGTCTTCAGTCCAGTGGCTTTTTCCAGTACCCTAACTTTGACAAAGGACAATTATTTCAAAGATATTATGTGCCCATAAGCGTAAAGAAAATAAGACAGACTGATACAGGAAAGAGATCCCACTAAGCATTCATATTGGGAGAAAGACTGAGGCATAAATACATCCCTTATTAGATACTGAAGAATCAGCAAAAGGCTTGAAATATTTGAATGCCTCATGGGAAACACTTCAGTTAAACTCACGCCTTTCTAAACATCAGGAAATCCAGCTACCAGACACAAATCTGCAAGAAACCAGGCTTCACTGGCTCAGCTGCTCACTCAGCAACTTCACTTCATCAAGCAAACCCATTACTACAATTGCAAAATACCTGTGTTTCGTCGGATGGAAAGCGCAGCAAACAGGTTCTTGGTGAATAATCTAGGCATGAAAAATGTCAGGGAAGCAATTTCCAATTAGCAGTCCGCACCAAAAGAAAGCTTCTACTCTCCCCCCCTTCAGGGCAGTATTTTCAGGAGCCCATGGGAAGGGGCCCTCGGTGGCCGGGGGCACACAGGGCTGGGGCTGCTGTGCAGGGAGGGCTCCCTCGCTCAAGGGGAAGCGCAGTCGCGAACCCAAGAACAACAAAGCAGCATTACACTTAATCCACTGCCATCTGGCTTCATTTTGACAATCCACAAAATCAGACACAACATTCTTCTGAAAAATCCCTGAAAAACAACACAGAACTAGTGTCAAACTCAGTGTCGCCTCCCTCTCTGGACCCTCTGAGAGCTCAAAAGAGAAGTTTTTCATAAAATGAGGAGCAATTTCCCCAACTGATATTTCTGCAGGAGCATTCAAGCTGCAGACATTTCCACTGTGGAAGAAGAGTTTGTATAGTGCAGCATTGCTTGTCATATTTATGGAGGCAGGGAGGGGGAAGCGGGGGAGAAACAGAAAACAGGAGAGTGTGTGAGCAGTGGTGTCAATCCATAGGCAAGGAACTGCCTGAGATTATCAACCCCGCATGTTTGCTCAGCTCTTGACCTGACCAAGGGAGAATGAGGACCATCCATCTTTCCCAGAAGAAAGCAAACAGCTGTTCCTGAAGGGACAAGGCAAACCACACAGCCTTTAAACTAGCTGGGAACACAGTATCTCTGCAATTCAGGAAGACAAATCCCATTATTATTAT
Source organism: Formicarius rufipectus (assembly GCA_013399695.1). NCBI lineage: Eukaryota > Metazoa > Chordata > Aves > Passeriformes > Formicariidae > Formicarius > Formicarius rufipectus. Next base: position 1,518,397 of record VXAU01005646.1, read on the forward strand.
TGTTGTTGTTGTTCATTTCAAAAATGTGTTGCAGGAAGCCTTGGTCTGCAACATTTGCATTGTTACTGGGACATTAAGGTAATCTGCCTGATCTGCTAACTGAGCTCAAATATTGCCTGTAGCTCTCCTAACTTCATAATAGAGATGTTTGTTTCCACAACAGAAGGCAGAAGGGCAACCAAAACTCTTGAAATGATGCTTAATTCATGCTGATTGGGTTCAAATTGACAAACACCATCTACAGAAAACACCTTGCTAAGGACTGAACCATGTTTCTATTTATGCCTCCTGACTTAGGGGTGCTACTCAGCTGTTGAGCTTCTGGTGCCCTTTCAGGCACTCATGCTGAAAACACCTGACCTGCAGCATGATGTAGACCTTCTGTAGCTTCTGTGTCATTGTTGCCAGATCTATATGAATATCTCAGATATTCTGGGACCTCTCAGGTAGCACCAAATACCTAATTGAGGCATCTGCATGAGTTTTCAAGAGCTACCCCATAGAGGCTATATCCTCTCTTACAGCATCCTCGTGTAGTGCATGTACTGAAATACCTACTTGCACTTCTTGGGTACTACCTACGACTGGAACAAGTGTGTGTGTCTTTTCAGTACCAAAAGTAGTGAACTAGCAAGTGCAACATTCGCTCACTAATAACAGCTCACTCACTAATGATACTTTGCTCAGTTTCCATGTAAAAATCATCGTGATAGAAAGCAAAGCAGACTCCATTTGCATGTCTGTCTTAGGGCTGAACATCACAGGGATGTCCCCAGGCAAGACCTGCACTCTTCTGCTTAGCATGGTGAGCAACCCGTCTTCCAGAAAACACATTACTGACAGCAGCATTAATGCCAACCAGACATATCTCTGTGGGGTGCTGGATGTGCACATATATTAATCAGGCATCTTTCTTAACGCTCAAGATTATTCCAGGGAACAGGCTTACCTGGCCTTTGTACAGCGATTAAAACATATCAGGGGAAGTGGAAAGAGCAAGTTCCCTGTGCTGCAGGAGTGTCACCTGCAAGGGACATGTAACTTTCATAAAAATTTGTCCTACTGAAACTCCTAAATGTTTCCCATTGTAGCATACGAAAGACACATTAATATCATGGCTTGAGGGGAGGAAATGGCACATGTGTGCTAAATACTGTGGGACTGGTTTAACAGCAAAATCAGTATCTCCATGAGCTTTAGCATTGCAGATAGAAAAGCTGCGCTCTCACACACCAGCAGCTCAAGCAAGTACACACTTAGAAGGAGGGTAAGAGAGAGTATAATCTCCTGTAAAATAAGAACTGTAAGCAATACAAAAGAAACACATTGATAAGGGCAGTAAAGAAACAATGAGAAAATAAGATATTTGTATGCTTAATATTTTAAAAAAAAATAATCACAGAAAACTTGATTATGATCCAGACTAAAAGAACTGAGGAACTTGCATCATAATGAAGAGTTCTGATTCACGATTTCTGATGCCAACAGACTTTTAGGGTAGTCAGGGAAATAGGTTGCTGTTTAAATAGCTGTTGTTGTTGTTGTTGGCTGGACTTCGCGAACGAAGATCTTGGGATAAGCCTGCGCAATGGATTTTTTAGGTGAGGCACAGTGTGCGCGGAACTGGTCCCACTCCCTTTACTCCTGAGGTTCATCTTACCACAGCCGAGCACGCTCGGATGGTGACAGCGAGTTCCTCCTGGATTTGAACAGGCGTCCTCAGAGGAGGAGCCGGCTCCACAGGCGGCCACTTACACCACTCAGCCAACACCCGCCGCCTCTCAAGTGTAACATCTCAGATTAACATTAAGGAAAAAAAAACAACCAACAAACAGAAAAGCAATGATGTCAGGTTGTTGAGCAATCCTGGGAGCCCACGTGGGTCAGAGCACCAGGGGAGGACCTCGCCTTGTCCTCTCTGCCACCGAATGACACAAATGTGGCACTGCAGCCACGCCTGCAACACAAGCTGGGGCAGTGGCAGTAAATAGCTATATGTTTAATGAAATAATGTTATTTTGCAGTGTAGTAATCCTGGAACACTAGAAATAGTGTATTTTGTATATTTCAATTTGTGGCATAGATAATTTCAAGCTGTAAGTTTCTGTCACCCCTCATAATATGCATTTTCCAAGAATGGTACAGTAACATCCTCACTACACATGGAAAGTTAGATGTGAAGTTTCACTTTACAGACAACAAAAACCTAAAAGGACAGTGGAATTTGAATTGCAGGCTTGTACTGATAGCGGCAGATTTCAGGTTACAGTTTCTTTTTGCACAGATGTGCCTGGTACATCTCTCTCTGTCTCTCTCTCTTTCTCCTATAAGTTCTTTTCATACACCATTAGTAAGTAGTCACACACCTTAGAGCTAGGCTGAGTTCCTAATGGCATTAGAGAAGTTTCTCGGGGGGACTGAGAGCAGATATGTAAGGGCAAGATGATGGAACTGGTGGACTTCTGAAAGGGTATTTCTGTTTGATTTTCTGAAAGGTAAACTCCTGTTTGATCCACTTTCATACAGGACCAGTTCAAAATTTTCATAGTGATCATGACAGGATTTGAAGTGGCTCTTGGCCAAAACTATGTCTTCTGTTTAATCAAGTGAGAGATCTGCTTGTCAAGTGTTTACAAGGGTTTCTTCTCCATGGAAGCAGAAAAACCCTACACCACCCATTCAAAAGGAGTCCCTTTTTCTACTCCAGGAGCTTATGAGGGCTGCAGAAGGAAAAAAAAAAAAAAAAAAAAGCTTTTGTCTTCTTATGTTCATTTAGCCACACCTGGAGCAGCAGCTACCTGTTTGGTTTTTTTAACACCATTGTTGTTAAAAAGATGACAGCAGAAATCTGGCAATCTTTCATATGCCTACAGTGGGAAGGACGAGTTTTCTTCATGTATTTTTGAGCATCTTAACTATATATGTGGAGAAAATTAATGTTGAATATTTCATTTCAAGAACTTTTTGTAATAGAAAAAAAAATAAAAAGAAACCACCACTAAATCATACCCCTCTAAATTCAGGTCACTACTATATGACTTGCTTTCACCATTCTTTTATCTTATTAGACATACACAGCAATGAGTTTCTGTATGCCACTGGTATTATCACAAGCCTACAAGTGGTTTATCAACAGGGGTCAGAAGTATCAGCCTGGAGCTGCTAAACCTACGTATTCAAACCCAGGTACTTTGAGTACATCCTGCTTCCCATTCCCCTTACTGTCCTCTGCTTTCTTATTTGCTGAACTAGACCTTCTCCAGGTAATTTGAACCTGTAAGTATTTTCAGTTGGTGCTGATACCTGACAAGACTCTGCAGCATTACTCATGCCCAAAACTACACAATTTCAAAACTGTCTCACCATATCCTAACATCATTCCTTTATTGGAGTACAATTAGACTCTAAAGTAAAAAGAAGGGCTTTGTATTAAAGATGTTGTTTCTGTTTAAGTGTTCTCTTTCTCTGTATTGCAAATTGGCAATATTCTTGGAAATCTTTGCTGAAAGAGAGTATCCTGGAGGAATTAGGGTACCTCAACAGAGCAATATAAAACACTTCAGGAAAATGGAGTAAGTATTATGGAAGACTGAAATATTCATCTCTTGTCATCTGCTACACAGGATATATGCTATTTTACTGTTTCAGTGCCTGTAGTCTCTCTATGTACAGCAATTTAAAGTTTTTTTCTGCTTTAAAATAGAAAGGTAAGGCTTTTTTTCACACTTCATTTATTGGCCAGCTGGAATTACAGGGCTTGTTACTGCTCATTTCTGAGAGTTCATAGGAGAGAGTGGTGAGCAGCACCCTGGTTTGGTTTCTCTAAGAAAAACTTTTGATAGGAATCAAGGGGACAACTGACTCTAAAGGTCTTCCTTAAAAGGCAAGAGAGGTCTTATGAATGAGAACTGCACTCCTTAACTTCATTTCTCAACCTTCTCAGGGCCAAAATCACTCATTCAGAAAGGAACTCAGAGATCAACCAGAATATGCTACGTGGCCTCACAGTGTCTGCTGTTGCAGACTCCAAACCCAAGCCAAAATATCATTAGAATGCAGTTGTAGGACACAGCACAACAATTGTGGAAAAGGAAAGTGCGTAACAGCAGAAAATAAATCATAGTTAATTGAAACATCATTTTAGAAACTATAGTGGCTCTCATATTAAAAACACACAAAAAGTATTCTTGCTCTTTTTTAATGGAAAGAGCTTTTTGTTTTCATTTTTAAAGGACATTCTTGATAATCTATTTGCTTTACACTGTGCAGTGTATTTTTTTGCATTTTATCTTCCTTTAACCACTCTTAGTCACTTCACAGAATATTAGTCCAATACCAAAAAGAGGTAAGTTTAGTGGAGATTAAATATTTCTGGCATATTATCATTAACATTGCCAAAATCGTGTTTAAAATAGTCCCTTCAAGTGTCTCCAAAATTCCCCAGGTTTCTAATACAAAGCATTAGCTCAAGGCAGTAAGAGGCTGCTTTTTGGCTCATCTGCCAGCCAGAATGAAAGCCTACCAAACATCTTTTACCTGGATAGCAATTTTTATAATCAAGTTTCTGGTTTCGTTTTCTTGTCCTTCTCTGATTATGGGAAGACCCATTCTAGTTTGATGTGCATAACAACTTGTTTTAAATGAGAAAAAAATCTCTTTAGGTCTTTTCCAGCCTACATTGCAGTGAGCATTGACACAGTTGAAGAAAGAGGCCTTATTCTGGACTTGTTCCTGGAGCTGCTCAAACAGGACTTCTGGCCTATGTTACTTCAACAGAGAAGGAGAAGATACCTTCCCATAGGAGAGGGTCAGCAGTAACCCTGTCACCTTTTTTCTCCTGCAGCTGGTGGAACTTCAGCCATGTCTGGGTTGAACGAGGGCCAGAGGCTCTGCTCCCTGGCTGTTGAAAGGGGGAACTATCTCCAGCTTAGCAGAATGCATTCATGAAAAAGTAGGTACATGGACAAGTACTGCTGACATATTGCTGGCTATGAAATCCATGGCACCTCAAATTGTTCTAGGTACTGGAGAGAGAAAATACAAACCCCTGAAACCTCCAGATTGAAAAACTTTTGAAGAAGAGTGGAAATTTGTTTCTCATTAACCTTGTTGAGAAAGGAAGGGCAGGGTTTGCCACTGCCTCTCCCATCTGCTCCCCAGCTTTGCTAAGCTGGAGCAGAAGTTCTCAGGCAGTGGTGCCTGCTGGTGCCCCAGTCAGTGGGGCATGGACCGACCTCTGAACTACCCTTCGCTGCTGAAGTACAACCATGCAGAATAAGAACTGCAGCAGTAATTAGAATTCCCTTCATCTGACAGGGAATATGCAGTTGCTGAAATGTCTGTCTTGCTGCCATTCTTCAGAAAAGAAAGTGTATTATGTTGCAGTCTTTTCCTCTAAGAGACTTGTGGTGTGCTTCAAACCCAGTATTTTGACTTGCCTGTTCGCTGCTGTCATGAAACACGGGAAGATTCCTCTTCAGAGGACCTTGTCTGCTGAAGACAATATTTTGAAACCAAGTTATCACATCTGCAGAAGTAAAAGGAAGGCACTCATGGAACAGGTCCAACAGGCTCATAAAAATGTAGCCATTAGCAAAGATAAAATGAGAGTTAAACTGTGACAATGCAAATCGCTGTTCAGATCTGGCAAAGCAAAAACAGGCATTTAAGAGTGGAAAGAAAATGAAAGAAAATTTCAACTTTTTGCAGAAAAATCCTAAAATATCTGCTACTTAAAAAGGTCTGTAAGTTAATAAAAGATTAGGAAGCATCCTGAAAGTAGCAGTGAATTGCACATCCACTGTAGTCCTGTGAGCTGCTGCAGAGCAACCTCCTTCCTGAGCCCCTGGCTCACAGATCTTCAGAGGAGATCTGAATGAGCAGCTGTTGTGTCTTTCTTGTTGAAGTTCAATTATTGGAAGGGATGGCTTGACTTTGGTCCATCCTTGAAACAGACCAGCTTCCTAGAGTTTTTCCCCATTGAGTGTTGGGGGTTTTTTTGGTTGGTTGGTTGGGGCATTTTTTATTTGGTTTTGGTTGGTTGTGGGGTTTTTTTGTTGTTGTTTGTTTGTTTTATTTTGGTTGGATAGGTTTTTTCGCGTGGGGTTTTCGTTTGAGTTTGGGTTTGTTTTGTTTTGTTTAAGACATGTTCCAAGTCTTTAATGAAAAATGGAAATCTGATACCCTGCTGGCAGCGTAATCATTTCAGTTTGCTTGGATCTGGTAGACTCTGCAAGGAGACGATATTATTAGGGAAAGAGAAAACAAGACTTCTGCAAAGACACAGAAAAAGCAGCAGGGTTCTGTTGGAGGCAGAGATGCTTCATGAGTTAAATTACTTGGAAGCTGCAGGCTCAACAGCCCAACTGCACCACTCAAAAGAGACCTCCATTTCAATGCAATATTTAAGCTCCCAGCTGTATCACAAACAGAGGCATGCTGTGAGGCTAGTGGTGGGAGACAGCCTGTGTGTCTCTGCTCCCAACACACTCCCAAGTCAGTCAAGCAGCAGTAGGGACCAGATGTGCAAAACCTGCAGGTGGGCTGTATTTTCCACAGACCAAATGAAGGCCAGCAAGGCAGTACAGCAGGGGTTTACATGAGAAAATCATCAGAGCTTGTTTCAGTTTGGTCGCTCTGTCCATGTTTCTCAGAGTGAATGAGGGTGATGCAGCTCAGATATCTCTTTCCTTAGCTGGAGGCTATGAGACTGTAATTTCTCCCTCCCAAAGTAGATTTTCAGATGGCATTGCTTGGCTATTTTTACACCATAGTCTCTGCAAAACCATCTTGCCTAGGGGAGACTTAATCCAAGCTTGCAATGAAAACTTCTGTGTTCTTTGGTGGTTTTGGCACCTTTACAAAGGAACTAATAAAAACATTGGCAAAACAGAAGAAGGAAAATGGCAGCTGGCGAGTTTCGGAGGGAACATTGGCTACAGTTTTCAAAAGCGGGATGACTTTTCCTTCTTACTGCATTTCCTGTGAGGTCCTGCCCTTTAACCTAGCACTAAATCTCAGTGTAATTACATCATTCATTTTCTCTCTCTATCATGGCAAAACTTAGCTTAAACTGTCTTGGATGGAATAACCTGAATTTATTTGGCATTGCCCAAGTTATCTCAAATGCTACTTGGGTTAAAAGAAAGCCATATGCAATAGTGAAAATGGCAGTAGGGAGTGCTACAGATTCTCCTGTAAGAGGAAGTTTATTCAGAGAACCAAGTAGAACTCATACTGGGGGCAGACACAACAACAAAACTGAGAAAGCATATTAAGAGCAGAATGATTGTCCTCTAAAAAACCCCAGAAGTCCAGAGGTGATGTCAACTTGCAAATCCATGCACATTTTGACTCACAGAATCAACTTGCTGCACATGACAAACAACAGATATCATGAAACCTGCATTTACCAAATTGAGTCAAAGCAATTGATATAACTGGTCTGAGATCTGAGTGTAGGTGCTGATACCACTCACCTTCCCTTCCCACAACTGCTTGGTGTGCAACTGGCATTTGTAATTTACAACTGGCAGACTGCTGACATGCTATCCCAATATGTTAACTATTGTTTTGATTTGTACTGTTTTTTCCTAACATCACACCTCCTTTTCTAGGCTTTGTTTTGGACAAGGTTATGTACATGGAAAACTTTCCCATATGGAACAGTTTCGTGGTTCTGGGACATCAATGCAATCACTGTGGTTTGCCACAGATGGGTCTTGGTTAGACAAGGAGACAGTTACCATGGGTGTTTTTACAATTGTTTTACCCAGGTATCCTATCATCCCTTGGAGGTAAAGCAGACAAGAGGCATCTTCAGAGATAGAGAGGCTGGCTAGAAGGGGCATATTTGCCAAGAGACAGGAGGAACAAAGGAAAGCAGAATGTTAACAAATAATGTTTGTGGCTGCATGTGAAATACAATTAGTGACCAGTCCTGTAAATGTCACTTAGACACTGATCTTACTATCAGCCATAGGGTGGCCATTAATTCTCCTATGGGTTGTGACTGATTCAACCAGTCATGCCAACAGCCAGTGCAGAGACAACAACCTCATCTCCTCCATCTGTTTCAGCCATGCTTCCACTTTCTCCCTCCGCCTCCACTCCCAGAGATCAGGATAAGTTGTGCAATAACATGCATATTAATGTCACCATGTGGGCAGAGAAATGTATCTACAGTCTCGGCCCAAAACCCCAGGCTGAAACATCACAGCCCAAGTTACAGTTCTGAGAAGCAGATGGAAATCCCTAACGGTTTGCATGTGAGGTCCAAGTTAGATTCAGGTTTAAACCAGGGTTATATTCTACAGAGTAAAGATGATGTATTGATACTCAGCTTGGGATTTCCCTTAGATTTCTCCGTTTGCCAAGCAATGTGGCATGACCCCACTGCATGCACATGCTGGTTACCACTTGTAGTTTTTGTTTCCCCCTGGGGAACTGCCATCCTTGACTCTAAAATCACCCTGAGAAAGGCAGAAGGTGGGCAGTGATGAAAATGGGTCTTTATATTTCTGTTAGTTCCTGAAACAGGCTACTGAGAAGCACCAGCTATCCACAGGCTCATCAAGACCAACATGTTCCAAATGCTTCAGGAGATAGCGTGGAGATGGGAACATTTTAGTCCTCCCCAGCTTGATTCAAAAGAAAACCTACCTTTGGCCCTACCACAGACTCAGCTAATCTCAAATATAATAGAGGCACAGATTCCCACTCTCAAGGTCAGGGAGCAAAGGAGAGATCAGGGACTCAGCAAGTAACAAAACAAAAACCAACAGAAACAAAGAGGGTCATTTAGATGAGGAGAAGAAGGAGCCGTATAAAAGCAATGACATTTCTAATGGAACAAAAAGTATATTAGCTGAAAGCCAAGTATTGGATCCAGGGAGGAGATTTGAATCATTCCCTTGGATTCATTCCACTCTTAATAAAACATTAATTATTCATTGAGGGAGAGCACACATGTGTGCATGAATCAGTAGCCTGGCAGGACTTCTTTTGAGAGATTAGACTTCCGGAGCACCAGTCTCTCTTTAAGTAAATGTTAATTGTTTACCCAAAGTGGAACAGCTTCAAGAGAAAAGGCTGAGGTCTTCCTGACTGTCTCCTCCTTGGGCAAGGTAGTGACAAGAGAAGTGGACAAGTTCCTTAACTCTTCCACTATTCAGTAAAGGGAACATTCACAAACCTCTTTCTTTGTTTCTCTACAAATAGAAATATTTTGGGGTTTGGTAAAAAAAATCCTGGAAACCAGAATCCCTGTCAGTACTGTCTGACTTGGGTTTACCCTTGCATTTTTTCAGCTGCAGAGCAGCCCCAGTTTTGACCCAGGGGAAAGCATGCTTTCCAGCCCGAATTTCTGCTGTGATCCCTGGCCCCATAACTGCAACCACCAGATTTGTGCTCTCATTCAAAGCATAAGCTGACTAGACACAGCACAGAGGCAACTGGATTTCTACAGGCACTGCTGAAAACAGTATCTCTAACAGTCTTCAGGAATCACTTCCCTGTAACAGCCAGACACCTGTTTTGGGATTTGCTGTGGCCACAAAATTGAGAGAGGTAGTCAGTCTTTTTTAATTAAACAGTATTTAAAAACATGAAACAGCTATCCTCACTTACATGTATCAGCTGGCCATAGTCAGCTCTTAGCCAGTATGTTTTCAAAACTTGTTTATGCTTCACATTGATTATTTCCCAGAGGATCAATTCCTGCTAGCAGGCGGAATGCTTGAAACCAGTGTTTCTCAGTCATTTTGTAATCAAAAAGACAACCTACCAACAGAAGCCTCTATCCTTGTATCTCTTTTTGTTATTAGTCACACACTTTCTCTTGCATATTACCAGTCAGAAAAGTTATGTTCCCATTGCTATGACCAGAAGTTAGGGTGTTTTGTAGCCATTATGTCTCCTTTCATCTTTCTATGTCTCCTATGAATTAGCCATGGACTGCAAAGCACAGGCTGCACAAGACCGTTCTATGACAAATGCTGCCAATCTGTCAACATTTACATTTTCTTCTACCTGGAGAAAGAAGGTATTTGGCTCAGTCTCCAACGGGACTGCATCACTTAGCCTGGCTTATACATCAAGACGAAATATACAAGCATGGAAAGAAGGATCTGCCCCAACTCATACACATATGGAATGGCAGGACCCTCAGTGCAGAGGCATTTTCAAGCCAGAGGAAATACAGCGGAGATGAGGGGTGATGAGGAAAGAAGTGTGACAGCCCTAGGAAGAGAGAATCTGGACCTGAGAGACGCAGATCACTGCCAGAGCACTTGCCAAGAGACTTGGCTTCTAGTACATTGGGTATTCTCAGAGTCCTGTTTCCTACCACAGAGATCCCTTGTTTCCTTCAGGTGCTGGGATGAGAAAGAAGCTAGTACTCTTAGCAAATCTAGAGAATTCCTCTACACAAATACGTTACTAGTTGCTTTGTAAGTCAAATTTATATATAGAACTCAGAGGGGCACAATTGCACTGACGCAGTTGGGATAAGAGTATGAGCATTACAGGTTCATGGGAACAGTCACAGGCAGTTGGGCCACGCAAATTGTTCGCAGATCAAGATGAAGCAGCAGATAAATTAGTTTCCTGATATGCTGGAGCGCTTCCCTCCTCACTGTGCAGTGCCAATGTTGTCTGGGTGCTTTGCATTCCTTTCCAGTCAGAATACTCAACTTTTTGAGTCATCCAAGCAGATGGCTGAGCTAGATCAAATACAGTGCATGCTTTGCTAAGTTAATTAAGAATTTAGTAGAAAGAAGCTTCCACCAAGCCCTAGGAATTCTCTGGCACATGTCTAATAGACAGAAAGCAGCAGTAACTTCCACATGAATAATCCTCATGTTGGAAGGCCTGCCATTAGTACCAAGCAAATCACATCAAGGTGGCAGCAGCACAGAAGATATACCAGACTGAAGTATCTCAAGAGTTCGTCATCATTCCTTTGGCTACTTCTTAAGGGAAAGATAGATGTCATTAAAAAACAGCAGAAGTTCTTTAAATTTTAGTAAACTAAACCAGGCACAAACTAGTTCCAATGTGAAGCAGAATCACAGAATAGTTGAGGTTGGAAGGGGCCTCTGGAGCTTCCCCACTAAAGCAAGGCCACCTGGAGCTACTTGTTCAGGACCATGTTCAGATAACTTTTGAATATCTTCAAGGATGGAGACCTCCCATCTCTGTCCAACCTGTGCCAGTTTTTGGTCACCCTTTCATTGAAAAAAAAAAAAAAAACCAAAAAAAAAAAACACCACCAAACAAACAAACAAAAAACCAACCAAACAAACAAAAAACAAAAAACAAACAAACAAAAAACCAAAAACAAAAAAAACCCAAAACAAAACAAAACAAAAAAAAAACAAAAAAGCAAAAAAAAAGAAAAAACAAAAACAAAAAAACAAACAAACAAAAACACAAAAAACCCAAACAAACAAAAAACAAACAAACAAAAAAAAACAAAGGAAAGAAAAAAGATTTTCCTGATGTTCAGGAGCATTCTGCTGAGGTTTATATGGGACCTAAAAATTATTGCATTAATAGAAATCTACCATCATGAGTTGCCTTAAACATCCCCGAATTTCAGAGCTAGTCTAGAACATTTGCAAGAACTGCCTAGAAAACACCAATCTGACCACAACACCAAGTACTGGTTGGGCCAATTCTTTGAGTGCATCTACTAGAAATACATGCTGTGTGTCACCTAATCATATGAATTAGTATAGAAATTATATCCACACTCCAAATATGCATCATTATACTTATGTTCTATTATCATGTACACAGAAAAACACATTTTACACTGAATAATGTGTTTATGGAACATACACACATTGAGATGCATCTTCCCTCACCTTTCTCAACCACACTGAAAACAAAAACAGTTAGTTTCACCAAAGCAAGAAATCTTTCTTAGAGGAAATGGAGCAGACTTAGCAGTCTGGCTCTCAGGAGCTTGTATGAAATGACACACAAGATATACTAGAAATCTCCTAATTGTTAAGGGAAAGAGGAATATTTGCAATTAAGTAAGAGATCACCCTAGTGTAAAAAAAGAAAGGGAAAATCAAATCTAAAACATCATAGCAAAGTGAATCTAATACATTCATGGTGTCCCAAGAAACCTTCAATTACTCAGCAGAACCATAACAGAATTCCAGGTTACTTGCAAACCAACTGCTAAAATCATTAAAGCTTCCTGGAATAACAGTATATTCACTCATGCCTTAGCCAGACCTGTCAACAACAGGAGCCCTGAGGAATTTGCCATGTTTACTGGTTACTGCCCTCATTCTTGTGGTCTTTCCATCACAACACAATGTTCATCTCAAGGGCAGAGCACAGCTGTCTAACTTCCTCTGGAGCCTACCAGGACTATTCCTGAAATGACCCCACAGCATTTGGAGGGGCAAACTAGCCACTGTGCTATGAGAGATGGCTACCCTGGGCATCTGGGGCTCTCTGCAGGACATGGTCACCCCTCTGTGCCTCCTCCTTGTCCTCCTGGGACACATCCTTTTCTTCTCATCCATAGCACACATTCTTTTCTCTTCTGAAACATCCTTTCCACATATTTATTTCACTGCATCTCTTTTATCTTCTGTTCCCTCTCATTCATAGCCACCCAATTTTCTCCATTAGAGAAGATCACCTCTCTTCAGAAGGAGTGGAGCAACATCTGCAAACTACTCTCATGTGGCAGAACATACTTACAGAGATGACCAAGAAAAATGTTGAACAATGAAACAATTTACAAAAGTAAAAGGCACCAATGAACTCTGCATCAGCACAATACACTACTGCTAGGAACTATTTCAACATACTCGAATGATTGAGTTATTATCTCCTTGCAATGGGTTGTTTGTCTTTCAGACATCAAATCATCAGTGCAAAATGTTCATTTTTATGATAAAAATTTTAATGACTTGCATTAGTGAAGTTTAATTAAATTATATTTAAAATCAATCATATTTTTATTTAAAACATATATTTATTTTCTTTGAAAAGGTGCCTTAATGTTTTCAAGTACTTTCTTTTTACTTTATGACATTTTCAGAAACACTGACAGCTGTAAAACTTTCTCTGAGAGTATGATAACCAACTGAAAGACCAAAGAAAGCACTTTATATTTTTAGTTATACTTAAATTTTCCTAGAAGAGAGAATTTTCTTGAACAGAAATCTAACCTTTTGGGTTTTAACCAAGCATTTCTTTATGAATCTTTTTCCAACCTCTGCAATTGGATCTATGCCATCATCACTAGAAATCCTAGAAACATCAAATTGTTTATGTGGGAAAAGACTTCTAAGATCACTGACTCCAACCCTGCATGGCCAAGCCCACCACTAAGCCATATCCCTGAGTGCTGCATATACATGTCTCTTAAATACCTCCAGGGCTGTGACTTCGCCACTTCCCTGGGCAGCCTGTTCTAGTGCTTGACAAACCTTTCAGTGAAGAAATTGTTCTAATATCCAACAACCCCAGTTTGCTCAGCCACTCCACAGAAGACTTGTGCTCCAGAGCCTTCAACAGCTTTGATGCCCATCTCTGGACACCCTCCAGCACCTTAATGTCTTTCTTGTAATGACGGGCACAAGACTGAACACAGTACTTGAGATTCAGCCTCAACATGTCAATGATCACTGCCCTGGTCCTGCTGGCCACACTATTTCTGATACAAGCCAGGGTGTCATTGGCCTTCTTGGCCAATGGTGCAGACTGCTGGCTCATGTTCAATGGGCTGACAAAAACCACTGCCAGGTTCTTTTCCTCCAGGCAGTTTTCCAACCACTCTTCCCCCAATCTGTAGCGCTGCAAGGGATTGTTGTGACCCAAGCGCAGGACCCAGCACTTCACCTTATTGCACCTCATATAGTTGGCCTCAGCTCATTGATCCAGCATGTGTAGATCCCTCTGTATAGCTTCCCTACCCTCTAACAGATCAACACTTATACCCAACTTTGTGTCATCTGTGAATTGACTGAGGGGACACTCAATCCTTTCATTTCTCAACCAGGTTCAAAACAGGCCACAGTCTGCCCTCTAGAAGTCCAAGGCGGCATTTCTTCTGAGTCCCACCTTACTTCTCTGGGAACCAAAAACTCTATCATTTGGTGACTGCTGTGCCCAAGAGGCTCCCAACCACCACATCACCCACCAGTTCTTAGTTCACAAACACCAGGTACGTGGGCACCTGCCCACCTTGGCTCCCTCAGCAGCTGTGCCAGGCAGTTACCTGCCACCCACTCCAGGAACATCCTAGACTTTTTCCTCTCTGCTGTGCTGTATTTCCAGCAGACATCTGGTAAGTTGAAGTCCCCCCAAAGGGCCAGAAATTGTGAGACTTCTCCCAGCTGCTTATAAATATTTCATCTACTTCTTCATCCCATCTGAGTGTTCTATAAGACTCCCATGAGCATACCTGCCTTGTTGGCCTTCCTCCAAATTCTTGGCCATAAACACTCCACTCTATCATCACCATCATCAAGATCTAGACAATCAAAATGCTGCCTAACATATAGGGCTACCCTACCATCTCTTCTTCCTTGCCTGGCCCTTTTGAAGTGTTTATATCCATCCACTGCAGCACTTGAGTTGGGAGAACTATCTCCCCCAGGTCTCCATGATGGTAACTGAGTTGTCATTTTGCTGCTGCACAGTGGCTTCCAGCTCCTCCTGTTTGTTGCTGGTGCTGTGTGCATTTGTGTAGGTGCACTGAAGTTGGGCTTTTGATCCCACCAGCCCTTGGGAGGGGAGTAGCCCTAATTCCTAGATGACCTACATAATAGTTGTTAGTAAATGATCAAGCACAGGGATACTGCACTGCTTTTTGGATGATACTACACTTGTATTTATTTTTTCCCCTAAACAGTTAGATCTCTAAGGAAAAAAAAATCATAACAACCCTTTCCATACACCTCATGATTATTTAACTGATAATAAGAAGATGAGAACACAGTGATGATGCATTACTCTCCTGAAGCACAAACCATGGATTAAACTACAGAATAATGGTGATTCCAAAATTGCAAACACTACTCATGGTAGCTTGGATCCATGGCTAAATTTAAGCTTAAAAGACAACTCTTACCTTTACTATGAGCCAAGCCATATGAAGACAAGTGAGTTTGTATTCCTGAGCAGATTTGAAACAATGACTTCTGGACCACCTAAGTCACTCAAAGGCAAAAAGTTCTCATCTGTGTACTTTTTTTGCTTTTGAAATCAGATTTTCTTCTAGATCATCAGGTTCTAGAGAATAAAAAGGAGCATCCTGCATCCAACTCTGCCTACCCATACTGGGACAAAGTACTCAGAATGAAAAGATCTTAGAAGATCTTAGTTCCTACTGCAGTGGTTCAAAGTCTGGCAGCAATGTCTGAACAAATGTGCCATGTAATCTGTTTCAGAGGGTTTGGCTTTGATCAAAGAGTTTTTGTTTGTAAGAGGATAAGAACAGTGCTCTTGACCATCTTTTGGGTTACGTATTTGTAAATTTACAGAAAAAGTAGTGGCATAAATGTAAAGCAAAAAAGGACTAGAAATTATGTGTGATTTGGGAATGTATGGCTCTTTAATTTTTCTGTGAGGATAACATTGTATTTTCATGAGAGCTCTTCACAGTCTAGGCAATTAGATTATACATATAATTAAACATGTAGTATGTCTGTATAGACCCTAAGCAACCACAATATGGAAGCAAAGTGCAAACACATGGTAAGACAAAGAACAGAAAAGGAAGCAAAGTCTTTAGCTACAAATAAGACACTTTTTACATGGAAAGCACATGAGAAGTACAGAAAGAACTGAGAAAATCGATAGCATACAGGATCTCCCGGACAACTGCTGGATTCTTTCACTAATTGTTACTCGCCCACAACCTCATCTAGTCCTCTTTTCTCTGTTTGCAACTTATATTTGTCTCTGTATGTCTTTGTGTGCCTGTACACACACATACATAAACTAAGACTAACTGTGTCATCTCTCAGTATTGGCTTTAAAGAGAATTGTGTCTCCATTTTGGGATAGTTTCACAGTTTAGGCAAAGTTTGTCTTTACTGATCATAGACACAAAGCAAACTAGGCAGCCAGGAAAGTAGGTCCTACATCTTTTAGAAAGACATGTGCTACATACTGATCTGTATTGGATCAGAAAGCAGATGTAAAATGCTTTACCTATTTCTTCCCAGTTTCCAGGTCCTAAACATTCACAGGCAAAACACCACTGGGTTGTTTGAATACCTAAAAGAAGAGCACACTACTGTCAACTGCATGGCTCAGCTCAGCTCTGCTCACCAAAGCAGGTCAGGAGAGAGCAGCCCCTTCCTTCTCTGTTTCAGAATCTCTACTGAAAATTTCTGAAACACACAAAGAACAAACATCCAGCCTCAGACACAGGAGCAAAAATAAACCTGTTTCAGTGAAGCTTTAGGAGCATCTACAGTCATAGCCAGCAAAGGCTTTTGCTAATGGGAAACAGCAAAATGAACTAATTTAACAAGTAAATTAAATATTTTCTACACCCGGTATACATGCAAGTCTCTTACCCTCAGGCATACTGTTAATGAATGCAACTGCAGCTCTCTCACAACAGCTCTGCATTCAATACCGCTGTTGTCAGAGGAAAAATGTCAGGGTTTTCAGGCAAACTGTAATAGCAGGTCATTGCTTGCAGGCCTTGAGTCTAATAATTGGCAAAACAGCATTAGAAGATTTAACTTCAGTTTGCACTGTACTTGTTCTCCGGCCATTAGCAAGTATTTAAATGGAATTAATTGGCTACTTCCAAGGTCATTTCAATAACTTTTGAAACAAAGCCTGCTGAGTTCTTGCACATGCAGGGTAAATGGTACACAGAGCTCCACGCCAGCAGTGAAGTGTGCAACACAGCTTCGGTGACAGAGCTATTTCAGTCTGCTCCTCAGACTAGTGACCCCTTTTGTCTGTGCAGAACTACATATATAAGCAACCCCTGTCTATGGTCATCCTTATCGTTCTGTGTTTAGGGCTCAAACCACTTAGAGAAATTAAAACAGAATGAGCAAGGTGGAGGAAGGCTGGAGAGAAAGGAATTTAATTTTGCTGACAGTAACTGGCTGCTTTTTTTCCCCTCACCACCAAAAACATGCATCTACCTTTGAAGGGAATCATGGTTCAGCAACACAGTCATGTCCCAAGACTTTGTTTTTTGAAAATGTTTAAATATTCCTATTCTGAAAACAGCATTTCTCTCAGGTGCACACTTCTTTGTTCGAGAGGATTTAAACTCTATGCTTCCGTTATAGTTAATAGCTATACTAAGCAATTCAACTAGCACCATAAATTACACAATTATCAATGTATTGAGCTGAAGACAGTCCTAAATTAGGAGCCAAAGTAGCTTAATTGCATAGTTTGCATAATTAACATAGGTTCTAAATGCTATTTTTGCTCACAAAGTTACAAAAATCTGCAAACAAATAGCTAGTTAATGGAGATCATGAACTTCTCAAACGCATTTATTAAAATGTTGACAGAAAATTAAAAAAAAGCCAGGGAAAAAAAAGATCAGGGGGAAAAAAAAAGGGAATAGGCATGGAAGTCCTAGAAATGTTCATATAGTTCTAGTAACACTACAGCAAAATGAAAGGTGTGACATCTTCAAGCATTTGTGGACATCATATTCTATGTTTGCCCAAGAAGGTAAGTTGAGGCTTCCAATAACTGAGTCAAAATTGATAATCAGGGTTATGACATATTGACAATTAAAAATAAGAAAATAAAACTGTGCTTTGTTGTGGAATTATACATAATTTTTTTGCAGAACAAATATAGGCATTAGGGTTTTGATTATGTTACTTTGTCATGTTACAGCTGGATTGGTACCTTAAAAGTAGTGTACCTTGGAGATATTACCCTAACTGTACCTGTAGTACACTCTAAGATAGTCATTACCATGTAGAAGCGTTGTTGGAATCACTAGGAAAATGTCACCATGGTGCTCTGAAAACACTATATGAAACATCAGAAATGATTTAAAGAAGAAAATGTTCCCTCACGTCATTCATCTGTGGATATATTTGGATTTTTTTTCCCCTGAATACAATAGTAGAATTGCAATAGATCAAGACAGCACAGGAGATGCAGTGAAGATCTTTTAAATCATGAAAGACAGGAAAATATAAAGGGGATAATTATTCTCTTTTCCTTAACACAGAAGAAATAGGCAACAATCAATCAGGTTATCAAGCAGCAGGCTTAAACTAACACAAGGAAAGACACTTCCAAACTCTGCAAAAGGTCCAAAGTATATCTTGTTTAAAACATAACCTGATCAGAGCTACAGAGAATTATTCGTCTATGTATTTTCAACATAATAGCTTACATTCAAATATTGCCCCAGGATTTCCATACCTGGAGAGGTCCCTGAAGATGACTTCAATCACTCTACATAATGTCTTTTCTCTCCTCTACTGATTTTTGATACTGCCCATTTCTGAATATAGGGTACCTGATGGAGAGCTCTTATGCAGTGACTAGCCCTGGTGTAAGCACAGCTGTAAAAATGGTCTCAGCAGTAGAACTTACCTTGGCTTGAAGAAGGAAAAGAAGCCAAGCTAATGTAAGGACCTTAGAGCTGCATCTCCAGTAAAGCAGTTCTTCACTTAACAAGGCTGGTGAAAGTATTTCATAAGCAAGAGTTAGTTTATGTTCCGTGATCATGGTGAATTTGAGTACACTAAAAATTAATATGTGCTGGCACCAAGACATTCAGAGACCTACAAGCCTGTCCTTGGCTTAATAGAGAGCTCACCCGAAATAAGAACAGAGACAGCATTATGTATTTCTAATTGGTCATAAGCAACATTTCATATGTGGAACTCCACATTCCCAAACTATTCGATCAGACTTTAAAAAGAGCTCAAGCTAAAATAAAAATCCTTTGAGCCCATTTGTTCTGCAGAAAAAAGCAGTAAATTATTGGAATTAATGTTGTCCTTGTGAGCTCTTTGCTGAAGTTCCTTAAACAAGTAAGCCATTAAACTAGTTCCCAAAACCATGGATGATGCCACATAGGAGTCAAAACTGAAAAGTTCCATAACCAAAACCTGTACTGTCATAACATATTGTCACAATAGTCTGGTTTTATCTGTGGATTCCCTTTGCAACTGCAGGTTTGCACACGCGTACGTGACAGTAGTGACTGAACTTGGGCTGGCACATAGGTGCTTTGTTCTCCAGGCCATTTACATCAGAACAGAGACGCTCTAGGATTATTTGAAAGGAAAACTAAAGAGCCTCTCTCAAGACTTTTTGTTAAGTCCCTCATTTAAAATACCTTTTTTGGTTAAGATCCTTTTACAAAGATATTGTTTTACGTGAAAGATCTTGTTAATCGAAGGAAGAAAATACAGTTCTTTCAACTAACTCCTATCAACTGCAAATAGATTCAAGTTTATTTATTCAATGGTTTCCACATTTTGGTGGTTTTTAAAACCAAACCCAGTGCCAAAATGCAAAAATCCATGTACTGATTTAAAAATACCACAGAAGCAAGGTAAGCAGCCCTTGAATGGTAAACACTGGTGTACTCTATACGTGTGGTGGTTTATACTTGCACAGAGATTTACATGGCATCTGTTAATCCCAGGAGGGCAACTTCAAGGCAAAGTTATCTGAGTGCTATCAGGTGCAGTAAGTAAGGCAGCAGCCAGAGGTCTTGTTCTCAGGCATACCCATCAGTCATGGCCTGGCCTCATTCTTTTGGCTTTTTTAATTCTACAAATGTTTGTATTTGGTGGGCTAGCAGAAAGAAAATACCATTGCAAATCCTCAAGGAACCAAGGACTGTACCAGAGGTGCTTTGGAATGCAGGACAAAGGACCCGGATTCTGGAGGAAAAAGAAAGCTTAATCGACTTCCAGATAAACTAGAGTTCGAAAAGAAAATAAATATACCTTTTTCATGCTGGTCTTTCTCTTTTGTATGTTTTATTTCAAAAAAAAAAAAAAAGATCTTTCCACTTCCCCCCTTACACTGGAGAAAGAAAAAAAATGACAAAATAATTTCTGTATAGACAATGAAAAAGATGAAGTAATACTGCTTTATTTAGGGGGACTGGAGGGGATAGCTCACACTCCAAGCACCACAGAACTCACCACCACCACAGGCACAAGAAAGCAGTGGTAAACGCAGTAACAGTGAGGTGGAATTGGATAAACGCCATTGCCTCCTGCAGATGTCACTTAAACATCCCCTTCCCCATTGTGAACTCCTGGCCTAGCGCTTCCTCAGGGCTTTTTCCCTGTGGGCCACCCACTGCACTGCACCGAGCCCAAGAGAAACAGGGATACTTTGCCACTTGTACCATGAAGGTGCAGTTAATTTCCTGACTTCTTCAGGAATGTAACTGTTCCCACCAACCTTAAGCAAGACTGATCCTTCTTTCAGTACATAATTGTGAAAAGCAAACTTTCCATATCTTTGGAATTACTATACTTACATGGGACAAAGGAAATCTTGGTTGGTGAGACTCACCAGCCTATGCAGAGTGCCTTTTGAATACAAATCACTTTCAATGATCACCAGAAACACTCCATAGTAAGCAGCAGAATGACTGTGTGATCAAGACTGATCACCACTGTTTATTCTGAAACTGATTTCCTTCTTCTGACTCCTGGCATGACTTTTGTCCAGGATTTTGTCCTGTCCAGCAGGGTGTACTGTTCCTGCTGACAGTGCATAAGCCCATGCAAAGCAAAACAGTTGCACCATGTCAAAGGGAGGCAACACCTCTTTAACAGTTCTTAGACAGACTTTCCACTTTTGTTTTGTTTTCACTTTGAAGAGTGTAAATTTTTCTTCTTTGCTAGAAATGATAGGACGAGGTGAAAACTCTGTCTGACTTCAGCTTATTCAGACCACAAAGCAATCGATGGGAGCTTCCTGCCTTCTTGGTTTAGCTTATGGAATAACCACCTCTACAATCACCCCTCATCCCTTTCAAAGACCCTCGCAGTAAGCTTTTTCGAAGTTTTCAAAACCTTTTTCGCAATTTTCTCTCCCCTCCTATTTACAATGTGGGAAACAGTTAACCACTCAGGAAGAATAGTTTACAAATGTGGAAATGTAAAGAATTCCCCTGTTAGATTCAATCCACATTAAAACAAAGAGTTTAGATTTTATTTTTTTTATCTAATGAAGGACAAACATAATATTTTGTGTGACAAAATATAAAACAGGCTTTCCACCCTCACACTTTAGTCAGCCGAGATGTTAAACAGCTCTTTAAAAGTGTCATGTAACAACCAGGCTAGCAGCACAAGTAAGGGAAACCTTTCTGACTTTTTATGCAACAGGAAAAGAAACTCAGCCTACTAGAGATCAGATCTTATAGCACCTCTGCTCGAAGAAAGGACTTTTTTACAACTACAAGAAATCAGCACAGTAGTGATCTTGTCAGTCAGGGTAAAACTAACCAGAAATGTCTTCTCCCTTCCAACCAGCAAGACTCTCTGGCCAGCCAGGGAGACTTTGCACAGCTCACAGGGTGAACCCTGCTGTTTGCTGCCCTGCTGGGAAAGAATGTCTGTGAAGTTTGGAGGTGGTCTTGTCTGGAACTTGTGACTCAGCTGCATTACCCAACTTTTCTCGCAGCTTGGATTACCCATTCCTTTTTCTCCATCTTCCTGCAGTATCCACCTCCAGATCCTTGACACTGGGTCCATCTGGTAAGACTTTTTTTGAGCATATGTGTCAAAAAACATCTACTTTTTGCTGGAGTCACACACACACTCACCATAATAATATCGTCGGGGAATAAAACAAGCCTGGGTTCAAAGAGCCAAGCTGTGACTATGAATACCTGATCTTCTCTGCAGTAAGTGCAGCAAGAACACAGACATACTGCAGTCTCCAGGTATTTGTAGGGGCACCAAGAAAAGCAGAAGGGACCAGCATAAGATGCCTAGAAGAAGGCATCTGGTAGCTCAGACAGCAGCTGTCTTAGACTTTTGTTCAAAAATATTCGTGGATAAAGGTGCAACAAGGTGTTTGCAATGCTTACATGCACTATCTGTAGTGTTGTCTGCACCTGAGAAGCTTTCTAGACCCTTCAGAAATAAAAATCTCTGCAATGCTGAGAAATAAAGTGCTTCTCAAAAGTGACAGATATTTTGCCTAGTAAAGTGTTAATAAGGGCTGGTTTTTTGTGAAGTTATACTTAAGTTGATCGTACTAGGATGTGTAGGGCTCATAAAGGCAATATCATAGCACAGGAAAAAAAAAGTCTTAAAAGTGCCAAAACGGCCCAAAATTTAAGAGTATCTCTCTCTAAACTGCACAAAAATTTTCAGTCTAAGCACATAATGGAATACCTTTATGTTCCCATGTACACACATCTCAATAGCCAGAAAAATGTTGCATGTGGATGAAAAAAGTCTTTTTTGGCCAATTAAATCCATAGATAACATAATTATAAAAGCTGGCAATTTTATGCTGTCCTGTATGCTCATACATACTGTTTTCTCTTACATATACAGTTGTTGTATGTTGGGAAGCTCAAAAAAAAACCCAAAAACCCAGACCTGTGGTTTGGATATAAATCAAACATTTTTACTGCATATAAACCCAAGGACTCTATCCCTATTAAAACTCACCAGGAATGGTATATCAAAAATTTTGCAGATTGCTGTGACAATTTAGCTTCAGGAGGTTGACCTCTTTTATAGCCTTGAGGCAGATTTTTCATGAAAAACTCCCTTGAATTTTTACAACTGAAAATCTTTCTGTGTTGCCATGAAATGAGTGTACTGAATGTTATACTGGAGACAAAGATTTCAGAACAGACTTGACAAATCCAGACAGCATTAAAAGTAAGCAGATGACAATTTCTCTGCTGGGAGAAATCGAGTAAGGTCTAGATTAGTTTACTAGCCCCAGATCAGAACAGCTCATCAAACTGCAGCACTTAAAACCAGAGTTGAAGCTCCAATATTTAAAAATGTGTTTTGAAAACAGTCTGTGTACACTGAAAATCTTGGGTTGGATTCAAAAGTCCTATTTGAAACTGCCATCTCCTAATTAAAACAATACACTCCTAAATGGCTTGCTTCAAATGATGCCTTAAGCACATGTGGTTGACTGAATTTGTTTAGTGAATGGAGATAGGAAAATTTCCTCACAATTAATTTTCACTTCTTTGTGAAATAAGTGTCTAAACAATTTTACAGTCTCATGTTTCCTTCTGATTAAACAAGTACTGAAGACTGGAGTACAGTTTATTCAATGTCTTCCAGATTTTTGGATGCATGATTCTATAAATTCTGGGCCAATACTGAATGGAAATTTTAGTGTTTGATTCACCATAAGTTGGTCAAGGCTTTAATAAATCTTTGTGAAAAGAAAAATAAGTATTTACACCTGATTTAAGGGAGTTGATTTTTTTTAATTAACTTCCTTTAAAAATCAATGTCCCAGTTTCCCATAAAAAAAAGTAGTTTCAGAACTTTAAAGAAAAACAACCTAGATCTATTACGTGAGGATTTTCTGATCTATGCAGTAGAATATCCAACGGCTTTCACTGAACCTAAGCATGTTAAGAATATTCTCCTGGATGATATCAAGCAATAGGCTGGTGTTCACAAGAGCTCTGTGAGAAGTCCTAACAAGTGGGCTGATTGGACCTGTTGTATATGTGGGCCTTCAACCAGCAGGGGTTGCAAACTCCTCAAAACACTTTTGCAGTAACCGCTCGAACACCACCCAGCTTGGGCTCTTTGTCTAACAAGACCTATCCATCCATCCATCCATCCATCCATCTACACAGGTAGGCACAGCTCACAGTGTGCCATTGGAAGGGGTTGCTATTACTGGCCATAAATGCCACCTTGCAATTTCAATTCAGGGGCACTACAGCACTTCACAACTGCTGAGTGCAGTGGTGAGGCAGGTTAGGGCTGCAAAGACTAGACACAGCAAAGCTCTGTGTGTGGCAGCCTGTGCCAGACTTCATGCAGGATCACTCTGTGTCCCCAAACAGGTGCTGCCTCAGGATGAACACTAGGAGAGTGAGTGCTTATTCCAGTTGGAGTGATTTGGCTATTTCAAATGACAGTTGCCCCTTTTGAAAAGTGGCTACGAAACTGCAAAATGGTCAAGACCTCATTCTGTGTCCTTGTTAGGCAAGATGCCTGGTTTGCATTGCCCCCATTGCCTGGGAGCACTACTACAATTCCAGCTCATATGGACAAGTTCCAAATTCCAAGCCTCCATCTCTGCCACATTCTTCCTTAAGCATCCTACCTGACCCTACATGGCTTGGGAGCATTTGCTGCAGCAGACATAAACAGAGCTGTAAGTGGAACACTTCCTCTGGGATTGTGTCCCCCCTCCATGCCGAGTCTCATGGCCAGGATCAGTCACTGCTTACTTAGGCAGGCTGACAGCAAGGAGTGTCCCACTGTAACCATTTACAGAGCAAGGCTGGTGGAACCTCACACTCCACAGTGAGAGTATGGCAGCAAAATGCTTCTGGCAGGAAAAGATAACTTGCAAAAAGCTAGGGTGAGAAGAGTTGAGTGTTGGCAACCCTAACAAACTGGATTCACAAAATAAGCTGGAAGGATTTGGCAGAATGCAGATTACATTTTTAAATGGTTACTCTAAGTGCAAATGTTATTTTATTCGCCTCCTTGAACTGGATCTTCTTGGCCAACTTCCAGGCAACCACACCCACGCCCTTACTTTTACAGCTGCAGAGATGGGGTCAAGATTGTCTATATTCTGTGTAACTCGAAACCTATTATTAAAGTAATTCATTTGCAAATAAATCATCCTCATTATGCAGCTCCAAGTAAAAGAAAGAATAAAATAAGTGCTTGTAAGCTTGAGCTCTTTTGCAGAGTGCAAATCCTACTGCCTTCCCTGAACACATTTAAATCATTAGCAAGAATTTGGTCACCAAGGCAGCTCCTTATTTCATTCAAATCTGGGGAAGTTGATACAGTAATCGTTAAAGAAAAATAAACAACAATAACAAAAGCACTGCAAAGCACACCCCAAGGTATATCAGGTGAAGTGTCTTCACAGGAAAACAGAAAAGGTACTACAGCACTCAAAGAACTAACGTGACCAGGAAAATTAATTTTTTCTTAATTTCAGTATTGCGTTTAGTAGAGCATCTGAATGTGAACTTCGTCCCAGCTGAGCCAGTGTAATATCCTATTAACTTTGATGAAGGTAGGATCTCAACTACTGTGGAAGGCTTGAAAACCGTCATGTGATTCCTGGGAAGAGACAGGTAGCCTTATTTTCAGAAGACCTTTGAATGATCCCACTTTAAATGCTTGGGGGTCTATTTCTGCATTGGTTCGTCACCTTACATCAGGTTGCCCAAAAGTTGACTGTTCTTGGTGGTGGAATTTTTAACCTGTCCCCTTTTGCTATCTTACAGGGCCATGTTTGGAAGGTTTTTCTGCATTTCCGGGGATGTCACCAAATCTTTTGAATGACAGGCCAGAGACATAACACATTTTCTTTCAGTCTTATGGTAAAAATTTTAAGTTTGTTTATTTCTGCAAGTCTGCACATGGCCATGGTTTTTTCCAGGGCTCTCTTCTACGATTCTGTAAGACACTGGATATGCATGAGAACTGCAAACAAATGTACTGTGAATCAAACCTGGCCCTCAAGATTCATTATATCTTTAATCAAAACAAATAAAGGAGTAACTTGTTATTAAGCAGAATGTTATTTTATGCCTGCTGCAATATTCACAAACATACATAAAAATTAGTCAGCTTCCATGTGATGAATTAAAGCCACAAGATGAGCTTTAAAATGATACCACATCCATAAAAATATTAGGCTGAAACTGAAACAGCCAGACCCAAACTTTTGTCTCACATTGTGCTATAGAGAATTCTGAAAGAAATTTCCGCATTGCATATTCCATGATTTTAAGTAACAATTCCCATTATAGTGTACCTTCTCTGACCCTGTATTTTAGGGCCTTTGATGATGTAGCCCCCCACTTGCTGCTGTGGTTGTAGAGCAGGTCTTGACCAATATCTAAGCTGAAATACATTTTATATTTTATTTTCAGAAAGATTATTTATTTATATTCACACACAGTTTTGCAGTAATTACTTGAAAAAAATCTCACCTGGAAGATTAAGTTTACTTACATTCTTTACTGTCTACAAAAGTATAAGTTTCATTATGGATGTTTCTAAATATGCCATGCTTCTTCCCTCTATGTGGTCATATGACCTATAAACCGAAATTGACTTTTTCTACATGAAGATTATATTTCCAGATTTTTTTTTCACTGCTTTCAAAAAACAGTCTACCACACACACAAAAAAAGGAAATATATTTATATATTATTATTGACAATATCTGGAAGCCATTACATTTTCTGAATCCCATACTAAAATTGAAGAGCATTTAGAACAAGACGCAAGCATATTTTTGAATGCTACACATTATGCCCCACCACTTTTTTCCTCCCTGCGGTCTACATAACTTAGGCCTCAGGTCCTACACATCCAGAGTTCAGATATTGCAAAGTGTCTTTCTGAAAGGAGCGTTGCCTGTTTCTGTTCAGAAATTTTTTAACACCTTACAGGAGAAAAACAATAAACCATCTGTCATGCAAAGTTTGTGTTGCTACAACCAAAGTGAGAACCAAATGAGAAAAATATGAACACAGAGAGCAAACTTCATTGGTAACTGTTTTCCTCTACCTTCCCTTCTCTTTTCCCTCATGGGACCTACCTCAGAATGTCCACAAATTGCCACTGTGGCAACAACCTGTGAGGAGACCATTCCCACCACCAGCTCTCCTGCCACTATTACTCTTGCAGCACTTGCCACCCTTCAACTGGAAATTACCTCATCCTCCATCAACATAACAACAACATCCTTCTAGTTGTTAGAGGCTGGGGAACATAGCGGTGATGCTTGCTCGCTTTGCCAGGGAATAGCCTCATTTGATGAGTCTCAGGATAAAATTAGCCATTATTACATGCAGTGTTGGTACTCACTGCTCCTCCCCACTTTTTGGCTTTTCAGATATGTAAAAATCAAAGTGCCACACTATTTTTACACTTCAGAAAGAGACATGCCAGTCAAAGCACACACATGGGATATGGGGTGAGGGAGGGTAAAAAAAGTATCAATGGTGTCTTATTCACTCATCCTTCAAAAAACAGCATCACATAAACAAAGACACAACTGTTCCCACAGAATAAAGGGCGCATTGATAGTGCTCCTAAAAACAAACCAGTGCACTCTTGACATTCCTGACTTGCTGAATCTTCACCTAACTGTTACAACTGCTCGATTACAATTTGTCTGTTCCTTTCATGATTGCCAACAACTAAAATTGCCATATGAGCAAAGAAAATGCTCTACCAGCATGGGCAGCCTCCATACACAATTAAAAGTACCTAATGAAGTATTAGAAGAAGAGTAGGGCATATATAAAGAGGAAATACCAAGTAAATTATCTATCACTTCTGATTTACTGGATAATATTACTGGTTTTGTCTTTACAAAAGTATACAGCACTGTGTCCAACTTTGTAGTTACTGATGCAGCAGTGACACAAGAAGTCACATGCAAAAAAGTATCTGAGAGGACAAACTCTACACAGGCAAAATTAGAAACAATAGTGAAAATATATTTCAATGCCTTTTCAATTATATACCTTCTTGTAATTTTGACAGGGTTATAAATATGATGTCAATAGGTGATACATGTGACTAATTATCCTGTGTATTGACAATTCTACTAAAATAAAAATTAACAGTTATCTTTCAAAGTTTTCAGTAAACCAAACAAAATCATTTCATTTAGGAAGAATAAATATTTGTGTTCAAATTTGTAAGGCATTTTGAAACAAAATCATTCTTGGTTATAAAGTATTTTGATGATATTTTTAAGATGATACCGAGGTTTCTAAAACTATGCCCTGTCTTTCCCAAGCAAAAATAATTTGCTGTGGTAAACCCCTTTTTTTTTCAAAAGCATATTAAACTGCTGCCTAGGAAGTCTGAGCTAAAACATTTCACTCGACCCTTACTCTCTCAATTTTGTTTAGACTGAGGTTTGTTAGTTTAAAGGAAGAGTACTGGTATATTCTTGTCATATTATCAGCCAACAGGGTTCAGAAAAATGCATGCTGTTTTCCAAAAAAATAACTGTAATAATAAGCACTCAGGGAAAGTGCTATCACTATATGAATTATGAAGGGTGAAAAAAAAGGAGATAGTTTACTCCTAATCTACAGGAATGCTGAAAACTGAGACATAAAGCAATTCCTTCCAAGTACTCAGAGCAAGAACACTGTTAAGCTTATCCCATGGAGCTGAAACACCCAGCATGATAAATGTGACAGTAATTTTGTTGTCTTTATTGAGAGCAGTGCTTGTGAGCTTATAAAAAGAATTTGTATCAAGCAAGGTCTAAGAAGCTTTTCATCCTGTCTGCTCTTCTTAAAGCAAAATGGGTTGTTTTTTCTTTATGCTTACATACCAGTAATATCTTTCCAGTTTTAACTTCTAGGGCCTGGAACAACTTTTCATGCATTTACTCTGAGGTTGCTGTGCATAACAAAATGTGAACAGAAGGGAAGTATGTGTCCCAGTGAGCAGATACCTGGCCCAAAGGAGCCTCTAAAAAGCAACACAGTAATAAATTTTTTTTTCATGAAAAAATAATTTCTAACATACAACAATTGAGTCAATACTTAAAAACACAGCTGTAAGCCTCAACAAAGGTGAAAAATTGCAATTGATTTCAGAGACTGGAAGCTGATAATAACCTTTCATGTAAATACATGGTCACAAAATCAACAGTGATGATGCCTAAAGAGATGCAGAATATTAAACATCAGTGTTTATCATTATTAAATAATGATCAATGATTTGATTTTTTATTAATAAACTCCAGAATATGCCTCCACATGACCCTTTTTATTTAACTCCTGTGCATCACCTTCTACTACCTATACAAATTTATGCTTACAGTATTTCTTTTCAATGAGTTAAAAAAAAAAAAAAAGGACAGATGTTTCTAGTTTTTCTCTATATGCATGACAACATAGAAATGTATTGTGGAATCTGGCACTGACTCATTCTTGAAGTAGATTTACCCCATGTCCAAGTTACAAAACAGCAACACACAGCATAAGGTTTCTGTAAAGAATCTTGCTGAGATAAAATGGATCACAGAAAGTTTGCAAATCATGAATTCTGCCCAGAATATAAAACACCAAAAATCCCTCCAATTAGGTATTTGGATCTGGAAACCAAATCACAAACCAGGGTGAAGGCAAAGAGGAAGGGGTGGAAGTTAGTTGGACTTTACAGGAAAATACATTCCTGTTCAAAAGTCAGTCACATTGCCATTCACAACAATATTTTTTTTAAATCAAGCAGAACATCTTTTGCAATCAGGGAAATATATCCAATGAGCATACTAATTCATAATAATTGGAGAAAATGCTAATAAATTCATAAATCAAAGGGACTAGCACAAGTATCTTGTTTGATATGCTTTATCCCACAGGCCAGAAGGCTTCCCTGAATTAATGCCAGTTTGAACTATACCCATCTCTTTCAGATGAAAAATCAACTTATGGGTTCAAAAACTCCCAGTGACATGGAGTGTACCATGAAACTTGGTAGGTCACCTGCTTAACAGCTTGTTATATGTCACAGGGTGGGTGTCCAGTCTTGAGGGTTTTATTTCTCAGAGAAGTCTTACCAGCTTCCTTTCATCCTCTTTTCCAAAAGCTGAGAAGCTTGTTCAGCAATTTTAGCACATGCACACACGCACACCCCTTCATTCCCAGATCAAACCTTCTCTCACATCGACAGAACCCTTGCCTGAGACTGAAATGCTCAGAGCATTGTCCGAATCCACTTTCAAACAATCCCACTAGTGCTTCTGGCCACACTGTCACTTTGGGAGCTCAAGTAATAAATAAATAAGAAGTATCATGGAGATGATGAGCACACCTGCCCATCCAGGACAGCAGATGTCCTGACAAAACACATCTTCCACCTTACTTAACCCATCAAAGTACCCTGGGCAAGTCACCCCAAGCCTTGGCAACTTATTTTATCTCACCTTTGAGACAAGACTTGGGGACTCACAACAAGGACAAGGATAGTCAAATGATTTATTCAAAATCATTACAGAAATGACAACTCGCTCACACAGACCAAACCACATGGGCTCACTGTTTATTGAAGTTGAATTTTTTAGGTATTTTTCCCCTGCACCCTCTGGACTACATCTACAATTCAGAGCTTCCCAAAGCATCTTTATTTCATAAGATGAAGGCAAGCTCAGGAAGCTGAGGGCTAATTTTAACCCATCCCCTCTCCAATTAAGTGACCATGTTAAGGCAGTGTGAAGTGTTCAGGACGAAACTCCCTGGTGTGGTGACAGGATAACAGCTGGCGCTGACCTGCAGGATGCCTACTCCACCTGTCAGTCTTCAAGAATATGCTTCTGGTTCTTCCTTCAGGGGAAAATCTAGCAGCTCAGGAGCAGGGCAATACCACCCGTGGCTGCCAAAGCACCGCTCTTCCCCAAGAAGGAAGCTTCATGGGTGTCATGGGAAGTTTTACATGCTGTGTCACTAAGTAGAAACTTTCTTCTGAACCTGGTTTTACTCTCAACTCAAACCCAAAACTTTCAGGAAACTCATCTAGGAATGGGAAAGAAATTAACAAGTAGTTTAAAAAAAATCAGAAATTTAGAGAAACAAAATAGTGGCAGAAGGAGAGGAAGACAGCCAGTATTTTGGCTTGGTTGCTGGATTACAGGTTCACCACAGGGAAGCTACTAGGCATGTTTAATTTTTCCATTTTTTTAAACATCTTTCCTTTTGTCTTTTCTATATAGATTGGCAGCCTTTTGGTAATTTGTAATTATGTATATTATGCATTTGTATATATGTTTATAATTTGTTTCATATAAAGCTATTTTGTATAGTAAAGACAAAGTCCACCAAGATAAAAATTATTAGGTGCACTTTAGAACCACTCTAATCCCCCAGGTCTTCTACTGCAGAAATGAAAGAAATTAGCAGTATCAACAGCCACAGCATTCCTACAACAGGATGTAGGATGTTATTTCCAAAAAGTCAACAGTCATTCTCAGGATCAGTGCAACACTTTGTCCACTCCTCATCTGTGACATGCTCCAGAAGAGATGGTGGGAGCAAATTAATGTCCATGGGGCTGTTCATTATCAAACATTTGGAATGTTAATGTAAACACCTTGCATTTACTTCATGCTTTGCCTTTAAAGACTTTTGCCAACATTAATAATAATCTACTACTCATAGAGCTTTTGTAAGGATTAATTTGCTATGGTCATTAGAGTCCACTGCTCTTTACCACAGTCATGTAATAACATACTTGTTGTACTCACCAAAACAAAAACAACAACGATAAAAAAACACAAACAAAACAAAACAAAAAAAACAAACAAACAAACAAAAAAAACAAAACAAAAAAAAAACCACAACAAAACAAAAAACAAAAAAAAAAAAAAAAAAAAAAAAAAAAAAAAAAAAAAAAAAAAAAAAAAAAAAAAAAAAAAACAAAAAAAAAACAAAACAAAACAAAACCAAAAAAAAAAAATCCAAAAAAAACCAAAAAAAAACCCAGCTGCAGTACATTAACATCCGCTTTTGGTAATCCAGTTATTTCTTCTCTACATGTTCTAATGATGATATGTAGCCACATACTATAGTTTCTTAAATACCACATCTGCTCTAACCCTCATATGCCCCTGTGAAAAATAATCTTCATAATATCTACCAATCTACCACTTCTTCTCTTTCATGAGGGTACTTGCAGTGTAGCTGATGTACCAAGCAACACTGCCACTGCCATCTCTGTGAACACTTTTTTCCCCTGACTATAGCTCACCCTAACCTCTCAGCCTCTTCCAGAGGTCTACAGAAAGTTAGCAGATTGCATGTCACTTTGTTCTCTAATTATTACAAAGAATCCAGGAAAATCTTTCATTGCTCACATCCTGATGGGTTACTTGGTACACAATACTAGTGCATGAAGAAACAGGCTGGGCTTGGTTTATAAAGTTCCCTGCCCTGCTCCCCTTTTCTACCTCATCAACATACCTTGCTACCCTCAATATATTCTTCCTCACCATTTTTTGGCTTAAAGACCAATTCTCACACTTCAGAGATGAAATTTGATGGTTTTTACCTGAGGTATAGTCCTTCACTTCAGTGCCTGGTAGCAGTGTCTCTTCCAGTCTCTCTATATTTTTCCAGACTTTCTCAAGTCTACTCAGCCCCCTCCCCAGCTTCCGAGAAATATAAGGCACAGAGAGACCACAGACCAGCATCACCCCTGGCTCCTCCGGAAAGGAAGCAAAGCTCCTACTTCAGGCAATGCCTAAATTTAGCTGGGATGAATCTGGGATTAGACCATCAAAGCAGGGAATAAAACCAAGGCGTCTCAAGTATTAGGCTGGAGTCTTAACACCATCCCCTGCATCATGCCAGGGATCACTGCTATTCAGCAGTCCAAGTGTGCAACATTAAAAATGATGCTGATAAAGACCAGCACTGAAATTAGAACAAGTAGAGATCAGACCTTTAAAAAGGACAGTATTTAGCATGCATCAGTTCTTCCAATCTATTTTTCCTTTTCTATTTTTTATTCTTTTAAGGTGAGCAATATTTCTACTAAACCTGATGTTGTCAATATAGTGCTGTAGCAACATCTAGCTGTCCATACACACATGCAGGAGGGTGCCACCACACCCACCATGGTCCTAACCTGGCACCTTTACAATGTACTTTCATGCACAAGGCTGCCATGGCATGCTGCAGTGCAAATGGACCCTGTGTTTTGCTCCATGACAGTGTTTAATTGAGTCTTTGAGCAGTTGGACAGGTAGAGAACCCTCTGTGAGTCACGGATGGTTGTGCTCAGGGAGCTAAGCCTAATGGAGGTAATTGCATCTCATTGGGAAGAGTAGAGAAGCCAAGGCACACCCCTGGGTAAATGGTGTCTGCTGGTATGCTTAATTGTAGGTAACATGCCTGGCTGTATGAGCTCAGAAATCAGAGATGGAAAAGACCTGCTACATAACCTAACCACTACTGTGGCAAGGTATGTCTCCCTTCTGTTGGAGGCAGTGAGCCTTTCACTGCTTTCCTTTGCAGGAATAGTCCACATTTTTTACTGCGCTTCTACTTTTTACTGTCTCTTGTCATTACCTGGCAATATTTTCTGACTCAGCCCATTTCCAGCAGTTAAGGGCTCCATACAGACTCCAGCTCCCATCTGCTTAGTGCTTTACTGAGCATAGAAGACTGCACTCAGCCTTCAAAACTGGGAGTGGAGGCAGCTGCAGTGTTGACCTTCCCACAGCCACAGGAGGTTCCTGCCCCCTACAACATGTCTGGGATGCTCATCTGCAAGGGGATGGACTGGGACAGGAGGCCCAACACTGACACTATGGACATTCAAATTCTTTCCCTCTTGCTCCTGAGGCAGTGGTGTCCACCTGTCTGAGACACCTTTCGCTTGTTTGCTTATTTCTTTCTGCCTGCTGTGTGACAGATATCCAGAGGGGAATGATTGCTTTCCTTTTGGTTTTTTTTTTTCTCCTTTTTCTTCTCACCAATGTTTGTGCATTTTGGTGGTGTTTGCTTCAGGCTCCTAAAATTTTTGTGGCATCACTGGTGTAGCAAGTCTGACTAAGACAGAACCTTGCATGCACAGTGCAAATCCAAAGTCACAGCCTCCTTCCCTGTTATTATGTGCTGAGCTCTGAGGTGAGATGCATCACCACAGGAAGTTCTTCCAAAATTTTCCGTCTGGTAGATGAGGAAACATCTCATGCATACAACAGGGAGTTCAGATGTGCACTTCTCCACACTAGAGTCAACAGAATCTGCTATTTATTTATTTAATTTTTAAACCCCGGGATGGTTTCTGTGCACTTTTGACCTGCTTTCAGTTTGAGCAGCGATTAGGTATTCACAAGATGGAAATACATGCTGCATCAATTATGCATTCATATAACTATGAAATACCAGCAGTTTAAGTGATTTATCTCTCCTTCTATGCATTCAACACTAGAGATAAACAACAGTGAAAAGAAAGGAATGGGTCTGAAACTCAGAGAAAAACCTCCTGTGTTTGGGTGACAGGTTCCTAGAGCGAGCTGAGGCTGCCAGCCACCTCAGGAGCAACACAAGTTTTCAGACTCATAGCCATAATCCTTTAGTGGAGCTCTTCAGGCATTTGTCAGGAAGGTGTAATTTTTACAAAGAGGTTAAAAAAATATAACAAGTCGATTTTTGTGTCAAATGCAGAAAAACTGGACAAGAAGGAAGCCTAAATTTTTGTACAAATCTGCAGAAATGTCTTGGTGCTATGATTTGGTATCAACTGATTGTTCTCTGACAGGGTCCCTTGGAGGAGAGCTGCCTGTGTCACCCCAGCACATATGCTTGTTATTTATTGCTGTGTTGTTGTTGGCACACTGTGTGCTGGGAAGGGCTTGTGATGCACACATGTCACTGGCTGCCAAGCTGGAGACAGCAGTATAGAACAGGGTCTAGGAGGGGTCAGAGACAGTAACAGGATGTTAATGCACTAAATGAGAGCCTGATTTTCCTGGAAGTTCTGATATCTAAAAGATAGCATTCAAAGTTGTGAACTAAAGGAAAACGACCTTTTCTCACAAAGGGTAGCATGGAAAACATAAATTAAAAAAAAAGGCAGATGTAGGAAGGCTAAAACCACTCAGAGACATACAAAGATCCAAGGAAATACACAAAAAAAAAACCAAAAAACCAAAACACACACACACACACAAAAAAAAAACCCCAAACCCAAAACTAACTAACCAACCAAAAAAAACCCGGCATCATTTAGACCAATTAGTCTCATTATATTATTCTTATTCTGCCCAAAACAAGCTCCAGGTTGCTTAATGAGAAGTAGCTGTTTTGTTTTAATAATTTATCATCCTTTGTGAATTAAGGAAAAAAAAAATCGAATTCTATACAATAAGCAAAGACAATTTTGGGTAAAAATTATCTGAAATTCTTTTATGTTAACATGATATGACAGTTCCTTCTAAGGGTCAAAGAGAGAGATCAGTGATAAAAAAAAAGGAATGATGCTTAAGAAAGCAGTAGGAAGTAAACTTGTGAGCGCCTGCTCTGGGCTGACACCAAAGAAGCAGCGAAATCAAAACAAAGTATTTAATAAATGTGGTTCAAAGATTCATTTCAGAACGCAGTAGAAAGAGGTTATTCATCCCTTCTGCTCTTGAAAATGTTTCACCTGAAATGGTCAAAGTTTTTGAAATTGAAGAAATAAGAAACATTTTTAACCTGAACTGAAAGGAGAGAGGGGTGTTGTCATTCTTACACATTGGTTAGGTTTTAGAGGAAAACCATGCTCCTCATGAAGGAGAGCACTTTCTTCTCTTCCTGAAGAAGAGAAGGCAATTCCTCACAGCAGTCATGTCCACAGTGTATCACGTGAGTCAAATACCTGCTGAAGTTTATCTTTTTCAGGGAATCACAAGGTTCAGGTACCCAGACAGAAATTCCCATGAACATTTGTGGTAACTTTACAACCAAAATATTTATGCTTGAGTCAAATGTTTTAGACTTTAGACAGATTAATAAATAAACAGCACTTCTGATGAACATTCATTTTTTTTTCTAAAAGTGAAAAAAAATCCACACAAATGACATACTTTTAAAAAGTAAGCAAGCCCTTACACCAACAGCCTTAAAAACATAATTATTAAAGAATGATCTCTGTGAAAATACTTTTTATAAGAAAACACATGTCTGAGCAGCACACCAGTTTCTACTAAGGTCTAGCTCAAAATACATGAACCTGTGTTTGAAAGTGTAGTTTGATTTAGGACAATATTTGCGGTCATCAGAAAATAAAGTCGCTTCCACTATTGCAAAGAGAAAATTCCTCAGAGAGAGCATCGTCAAACTAATGCAAGATTTCTGTCATGCTCCTGTGCCCCCAGTTTGCTGCAAGGTGCAGAGAGCAGATCATGCTTCTTTTCTGAAAAACACCTTAGAGCCTCATTTCCCAGTATTGAACTTCATTGGATTGTATTTACATTTAATATAAACCCACTAATTTAGATATGAAGAGCTACTGCAGCTGTTCTTCAACTATCCACTTTACAGGGGTATCTAAAATGTCATTGTAGAACTTCTTTTCTCCAAAGCCATGGAATGTCTAAATGGAGACTGCAACTATCCAGTTAAAAAAAAAAAAAAGGGGGGGGAACTAATGCTCTTTCCAAGATATTCAAGAAAAATTAATGAAATTCATAGTCTTCTGGAACTCTCAACAGCTCTAACCTGAAACTGTCATGCTTATTAGAGCCTTGTCAAGTATATTTTCAGCATCAATCTACCTGAAACAAATGCTAAATTCTCCCAGACATTGACTGCAATGCTTTACCATTTCTACATGCTGTGAGCACTTATCTTATACTCTGACTCAGGGCTGCATCTTGACATTTGGAAGTTCTTAATTTTCCAACTTCTAAAGTGCATGGAAATGGTTTACACTTCTACAAAATACCTTTAAATGACACATTTTAACAATTTTGTGTTTCTGAATAACAACCAAAACACACTGAACAAAAACTGTGTTATTAACTGGAGGCATTAAAATACCAGGCATAACACATCTCAAAGGGGAAAAAAAAACAATCTGGAATTGTAACACTAGCATTCAGGTTTTGAAACTTTGCAATGTCTAGCATTACCCAATAATAAATCTGTAACAAAATTATAAGCAGCGCAGTTTCACTTTTAGATCCAATGTAATACATGAACTCCTTCAGGAAGAACAAAATGTAAGTTGAAAAGTTGAGGTCAGTACAGATGGAAGTCAAATGGGCATGAAAAATCTTAAAGAATTGGGTGGCTGCTTTCTGTCAGGGGGTCATTAAGGTCAATAGGGCTATCTTAAGTAGGTAGGGAGGGAAATAGGTACCAGGTGAGCATCCTGTGCCCTGGGGAAGGGGAGGATAAGGAAGAGCAGGCCCCTCTGCCTGCTGTCCGCCTGTCCTCCCAAGAAGGAGACTGATGTTGGCACTCAGCTCATGACTTTGCAGCCTTGTCCCAGAATTTATTCCCAGGAGCCATTTCTTTCCTCTCCAAAGAGAAAGCTTTTCCCAGAGAAAAACCTGGATTTTATTGGTTGAAATTAAAGTCATTACTTTATATCTTCTCTACAGTTGCCAAGGAGGACAGACTAGTCCCAGTAACATTTCTGCATCCTTTAAGTCTGCAGCCTGGTCCTTTACCACTCCCCTTCTTAAGGCAATAGTAAGCTTAATTCATCCATCCTCCCTTCAATGACCACAGGCCTCTAAAACATGGCCTCATCCATTGCTGCCCTTCGGGCTAACTCCAGTTTCTTCAGACCCTCTGGAAGTGCCATACTCCAGCTGAGGAACTATCCATGTGGAGCAGGACAGAAGGATTACTTCACATTTCTTGCAGTCTATACGCCTGTTTATACAAAGCAGTGGATCTTTTCTTTTAATGTGGCAACATACGTCTACTGACTCACTCTGCAATCCTGCTGGTGACACCCTGCAAACTCCAGATCCCACTCCCTGCGTACACCACCTACACAGCCACTCTCCACCCCATGTCTGAATGGTCACCCAGTCCGGCCTCCTCTGACTGCTGCAATGGACAAGTCTCTCCTCATCATAATCACACTAAGTGAAAGAGCCCTGGTGTGCCCCAAGAAGTCTATTTAATGGCACTCAATTAAATTAATTTTTTGAAAAAAGTCATAATTGTCAGCAGACAGCAGCCCTCTGGCCTGATTCAGAGCCCATACCACCAAGGTGTGCATTTTTCCTGTCTGCTTTGTTGGGAGGGAGGAGAGTTGATCCTGAGATGGTTTTCTTTTTCAGCTGCTAAAGAACAGAGAAAAAACTCTGGGAGAGAGAGCTGTGCAAAGGGTGGGTCACCAGCTCACATCTCCTCTTCTCTCCTGATCCCAGAGGGAAGACTGGGCTCAGCATTCCTGCAGCAAGGCTACCCAAGCAGAAAGCCTATTTCTAGCATCACCCCTTCACAAACTCTCTTTCCCCTGTAGTTGTCTCCGTTCATCTGGAAGCAATCTAAGGCTGTGATGAAATGCATGCCCTGCACACGGGGAGGTGGGAATTTTGCTTGGGGGTTCTTGCACATGCCTACACACACACATCCCCTCCCTTAGCTGTGGGAGTCACTGCTTGGGGTCAGGCTCCCAGCTGACCCCAGGACCATTCTGTGGAGAGGGCAGCACATCCACCTCCACGGACTTGCCATCCTTCCCAACCCTGCAGGGATGATGAGATCTGGGGAGGAATAAACCTCCTTTCTTCAAGTGGGGTTGCTCAAACACCACACAGGATGGGACTTTCTGTTCTGCTTTGCTACATCCTTTGTCAGTCCATGGGAGATGCTCATGCAGTGAATATAGTTCCATTAGGTATTTATTTATCATACACTCTAGAAGGAGCCAAGACTATTGAATAAACATGCATTGGTCTGAGTGGGGCTGCTTTTTAAAATGCCTCTATAGCTTTTTTTTTTTTCCTCTGATCTGTGCAAAAATGCTTGTTTATAAACAAATTGCAAGATCTATTTATACTATAGCTCAAGACATTTAAGCAGTAGCATCTCAGAAAGTTTTGATGGAAGAACTAAACGAAGCTGTAAGTTGATCTGACAGGAAATAAAAGCTAAAATTGTTTTGTTTTTTGTTTTTTTTTTTTTGTTGTTGTTGGGGTTTTTTTGTGTTTTTTTTTTTTAAACAGTTTCCTAATATTAACAAGCTGGGAGGAGTAAGAGCATGGAATCCAGATCAAGATGTTGGATGCAGCAACCCATGTACTACAAAAATCTCTGCCAACTGAAAGAGATTCACACTTATAGAAGAAGAACAACAGCATATTTCAATCACAGAAGAACAGAAGTGGAGCAAAGCTACCAAAATTCCCAGCAGGATCTCATGTTTAGCAACAGAAATTTTCATGG
The DNA here is from genome assembly GCA_013399695.1 of Formicarius rufipectus. Taxonomy (NCBI): domain Eukaryota; kingdom Metazoa; phylum Chordata; class Aves; order Passeriformes; family Formicariidae; genus Formicarius; species Formicarius rufipectus. Next base: position 1,557,497 of record VXAU01005646.1, read on the forward strand.
TGAGCAATATACAAAATAATAAAATCAGAGCCAAGACTAATAAATGACTTGAACCCATAAACATATTTTTTGGATGACTGGTCAGGCAGATCAGCACAATGTCCACAGTTCATTCTAGAAATCTAGATTAGATCCATTACATACAGATCTTTATCACACATGTGAACTTCAACTTTTACCATGACTCAAAAGCAAAGAGCAGATATAGGATGGAAATCAGTCAAATTAAAAGATGGAAACAAATACTTTTGCAGCAGTACAGTTGTTAATGCCTCTGAAGGGGTACAGATACATTGAAATATGAAAAAACATAAATGTAGTAATTTTTTAGCCTGGTAATATAAGTGTCAGATAAACAGTTCCTAACAAGTTCACGCAACCAAGACAACTGGGGGAGAGAAAACCCACAGCACCTGGATGACTAATATTAGACATAATGAGAAGGAAAAAACGACCATAAAATGTTAACATACTGCAGCTCCTAAGCTGCCTATGTATACAATCCATTTACAGCCCAAACAGCTTTGGCAGAGCCTCTGGAGGGAGCAGTGTTCAGCAGACAGCCTTGCAACACCAGCTCCAGGAAGTCATCAATCAGCCTGAGGAGAGTTATGCAGAGATTCTGCCCAGATGAGAGGTTATCAGCAAAAATAATGCTCCTGCTGAAAAAAAAATTAAACCAAAAATAGATGCTTGAATATCTAATCAAATCACAACCTTGTGATCAGCAGGGAAACTCAACACCCCGCACAAGCTTCTTCTGCAAGTCCTGAGGAGACACAGCAGTGTTGGTGGCAGCATTTCAGCACGTTAAGTTGACGAATTGGCAAGAAATAAGCAAGCTCTTACATGAACTAGGCATTTTTGACTGGAAATGAAATGACTAACACCAAAGTCATAAGCAAAGACAGCAACATGGGGTCAGAGAGAGGACCCCAGCCAGCCCCCTGCTTCTGCCCCACAGGATGTGTCCAGGAATGAGCAAGAGAAAAAAACAGCTGCAGAGAGATGCTTTTCTGCTGCCTCCTCCACATCACCTGTGGATGAGGAACCTTGACCAGAGGTTGCATTCTGCTTGATAAAAAGTCTGCGCAACTGAACCGTCAATTCAAAGAAATGAAGGCACTGCAAGCAATGCTACTCTCACAGTGAGGGAGAACACATCTGGATACAGGGGAACAAGATAATGGTCAGCTTAGGTGCGAAGCGAAAAGGTGTGAACCTCTTCAGTCCACTTCAAACCCTTGGGGAGTTATAAAGCGTACAGATATTGGGGCTCCAGGCTCCTATGCTCTGAAGCATCTATCAGTCAGGAATGTTGGCAGGAAAATGGGAGTTCTTATTTTCTGGCATAGTCACAGTGTCTGGATCAGGGTTTCAAAGTCAAATGCAAGTGTCACATGACAAGGTCAATATTTTCTCCAGCTGCGAGTGCCGCACTCATTGTTTTCACGCATATCAACTCCAGGATGAACTGCATGGGTCATATGTAACTGGCACTAACTACTAAGATGTTGAGGGATTCCTATCTAGAAACAGTCCTCCCCTCCTCACACCCCCTAAAATGGCTAGGTGCCACCCAACAAAGTGGTGGTTAGGAAAACAGCCTTCGGAGGTATTAAGGTGAGTGGAATATTTTTCCTTTTGAGTCCATCAACTGTTACAGGCACAAATTGACATATTTTGGAGTCCTAAAACTGTACTGGGTAACCTATGCTTGAGCAAATAAAGAAGAAAAAAAATGTGCATTTACAACAACAAAGAGGAAATCTACATCAAATTTCTATGAATTTAGAACATGTAAAACTAAGAAACTCCTTTAGTATTTAGTATTATTATTGCCAAAATCTTTATAAAAGATATTTCTCATTCATTTGTATTCTCCAGGAATGTTGCCATAATGAGGAATTATAATTTTTATATATTCTTATTATAGGTTTAGTTAATAAGTAAGGAGACATCTATTAAGTTTTCTTGGGGAAAAATATATCGGTCCTGTAATGATGAAGACTGCTTTCCACTTCCATAATCTGAAGGATGAGTAATAAAAACTTATTTTTCACAAAAACAGTAATAGCTTAATGTAGCCACTTTGCTGTTCCTAGTAAAAGGTAAAGATGCCTTTTATGTCATTAGAATCACTTAAGACCTAAGCATATTCTGGTCAAAATGAATTAGAGCACTAAATAAGGGAATCTGTTGGAAGTCTATCTTCAGAGGAAGAGTACAAGTGCTGCACAATCTGTTTGTGCATCTAGTAGTAAATATGTGAAAAGTGCTCAGGAAAATAAAGGAAGAGAAGATCTTAAACAGGAAAGGAGAGTATAAAAGGGGGTCAGCAAGGGGTTACCAAGGAATCCTGCTAACAATGTGAAAATGAAAACACCACCAAAAAAATCTGCAGAAAGGAATAGAAATTCAACAGACATATCCCACTGAAAGCAAGTTAGAAGTCCATGCTGTCCTGGGAATCAGAAGGCTCTCTGACTTCATGTCACAGTGTCTCATTAGGCAAGTTTTTCTAATTTTTACCTCTCCTTCAGTGTTTTCATCACTTCTACTTGGACTGTGATGTATGATATGATCTCCAAAGATGTTGACCAGCCATTATGGACCAATTTTCTTACAAGCTGACTTCAAATCAGTTGCAGATGACTAGTTTCCTTGTGACAATGGTGCTGAACATTTGAAATTTTTTTATCATGCAGACAATTGTTTTTTTCTGGATTAAAAAACCCAGTCTACTCTATTATATTGGAAAACAGGAACACATTAGAATATTATTGTCCATAAGGACACTGTACATTTATATATCTATGATAATTTCAATATACTATAATGTTTCTAAGCCATTTATGGAGCCTGTAACTTAAATGCTAGTTGTAATATCTGATCTCAGAAAGAAATAAAAAAAATCATCTCTCTGTTGTAACAACAACTTGATAAAACACCCATTTTTTAAACTTCTGATTAGCTGATTGTTTTCGATGTTAAAACAATGTCCAGTTGATTCTTGCATCACCACTATAGCAAAGCTGGAACCTGCTCTTTTTCATCTTTTTAGATGTGAGCTGTAGGTTGCATGTGTTGTACACAAAGCTTGCTTCCAGAAAAATGATTTCCAAGTATACATTTTCTTTGCAATATTCTTTTAATGCTTGGAATTGTTTGTTTCCTTATCTGTTGCCTGATTTCATTTCATGGAGTTTCACTGAATGCCACAGATACGGCTCTTTAGTGTTTTCAGTAGGGATTGTCATACTCTTACCTTAATTACCCAACACAAATCTTTTCTGATTTACTAGGTTTGAGACTAGATTTTAAGAGCAATACCAGGAGAACTGTTTCCATCATAGGAAACTATATAGCACAGAAATCTCACCTCATTTTTTTTGTGTGGAGGGGGAGCCAGTGGGGCGGGGGGTGGTGGGGGAAGGTAATTTCTACTCTAAGCACATAGCACAGATTTGCCTTTAACCAGAACACTATTTCTTAAAATGAGCCATCCATATAAACAGATAGTTTTAAATTACAGGGGGAAAAAAGTGCTTTGCAAACTAATCAGTGTTGCAAAAGCAGAAATAGCTCAGGAGACCTGGAGAGACTCCAGTTCCACAGCATTCTTACATTCCCCCAGTCCCCAGCCATCCAGTCTTCCTATCATCCTCCCTCCTTTTGAGAACTTGTTACATTTTTGTTAATGCAAGACTAAAATCTGTTCAGAAATCAATGTGTTAACAGGGAATAAGAAACAAGTCATTCTTCTTTTATGATTTCCAGTAGGAGAGTCACACTGTGGAGTCTGTACTGAGTTCCGTCTTGTAGTCTCTATTATGACTTTCATTGCATACATATATTTGGGACAGCATATTTCAGTAACAGATAACCACATAGGATATAATCCAATGTATTCCCTTGCCTGTTCATGGAAAGAATTGACAACATAATACAGTGTTTTTGTCTGTGGTTTTGATGAGCTGAGTCCAAACCATTTTCTGTTCCATCTGGGGCCATAAAAGTCGGAGCTTGTCCTGGAAGTACAGGCATTTTAGATGAAGAAAGAAATTTCTTCAGCAGTCTTAGAAGAGCCTGAATTACTCTGCAGCACATAACACTTAGGCCGTTCATTTTTCAAAACCTTTCCTGCTGTGACACACTGCAACATGGACTTATCTGTTTCAAGCATGAATTTCTTTCTGCCTCCTGTTTGCAGAGGTCTGCTCAGGGACAGGGGATAAAGAAGAGCTAAATTCCTGACTCTTGTCTTCTCAGCAGCCAATGCAGCCAGCCAGGACCACAGGAGACAGATCATTCCAACCACCACCCAGGACCAATGCTATGTTTCAGTCTGCATATAATTATTTGGAAAAGCACTTTTCATAAAACTTTCATAAAACTCCAGGGACATCAGAAATGTTTGTAGGAAAAGCTCTGTGATTTGCAGAGCTGTGAACCCTGTATCACATTTGTCATGAGTCGATGTCAGCACACACTGCTGATGGCTTGAAGATTGTGACAAGGGGAGCACTATGTTCTGCAGGTACTGGTCTACCTTTCCCTGAAAGACTTCTTCTGGCCACTACTTAATCATAGAATTATAGAACAATTTGTGTTGGAAGAAAACTTAAAGATCACCTAATTTCAATCTGCCTGCCACGGTGGGGGACACCTTTCATTAGACCACGTTACTCAGAGCCTTGCCCAGCCTGGTCTTGAAGACTTCCTTGGATGGGGAGTCTACAACCCCTTTTGGCAACCTGTTCCTCTGCCTCACCACCCTCACAGTAAAGAACTTATTCCTAACATCTACATCTTATGGTCATTCCCCTGTGCTGGACCCCTATATGCACTTGTGCAAAGTCCCTCTATAGCTTTCTTGCCAGCTCACTTTTGGTACTGTAAGGCTGCAATAAGGTCTCTACAGCCTTCTATTCTCCAGGCTGAAAAGCACCAGTTCTCCAAGCCTATCTTCATAGGAGAGGTGCTCCAGCCTTGTGATCAATTTAGTGGTCCTCCTCTGGACTTGTTTCAACAGTCAACATTTTTCTTGTTATTGGGGAACCGGACCTGGACACAGTACTCCAGGTGAGGTTTCACAAGCACAAAGTAGAGGGGTAGAATCACCTCCTTTGATCTGTTGTTTTCCCAAGTCCTCTCCTTACAGACAGGTCTCAACCTGATAGTAACTGAAGAAAAGTGTACTCATAGGAAGGAGAAGAGAGAAAATATATGGGAAACTATCTGGATGACAATAAAATGCACGTCAGATGGTGACTTCCCTTCTGACTTTCTAGGTCAGAAGGAAGCTCTGCAGAGTGATGAGGGATGGCAGGAGTGTCCAGGATCTGACACTCTGAGGCTTTTCTTGCCTTGCTTTCCTAATAACATGAATTTAGATTTAACTCCCTAGCTTCTCCTCTCTCTGTGTTTGGTAGCAAGGGTCAAAGCAGAGGTGAGTGGCAGCCTTGAGGAACCTTATCTTGTGGTCTATTGCAGAGAATTGCTCCCCTGCAGGTAAGCATGGAGAGGCACACAACACTTCCAAACTTCAGCTTTTACAAATGGAGTATCTGTGTACTTTTCAGACAGCTTCGCAGGTGTCCAGCATTTCAAAATGCTGAGAGCTTCCAGTCTTGGCATTCATTTTTTGTGGGAATTTTGGAGAAAGATACAAATAGCAACTATATGAAATACACAGGTAGTCTTGGGTGGAGATTTTTAACATTTTCAAGGTTAACTTGATGAACATTTTGCTAATATTTTGATGAATCAAGCACACATTAACAAAAAAAATCTGTCCATCTTCCTTTGATCAACTCCTAAAACTGCGATATTGAACAAAATTAGGGGACATTTGGAAGGAGAAATCTGTAACCATTTTTATGCCAAACGAAGTGCATTAACTGTCAGACATTTGTATTTGCATTCCTGTTCTCTGAACACAGTTTGTTAGCATGTACACAAATTCACAATATTTCACCATGCCACTAAATACAGATTCATTGTTTACATCTACAATCTCTTCTTCCTCTTTCCATTCCTCTTTTTCTCTCCCTGTCTCCAAAAAGGTTTAACTGAACAATTGCACCCAACTCAATCACTGTCAGCATTTCCAGGCATTTGGCTGCCTATGTGCAAAGGCTGAGGATGGGCCTCCAGCTATGAAATCAGACAGCCTGTATACCAATACTTGCAATTTCCAATGGGAAACATCTTACTTCTGTTCTTCTTTCCCATTATTCCTTTTCCTTTCTTCTTTCCATGCTCTCACGCTCATGGTTGAGGGAGGTATAAACAGAGCCTCACTATTCCCCAAAATACATAGCAGCCCTTTGGGAAGTTTGACAAACTGCAATACATGTTTAGATTTCCTGACTCAGAGACAATGCAGAGAAGAGGGTTCTGGCAATCTTCCTGGAGATGGGATGCAATTGCTCTGCTCTGCAACATACAGTGTGGGTTACAGGCACTCTGAACATTTACAGAGCACCAGTTCAAGAAGAACAAATAATTCTTTAATTGTTGTGTTGTAATTAAATTCGACTTAGTGGATTTTCTGCATATGAGAAAGCTGACTGGAAAGAAATCAGATTCTTGTGAATTGAAATTATACATGACACTTCCTAGAATGTAAGTATGGCACAGTTTCTCTCGAAGTTCCTCTTAAATTTGTTGCCTCTTTCTTCTCTGACTTCTATAGCGAGTATGCATCACTTCCTTATCTGTATGACTACTCATTTCCTACATACATGGTAACTGGGACAATTCACAAAATTTCACCAGATCCATGGAACCTGAGCAAAAGAGATTCTAATTTCCAGGTGATATTTGTGCACATCACTATTAAAATGATCTGACCTAACTTCATGGCCACACAAATTACCTGGTTTGTATATCCAGTTTTGGTAGCAGATATCTAAATATATTTGAGCCTTTCCTGGCTTGTCTTGCCTTCTCTATAGTGTGCTCTCTTTTGAGTATCCATGGCTTCCCACCCACAACTTCTTCTGAACTCCTCCTTCCATCACTAACTGCCTTCTCTCACCTTTTGGTGCCCACAAAGCCTCCAACAGGCAGATCTAACCCTCTCCAGATCTCAGCCAGGTCAGTTCCTTGCATTTCCCCATGTTTCTGTCCCAAAGGTGAGATAGAATGTTAAAACATTTCAAATTCTACGCATACATTTAAATTAGATTGTTCATTTCAAACTTTAGATATTTTTTTCTGAAGTGAGTTTGCTCTTGTTAATATCATTATTTGCAATGCACTTTAATCCCAGTGATCACTTTTAGTCTTCATCAATTTACATGTTTCTCAATGTGAGTCAACAGACACAGATTTTTAAAACCAGGAAGCTAATGTTGTCTGAAAAGTTGAACAACTAGTACAGGAGGTCAAGCCCACTGAAACCGATCTCTCAAATTCAAAGAAGCTCTCATGCAAGAGTAATATATTTTTTCTTTAAAAAAATCCAAAACAAAACAAAACAAAACAAAAAACAAACAAAAACCAAAACAAAAACTACAACAACAAAACCAAAACCAAACAAATAAACAAACAAACAAAACACCTTAAATGAAGCTGGGAAACATTTCATAAACACAATTTTCTCTCACAGCAGTTATCAGTAGTTTGTATAGAAATCTCAGTACATAAAACACATTCCTTCCCCTAAGCTCAGCTCGCCCTTCCTCTGTGGGGATTGCCGAGACTGCAGAGCACGACTCACTCTTGAAATATAATAATCATATAAAAATATTCTGGTTTATATTTTCCTTTTTTGTCTCACAGTCAAAAATATCCAGCCATAAACTGTTTTAAGAATACTGAAGGTTGGTTTTTTTCCTTTCCATGTGCCATCACGTATATTTGTCCTAACAGAAATGACAGAAAGCATCAGCAATGAATAAAACCCTACACAAAAGCAAACCTGTTTCAGACACACCTCAGCAAAAGGAAAGACAGCCTCCAAACAAAACTCTGCCAGGCTTCAGTGGTGATAGGGATTTTATTGCTTAAAGGCAATCTCTCTTAACATAGGAAACCTTCGAGGGAATAATAAGACAATTCAAATGCATGTAAGAAGAAAGCCAGGACATACATAAATGAAACAGCTTACTGCATTGTTCTGAAATGATCTGTTCAAGTAAGCATGTTTTAACTCACATCACAGGCACTTTAAAGTGATCTCGCTGCATTCTGCCAGATCATGTTATCTGTACAAATCTAGGTAGATAAGCATTTTAATTTATAATATCACAACATTGATTAGGATCATGAAAGATATGCAAATAAGATCAAGCTCTTCCCAAATGAAAAAAAAAAAAAAA